>CM041777.1:48914215-49399957 GCA_023374045.1 Limonium bicolor
CCCATCACGGTCAATCACATGAAGGACAGGCTGCCTCTGAGGTGCACCCCGCTGAGGTCCCCGGGATCCCTGTCCCTGTGGTGCCTGCTGGGCTGGTGCATCACCAGATGCAACCTCCTTGCCTTCCCTTTGCTTGTAGTTTTGGAAGTTCCCTTTCGACTTAGCATTTTCTGGGCATCTATTGGCCGTATGTCCCGGTTTCTGGCAGTTGTAGCATTTGATTTCTCTCCCATAGCAGTCTTTGCCGGGATGGTCCTGGTTGCACTTTCTGCACACATAGGTGCGGCCATCTGAGAAGGTTTTGGTGAACCCGGAGCCAGAACCTGAGGTTTAGAGGGTTAGCACATGTGTGCGTGGATATACTAATTGGGGTACTTGTAAGAATACGGTTTAGAAATAGAAGTTTACCCTTTGGTGGGTGTGATCTTAGTGGCTTGGCCGCCACCGGTGCAGATGAACCAAGCTGAAGAAGCTCAACTGGTTTGCCCTGCTCAGCATGGGCACTGCTCTCACTTGGGAAGTTCTTGGAGGTCTGACCGAAGAACTTTCCCTTCTTCTTCTTCCAGCTTTTCCCCTGGTTCTGCTCCTCGGCACTTGTGTTCTTACTATTAGCCTTGCGCTTCAGCGCGGTTTCTTCATCCCTTAGCTGGCAAGTGATCTCAACGCGAGAAGCCGCGTGATAACACTCCTGAAGTTTCAGGTATTAGCCGGGATTCTCATTTAAGAAAGGGTAAGGAAGAGATTCAAGGAATTCAAGGAATTGAAATGGTACTAAGGGTTAGCCGATATTTGCCTGAAGGGAGGTAAATCGAGTGTAGCCCATACCGTACCGAAGGCGATGGCTCAGACCGCCATAGAAGCGATCGACCAACACCTGGCCGGTGTATCCTAGATCGGGAAGAAGACGGAGGATAGAAGTGAAGGTTCTGTAGTACTCATCCACAGACATCTTGTCTGTCATCTTCAAGGCGTCCAGCTTAGCCTTTTCTTAGTCTTTACATGCTCCGGATAGTACTTGGATCGGAGGAGAGATGCGAAAGACTCCCAATCGAATGTGGGGTCGCTGACGTGCTCATGCTTGATTAGTTTCCACCAATCCATGGCTGCATCTTTTAAGTAGTAGGCTGCTACTCTAACTCGAACTCCAGCAGGAGCTTCGAGGGTTTCAAAGGCTGTCTCCATCTCGGAGATGTAGGCCTCTAGCTTAGCCGGATCACTCTCGCCCCTAAAGCAAGGAGGGCGGAGTTCCGCTACAGCTTTTACCCAGTTCGCTTCTCTGGGTGGAGGGGGAGGGATTGGCCCCGCTTGAGTTTGCTGGTTTTGCTGGTTCTGCTGCATAGCTTGGATTACTTGAGGTAGCATCTGTGCTACCGTGGCAGCAACGATTTCAGCTATCGTCTGTGTGCCGGGTCCGTCATTGCCCCTCCTCTAGGGCGACCTGGACCTCTTCCTGACATCTGAACATTTAGCAGTTACATTAGGCTCCGCAAGATATGACTCAAAGGTCTTGGAATTTAAACAAGGTATCGTTCCTGAGAACGTCAAGGGTATCCGTTGTTAACAACGGTAGTTCCTAGTTAGGTTTCTAAGTATTCGTCTTAAGACGGTTGAGATCCTAACTCGGTAATCCCCCATGCTCGGTACTATGGACATCAGAGCGTAACTACGCTCTGATACCACTTTTTGTAACACCCCTACCGTTAATCCTATGCTTACCGTCTAATCGTCCTGTTAATCCTATCAGTTCGCAGCGGAAATTCTACTATTACTACGACGGGTGATACAACGCCGCTAACCGCCCGTACGGCTAGCTAGGCTTACCTTACCTTACAGTCACGGTCTGATGATCATAGGGTACCGAGCTACTATATTACTTACCAAAATACCGCATACCGAATACTTACATCAATGGATCACCGAGTATTTAAGTGTATTCAATTACATCCCAATTCAGACTTCCCAAAAGAATGAGTTTTTACCGGCTACTCATCTATACCAATTCATCATTCTTCCTATGCCCAAAAAGGTGTACCCCATGGTACACCGGCTAATAAAAAAGCTACAGCCATGTACTACTTAGTACACCAATCATCATTCATTGTTTACAATCCAAAAAGAAATCAAAGAAACAAGCTACATCTCTTCATGGCCTTCATCCTTCTCTTGTACCTGCGTGTAGTAAAAACGGTGCCCCAAGGGGCTCAGCAAAAGCTGCGCATGAACTCCGCATATACCGCGTGCTAGCTAGGGCACGCCGACTATTTGACGTCCACTAAACATGCGATTCATTAATTTCATACATACATGCTTTACATACAACACACATGCATTTACAATACATTACACAATTCAAGGCATCAATACTATAGTGCGTACAATACTTACCTTCACGATGTTAGCCAAGTTACGCATCCGGGTTAATCGGAATGCTGTTTACTCTTTTACTCATTTCACTTACTTTCTCTTACTTGCACATACTTACTTTCACTTACTCATTCTTACTTACTTACTTATACTCAAGTTAAGTCGGTATGACCTCCGGCCCTGGGGACTACTCCGTCCTACCTCCGGGATTTACTTGACTCACCAATCCGGGATGCTACCCACTTAAGGGATTTGGGCCGCGGACCAGTTTAAGAGTCAGGAATCGGATCCAACCTCTTGTGTCTCCTCATCCTCACGCGTGGCCGAAACTATATCGGACTTCTACTCATTCCAATTTAATTACCAATTTAAGTTAGATTGGTTAGCTTGTTAGGAATAAGTTAGAAGTCCAAACACATTCACAATCGGTCACAGTACAATACAACATACATACACACATTCATATTCATCCATACATTTCATGAATTATACAAACTAAGATTTAAGAAAAATATTCACAACATACAACACTACATATTCACAAGTATGCATAGTAACTCCGATTCGTGCATTTATCTTATTTGGTGATCAATTAGCACACAACACACAAATCAGAGTAACCAAGATAGCATACGGGGCATGAGGAATTCATACCGTTCACCGTCGTACTTGTATCCCAACGTTCCTCCGGTGTTCACAAATCAAATCCTATGATATACATACAATTGAATGATTAATCTAACTATCATTAACCAAACTCGATCACTCTTTCGTTTCCTAACTCATACCTACTATACCTTTACATTTCTTATACTTACATATGGTTCACTTACTCTTCCTTAGTTTTAAAACTTGTTTATACTCTTAATGACCTTTAAACATCCTTAGTTAAGTCCTAATTATCTTATACTATCATTGCCATTCACTTCCTTACCTTAATTCCCACTTAATGTACTTAGTTTTACAGTTTTAGGTTGGTCCGGGACCTTGTCCAGGTCTTAAGTCCCGGACCAACTCATGGTCTAAGTCTCGGCCTCTTTTAATGGTATGGTCCGGGACCTTGTACAAGGGTCAAGTCCCGGACCCAAATGGTTAGAAAGTCTCGGCTACTTTTAATACCCTGGTCCGGGTCCTCTTACAAGGGGTAAGTCCCGGACCTAAACTTTGAAAAACTCTCGGCCTATTTTACAGGGGTGGTCCGGGTCCTTGTATGGGACTTAAGTCCCGGACCACCACCTGCTGTAACTCTCGGCATGATTTTGCACCCTGGTCCGGGACTTAGTCCTGGACTTAAGTCCCGGACCCTGCTACAGATTCAACAGGTTTTACATTTTCAAAATCTGTTACATTCCCAACTTTGTCAAATTAATCCCCCATTGTTCCTACATTTAATCCTAAATATTTTAGCACCTAATTAGACACCTAAACATGTTTAATTCCATTACCAATCTGTTACACCCTTTTATACTAATTCACCCACCCATTTTCTTAAGTTCCCATTTCAGCACTTACACTATTTTTCTAAGTTGCATTTGCTACAGATTTTAACTCTCACCTTCTTCATCTTTAGCTCCCTCTTATAATGTCATTTCCAAAACTTACAATACACTAGTTATCTCTCCAAACCTACCAACTAGACAGCTCCTTTTAAAATCTGTTACAACACATTTTAGTCACCTAGTTTCTAATTCACTAAGTGTTCTAGTTCTAGGCAAATTTTGCCATAGTCTCCCCTATATTTTTACACTCTCACCACATACTCTAGTTCACAATTCCACACTTATTTCACCTGTTTGAAAACAGCAATCATATACAAGCTCCCATACACCAATACCAACTACTAAACACTCTTAAAAATTCCTGCACATAACCTTTCATTCCCAATTCTGTTTTGACAAGTTTGCAATGTCTTTTAAGGTTTCAAAATATTTGTATTCTCTTATACACTACTCCACCACTACTCTACCATTTTACAATACCATTTTATACTTCCAAAATCTGTTACACAAACACATACCAGACTACACAAGGACAAGCATATTTTACCTTGTTATTTCACAAGCTTCTCCTTTCTTCCTCCTTCCTCTTTCCTTCTTCTTTCTTCTCCCTTTCCACCGGTTCTTAGTAACCAAATCCTCTAACACTACAACCCATTCACATATACATTTCAATAAACCATTTTAATACACAATTTAACCTTAACCATTATGTAAGTTCTAATGTAGGTTTTAGGGTTTAGAATTTATATTACCTTCCAGGGGTATGAGTAATGCTTGTAATAGCTCAAGAGTAAGATTTCAGCTCCACCAACAATGCCAAAATCGGCTAGATACACAAGGAGCAAGCAAGGGTTTAGTTTAAATTTCGTTTTGCCCACAAGGGCTAGAAAAAGATGGAGTTTTAAGAATATTTTTACCTCAATGTAACGAGGAGAAGGAGGTGGTTCTAATGGTGGTCTTGAAACTCCAAATGGGGTATACCCATGAAAACGAAAGTGTTGCTTTTCGGGTTTTGAAAAGAGAGGATTGTTCCCCTTGATGAGAGGAAGACAATGGTGGTATTTTTATAATTTTTGGAGCAAGTTTGATGGAGCAACAAGAGGAGGGAAGTAGAGGTTTTGTGGGGGTTTGCTAATCTCCATGGCTGTCGTCTGGAAGAAGGAGAAGAAATCAAAGAAGGGAGGAGGAGTGCTGTACGAGAGAGGAGGGAGTGTGAGGTAGGAGAGAGAGAGTGTGAGTGAGGGAGTTACTTTAGTGTTTTACTTTTTGCTTTTAATTATTTTGTTTGTTTGTAAATAAGAAGAGAGTGTGAGGGAGTGTGAGAGAGGGAGGGGGAGCCCATCGGATGGCAGCCCACACACACAAACAGTCTACATTTTTATTTTAAAAGTGGACACATAAGTTTTGGTTATTTGTGTTTCTACCCCACAACTTCCCGTTTTTGACAGTTTTTACTTATTTCTCGTTTTATTGATTTTATTAGTTCTAATGTTCCACTAATATTTATTAATGACTATTTAGTTGACCAATATTATTACGAGTCTATTTGACCCGCTTAAAGTCACGTTTTCCCGGTTACCTCGAAAAACGCGCTTTAAGGTTCATTAGTGCTTTTAATCCATTTTAAGGATCCGTTTTCTTCGGGATTTGTTCTCTCATAATTATTTATACTTAATTAAGCCTCTAAATTATTCATTAGCCTAATTAATCACTATTTTTTTAGTTACGGGTTATTTCACTCTCTTTTCAAAATCTCAAAATGAGGAAGTTAATCTCCATGGGTTTTCCCCATTTGAAGAGAAAATGGCATCAATGTAAAGCTTGGAGTCTCCTCTCTCCATTAATGTAAAAATCTCCATGAAAAACTCAAGTTTTCTCCATCCTTCTTTGTAACCGATTTTGCCTACTTGTAATGCTCTATTTTTCTCTCTCTTTTGAGCATCATTCCAACCTTCCAATGGTGGTGGGATCACCTTCTTGAACCAAGGGCTAAAACCCCTCTTGGTAATTCCTAAAGGTAAACCCTAACTTGTGATAATTTAAACCTTTCATTGGATTAGTATTAATCTAAGGGTTAGTATTTTAATTACACTCATTTTTGTGTTCTTTGGGTGATGGGAATGGAGTTTGGCAACTCCATTGCCCACTTGACCGATTTTGTGCAAGAAAGAGAGAAGAAGGAGAATTGGAAAAGAAAAGAAGGAATTAAGGGCTTAAGGTAAGAGCTTCTTCTTAATGCTAAGTTTTAATGCATTAGAATAATGGGAATGGGTAAACTAATTAAAGAACCCAGAATATTGTACTAGTATTGTAGTTATGGAAGTTTGAGTATTTGTGAACTAGTATTTGAATTGTAGGCCTTAGAGCCAAATAAATTGTGTATGTGTATTGGTATTGTAGATTGAGGTAGTAATGATTAATTGATATTGCCTTGAGTGCTGGTAGGACCCTTGTATGGGTGTGGCTAGTTTAGGAATGAATTTGGTGAGAAAGGATGTATGTAGACAAGTGAGAATTGTAGGTAAACTATGGCAAAATTTTGGTAGGAAATGTGCATTTTTGGATGACTTGGTGAATGGGAGAACCAAGGTGTGTATTGGATTGAGTAGGGATGTTTAGTAACCATGGTAGTAGTAGTAGTAGTAGTAGTATGAAAATAAAAAAGTGTAAAATCTGTAGCAAGAAGTGTAGTAATGCATTATAAAATCTAGGAAGAACTAGTGTGCAAGAGTTAGTAAAATGAGTGTTGGACTTGTGTATAGATAGTGTATGTGCTTGGAAATGAATTGGGATGGTAAAATGGAATTAGAACAAAGTGCAAAATGCAAAGAGAAGTGTAGGAATGCATAAGTGTGCAAAGTATGAAAATGAGAATGGAAATTTGTAGAATTTGAGCAAGAAGTTGAGTAAGTATTGGGCCATGGATTTAAGGAGTTTTAGTGAGTGTTTAAGTGTGTTTAAACATGTACAAAACATGTGGAAAGATTATGGAATGATTTGTAACACCCCTAATCCTAAACTTGTAATAACGTCGCAAGTCGTAGCAAAATAAATAACGTCGCAGTGGAAAATAAAAACTATCTAACCTTGGTGTTACACTCCGTTACTCACCCTTGTGAGTAACAAGACATCCTTACTCCATCCAACAACCTTAACTCCTCACGCTGTGATGAACAGATACTGAGCACTTTAATTATTACAGACCAAATCCAAACAAGATAAGCAACTAACTGAATACAACAAAACTCCCAAAACACAGTACATAATGAAATTACAAAGTGTTTATTAAAACACAGCAGCTACCCTGTTCCCCGCACTCCGGCTTGTGTCTTCAATCAATAACCTGAAATGTTTTGCCCATTGAAGGGCTCAGCAATCGAAATGCTGGTATGCTAAATGTAGTCCTAAGTCATCTAGATTCCTTAAGTCGTTTTAGCCATCTTGATATTAGATTCATTACATAATATACTGGTTTATAAATATAACAGTGATAACTGTAAGTATTAAACAATCACATAACAGTCCACCTGCAAACATCAGTGCATAGTAGTAAACAACAACCAATAATCAAACACCAATAAACCATAACAACAATCAAACAAGATACGCGTATTAAACTGTATTTGTTAGTTGGCCACCTGGCCCTTGTCCTTTAACCAATCACTTAAACTTTTCCAATTAATTTCCACCTCAGGCGTCATATCAAAACAACCCTTAAAAACTTATTAATGGACAGTAGTCCCCTGGGTTCCAATGGAACCGTTACCAGCTGACCTTATGACCCTGGATAATATATTGACCGATCCGGTCGAACCTGTGCACCAACGGTAGTGCCCTCCGCCATCGTCGAATGTGGACAATGGATTCCCTTGAGTGACTCCCCATTGAAGTCTCTCGTAGTGATCACGATGCGTAACCAGAAAGTCGAAACAGTCTGGATTCCTCTCTTTATAAGTTAGCCCTTTTGTCAATGATACAATATCCAATCCTTGAGTTAAGTCTATAACTGTTGACCATCAGATAGGTTCAATAATACCTAAAGGCCAGTTAGTTTTGTTCCAGTTTAGATGTATAAACTTCCAGTCATAAGACGTTCGCGTAAAAATAGAACGCAACAGTGTTGAGCAATACAATGTACAATATCACACACATAAATCACAGATATCGCTCTTAAACAATTAAACACATAACGTCTGGACCTTAGGAAAAATCCTTAGGACATTCAGACCACACAATTAACATACCGTTCACCGGGTAACAGGTAGCTTGACAAATGCACGCTCAGTAATTCCTTCCCGTACGCTGTTATTTATACATGCAATACCGGGTAATATTAATATAACTGTTCACTAAATATTACAGTATTGTCACTGTAGAGTTTATACTCGTAGTATACTAACTCTGTATGTTCTTTATTTTCCCCTGTTATTTTACAGTGGCCCTAGGTAGTTCAACAGTTCGTTTTTTATGTGATATCCACATGTGATAATGAATTTCTACCTTGTAGTATATTTCTATTTCTTTAATTATATACTCATAATTGTTTCCACTTATTCTTTATATCATACAATTTGGTTATTTTTAATTATAACCACCTTTATTTTATAAACTTTACATTATATTCCATAATATACCATAATATATTATATTACTTAGTTTTAATTCCTTTCTTTATTAAATTACAAGACCGACCACAATAATTCGGTATTTATATTTTGTACCCACTAACTTTTATAAATTACCAAATAACCATATAACTTTATAATTCACCAAATGACCACTTAACTTTCGGTATTTATAAAATGAACATACTAATCTTTATAAATTACAAATAAATTCTTTAAACTTTCGGTTTCCACTTATATTTTCCTATATTTATAATTTAACCCCAAAACTTTATATAAGTTACATATTAATTCATACTATAGTTTTGATATTTATTTTCCTTAAATAACCGAATTGTCCCATATATTTTTATAATTATGAATTCACCCCTAATTCATTTCGGTTTTATTTTTAAACTTTCACAAATTACCTTTTACCCCAAAACTTTTATAAACTTAATATTTTATGTCATAAATCATTTTAACCCAAAGTTTTTGGTCAACACTTTGACCAAGACTTAATTTCATAATTAATACTTTAATATACCCATAAAATCATAAATACTCTCGGTTATACACTATAATTTCCAATAATTACAAAATAGCCCCAAAACTTTATAAAATTTTATTTCAACACTTAAACACTTATTTAAATTCACCGAAGTTCATAATATTAATTCCTACCTTATATTATATTACTAATACATCAAATTAACCCATTAGTCCTCGGCAATTAATATTAGTACCTTAAACTTTTCAAAATTTACATTTTAACCACATAACTTATTAAACTAGCCATTTAAATACTTGTAGCTATTTTTAATGTTCCCAAAATTTATAATATAAGCTAATATACTTATATACTTCAAAAATCACCAATTAACACATTTCATTCTCGGCCTTAATAATACTTTACTATATAGTTTTTAAAACTTGATTTAAACTTTATAATATGTACATATAAATGTATATAAGCCATATAACACTTCTAAAAATTATGTTAATGACTTAGAATGATTATAAGCTCAAAATAAAGCATTTCTCTCCAAGGATATTCGGCCTAATTATTTATGCATCATAAATAAATTTTGTGACACATTTTTATACCTTAAGGTAATAATCTTACCTTATATGTTATAAATTATTTTCTTGACAATATAACCCATTATATTTCAGTCTTAATTTATTTAGAGGTTATACATAATTTTTATACCAAAGTTTGAAGCTTAAATCAAACTTAAACTTAATAACCTTTAATTATAGAAACTTACTCCTTAAATCAAGACAATTCTTGTACTTGATTTCTCCTTGAATACCAAGCTCTTCAAATGCTATTTTGATGAAGAGAATTCTGCCTCCACACATAGGTTTAGGAGATCCAAATGTTAGACTTTAAACAAGGATTTATAAATAATATTTGAAGTAGTTTTACAAGAGTTTAACTTAGGAAATTAACAAGGTATTTTTGATACACCTTGGGATGATTGTAGATCCAAGTTTCCTTCATGAAATAATGAAGAGAATACAGATTTAGAAGCCTTAAATTTTCGGAAATGATTTAAGTATTTTTGTTAGGATTTTCAACATGAAAATATACCTTAACTTGATCTTGTTGTTCCTTATGTTGCTTGTTGAATCTAGGAACCTCCTTGGAGTATCTAACCTTGGCGAAAACTTGTAGAGATGCTAGGAAGATTCTTGCTTCAAGACATAGTAGATTTAGCTAGGAAAATTCACATAAAATGGTGTTAGAACTTAGAACACCATTAATGAACCTTTGAAACACCAATGGAGTAAATGAAAGGAGGAAGAAAAGAGAGAAGGAAGGAGGGCTTACCAATCGGCTAAGTGCAAGGCAAGGAGGAATGGTTGGTCACGTAAGATATTAAGGGAAGACAAGGGACTGAATCAATTGGAAATAATTGGTATGTTACATGACATTATTTTATGCCATTGTCTTGTTTTATTTGACTACAAAAGTCTCTTAATTGGACTAGGCTCACGGCTGATTGGCAAGAAATAATTGAAGTCTTGTTGATTACTTGTAAGAAGAGGACAAGGCAATGCGGGTGGCTGTCTTATTTTTGAATTTACTAAGCTTGATTATTAGCACTAACCTTGTCTTCTTCCTTGTAGGCTTGCGGCAATGGGAGTCCTAGGAGGTCACTTAATTTTGTTTATTGGAAACAAGATAATCATGCTAGTTAGGTGTATGTCTCCCTTGATTATTTAAGCAGCAATCATCTCATTCTCCTTGGTATGATCGGCAACATTAGGATAGGGATGGGCTGCTTCATTAATTAAGTCACAACTTTTACATTATACAAATCTACATCTACTTTTCATGTAATTAATTCCATTGTCTTTAAATAAACTAATCTTCTTTGTTTTCTTGCAGGGAAATCGGTAATGGGTACTCCATTTGACTGAATTATTTGACAAATTATCACATGGTACATGATAAGATGAGTCACCATTCCATAAGTCAAATTTTTAAACCAAAACTATCAAATTATACCCTAAATGGCGCCCCCTTTGGTGACCAATTGGAATTGATTTTTAATTTGATTACTGTCGCACTATATTGTATTAAGACCATATTATAACATGTAATAGGTTCCAGCATTTATTTGGTACATTTATATCATGGTAAAAGATGAAAGTTTTAAGGTAAAAATGTTGATTTTAGGTACCTTTTTTATCCAAAAATCGCCCCCACTTGTACTATGAATTTAGTACTGGAATTAATTGATTTAGATGGTCAATTTATCCCCTTTTAATATTATCAACTCGTGGCTCCTCAAAAGCTTCAAGGTAGTTGCGTAGAACATATTTTTGTGACACCCAAAGGTGCATTTTTGTGCTTTAAGGATTTTCTAGAAAATAATTAGTCGCTATGAGTTCCAAGTGTTTATTGACATTTTTTTATAGTCAATAATAATATGTTAAGGTGTTACATTGAGTTATATGGGGTTATATCAACTCATAACTCAATTTTCGGGCTACCGGGGCACTCCCGGGGCAAAAATGAGCGTTAAGAAATTCGTCCGAGCACTTTGTTTATTTTTGAGAAAGTAGCTCGAGAATCCTCTTTGGAATGATGAATATTAGTGATAGGAACTCTAAGAATGATTTATATTGGAGTTTGTGCCACTTCGGTACCTCTTCGGGGCATTCCCGGGGGTTTATGGGGCCCTCAACGGGAACCTCCGAGAAATTTGTCCTTAACTAAGAATTTATCTTGAGAACTTCATCTTAAATGTTCATTAAAGTGTTATTGTGCATTTATAATGAAGTGTAATGCTTTACTTTATTTAATAAAGTATTTCCGGGACTTTCGGGCCTTAAGGGGCCCTTAAGGGAACTCCCAGGCATATTGTATTTTTACTCAGTTCTAACTGAGAACTTGTGTTTTAAAGGTCATAAAATGATCCTTGATTAACTTCATATGATGTTAATAGCTTATATAACTTGGTTAGCTTAAGGTCGGGCTTTAACGCTCGTTTTTGACCTTAAGGAGTTTAGGTGCGTTTAAACGCCCAAGTGTTTATATACTTTTATTAGGGTTTAATAATCCCCGAAATAATACTTATTTATAATTATTTAATTATTTAAAGGTTAGGGGTATTTCATGATTGGAGGTGGATTAAGGGTTGATTTGGGGTTGAAAAATCAACATACTAGCAGTTTTTAATAGGGCCTGGGACCTAGGATATGTATCAAGTCCCGGACCGCACTGAAAAACACTTCGAGAGTAGAAACTGGCATTGGTCCGGGACCTAGGTCCCGGACCAAGTCTCGGACCACAATGAAAATATGGCCGAGAGTGATTTCTGTGAAAGGTCCGGGACCTTGGGTCCGGACCAAGTCCCGGACCACCCCTAAAAAGTTGCCGAAAGTAGTTTTTAGGCTTTAGATGATGAGGGATTGATTGGTAATGGTTTTAGAAGTTGTTAAGGCCTTGTTTGTTGACCTTTAAAGGCCCTAAGAAGTGTAAACAAGTTTGAGAAGTAATTAAGAAAGTTGCGAGTATAAGAACATTAAGTTAAACCGAAACAACAGGATAACGGGGTAAGTACGGGAGTAGTAATTATGTATATACCGTGATGCTTAGTATTAATAGAATCATTTGGCATGTAGTCATTGGTTCGAGAATAAGACTCGAGGAACAAGAGTGAACCAAAGGAACATGAGGACACCCGGTAAAGTAAACCCCGGTGAAATGTATGATTTCTTCATGCTCTGTATCCTAACCTGGTTACCCCGATTTGTGTGCTTATTTGATCACCTTAATAAGATAAATACATGAATCGGACTTTAATGCACTTACTTGTGCTTGTTTTATATTTGTTCTTGTTATATTATCTTGAACATTTAGTTTGTATAATTCATGAAATGAATAGATGAGAATGAAGTGTATGTGTACCTTGTAATGTACTTGTGTAATGTATTATTGTGTGGTATGGATGTGATGACTTCTACTAATTCTTAACTACCTAACTCCTAACTTAAGTATGAGTAAATTGGAATGAGTACAAGTCCGATATAGTTTCGGCCACGCATGAGGATGAGGAGACACAAGAGGTAGGATCCGATTTCTGGCTTTAATCTTTTCCACGACCCAAACCCCTTAAATGGATAGCATCCTGGATTAGTGAGCCACCTAAAGCCCGGTGGTGGGACGGTGTAGTCCCTACCCGGAGGTCACCACGACTTGACTTGAGTAAGTAAGTAAGTAAAGTATTGTATGAGTAATGGTCATGGCTAGTGTAAGTCAATGACCTTGAGTAAAAGAGTAATGACCACCCGATTAACCCGGGTGGGTAAATGAAGCTAACACGCATTGTGTATGTATTGTATAAGCGTAATTCCATGAAGGTAAGTATGATTGGTTGATTTGTATTGTCTTCCTTGTATGTATTGCAATGTGTGTATGTATACCTTGTGGAGTATTATAGTATTATGAATGAAGCATGTATGTATGTATGTGTAAAATGAATTGCATGTATTCGACCAAGTGGTCAGCGTACCTGCGCTAGTACGCGGGGTATGTGGAAGTCATATGCAGTGTAAGCTGAGCCCCTTGGGGCATTGTTTTTATTGTACAGGTACCCGAAGCGGTTATGGTCACAGTAAGAGACCGGCGGCTATGTTTAGATAGCTAAGAATGAATTGTAGTTAGTAAAGAATGGTACAAGGCTTGTAGCCTTTGATGTAGAAGTGTACCAAGCGGTGCACCCATTTTTTATTGGGAAGTATGTAGTCTGTGAGGATTGGGTAGATGCTAGACTCTTAATGAATATGTATAAACTTGAAAGAATTGTTGTATTTGTATTTGGATTTGGATCTTAGTAAACTCGGTATGTTGTATTGTATTTATGGAGCATTGTATTGAATGGAGAATTGTAGTACTTGTTTGGTAATTGGAGTATGGATTGTAATGGTGTAGCACTCGGGTATTCCGGTCCATCAGACCGATGCTGTAAGTAGTAGTAAGCCTTGTTAGTCACGTGGGTGGCCAACGGCATTGTATCACCCACCGTTGTGTAAGTATGTAACACCCCAACTACAACCATACGCTTCAACAACAAACTGCAGCGAAAACTTAACTCATCACATTACTTAACTCAATGGTGTTACACGCCGTTAGCCACCCACGTGGCTAACAAGGCTAATACATAAACATTGTATCGGTCTGATGGACCAGATTCCCGAGCAACTACACATTACATCCTCATTCCCTTTCCAACAATTAATATACATATACATTCCAACTGTACCGAGTATTTACAAACTATTGCCGACAACAATTTTGGTCTTACTACATCTACAATACATAAGTGTTTAAATGAACTACCCGTGTACAACTAACTACCCCGTCCTACTCTCGAACGGTCTCCAACTCTTTGTACCTGAAAATAGGAAAGAAAGGGTGGCCCCCCAGGGGGCTCAGCACAATGCTGGTATGGTAATCGTGCAGCCCGCATGCTACCGGGCCACGCACAACTAATTGTGGTCTAAGCATGCGGTTGATTTTATTTAAATCATGCATGAAAACTAAAAAACACGTAACACAAAGCATACCCACCACAATGGGGTTGCACAAATCATTCAACACAACAAAACTCGTTAACTCACTCGTTTTGTTCCTTATCCCTTGAGGGTTTCTCCTCTATTGGAGCTATTCCCTTAATAGACGACACTTACCCACTATACGGGTCATACTTAAATTTCTCTTATGACTAGGTGGGTTTGATACCCATGAGCCACACACTCCACGCAACAGCTCATATCACACTTTAACGTACATACAACATACATGGCATAGCAAGTAGTATTGCATAGCACAACTTCACTTACATAATAGGCACCTTTCACTTTAGGAAACGACCCAACACTGTTAGTTAACTTGGTAAGCCTAGAGAATGAAATCACCCTCATGATAAGCTTGTTACATCACTCGTTACCGTCCTATTAGTCGGACAAGTAACTTAACTCAAAGATGGATCGGATATTGTGATCCGAACACACCACAAACACACATATTTCCCCCTAGACCGATCATCAGTCAGAATAGGTAAGCTTTGGAGGAAGCTAGCGGGAGATTGTAATGCAAGAAGGAAAAACAACCATAACATAACAGAGAGAGAGTAAGAGCAACTGTAGACATTTACTCCGAAACAAACGCGTGACCGGTACAACCGGATTCCTCACCCCCCATTAGTATATATATATAGTTAAGGGCTCCGTTATGGAACCAATCACTTCCACACACTATAAGGTATTACAACCGGGTTAATCACACAGGGGTGGTGAACATACTTACACGCACAAACAACACACAACTAACTCACGCATAGCCGTGGTTAGAACGTTCCCATGGTTTGGGTCGTTAAGTCCGAATACCGATCTCTTATGTGATCCTAGAGTCAGTTAGCTAAGGTTTAACACATGTTGAGGTTAAACGGTATCGGGACTAAACACGCCACATATATGAATTACTATAAACTCATTTCATGCTTATTCTTGCAAGGTGGCAAACACACAGAAAAATACATTGGCATACAAGCCGGTGTAATCCGGTAGGACACAGGTTGCAAGAAAACCATACCTTTCACCACGGTCCACTATATTGTGTCCTCCTAGGTTCCTCGAACAAATCCCGTACAACTGGTAACATCACAATTACTTACATTAACATTGGAGTAACATGATTGCTTAACATCTAATGCGCCTATAGTTAACCCCGTCATCCCGTTATACTTAATTTTACTCTTGTGATCTTAAGTTCACAACTCTCACATCAAACCTAACACTGGTTTACGCATTTTAAGGCCTTTACATGTCACCAAACAAGGCCTAAACATCATCTAAAACCATTACCATTCAATCCCCCATCATTAGAAGCCTTAAACAAATTTTTTTCTTCATCTCTGGTCTGGACCGCCCCAGAGGCGGTCCACATCAGAAGCTCCTACGGCTGCATAATTCCACTAGACCTCCCCACAGGGGCGGTCCCTAGGGGCGGTCCAGAACAGACCCCATTTTTCAAAGTGCTTTTCTCCTCATTTTGAACTCCAAATTTACCCCAATCTTTTCCTATGCATTACACATGTTTTCCCACATGTTTTAACATCTTTTTGGCACACTAAAACCCTCTCTAATCATCCCAAAAACTCCTTAAACTTTTACTCAAACTTTTACTAAATCCTTAACACTTAGAACATTTTACTTACACTTGTAACTTGTAATTTTTGCTTAAAACTTCCACTAACCAAAGTGTTCTTCCACCACAAGATAACCTCTCCTAAAGCATCATTTTGCATCACACTCATCCCCTTTACACACACTCCTCAAGTCTTTCCCACAAGTTCCTCATTAAACCTTTACAAGGCATTACACTTCCATTGTTCACCAAACTTTGCACAAGACTTTACCGCATCTCCAAGACTATGCCCAAGGCATCTTAACACTTAAGAACACCTTAATGTACTTCCTTTCACCAACTTAACACTTAACAATTCCTAGTACCTTCTAGGTCATAAAATCTCATTAGAACACATAAACTCCTCTGTTTATCAACTAAATTTTGCCATAGCTTCTCTTGTATATTCTCACACCCAACACTTAGGTTTTCACCTTTTGAAAACCAAGAACACTTAATCACTTAATACACATTCCTTACACACAAACATATTGTTTTTCATCCTTTAACCATCCAAAACATTCATCTTCACAAGAAATGCTCTTTACACACAACTAAACCTTTAAACTACAGTACATCACAATCTAGTGTATAAACTTAAATTGCTTGGCTCTTAGGCCCTTAAATTGCGTTAAACTTAAACATTGAATTTCCACATTTAAATGCCTTCAACCTGCGAATACACACAACGATGCTCCCATGTCTTTTTAGTCCACCTTGTGGAAGGTTTTCTAGCTCATTTTCCCATTGGCTCTTTAGGTTATTTATTAAGCATATATATCCCAATTTCCTAGTACAATAAACCACATTAAGAGAGGTCATTTACCTCTTTGTTTTCCAAGCTTTCTCACTTGTTTTCTCTTGTTTTTCTTGATTGAAAATCGGCAAGGAACTTTTATCACTTGGCAACCTTTTAACTAATACACATATAAGGGTAATGAGCATTAAGTTTAATACTCAAACTCATAATTAACCCTAGGTTTACATTAATGTCTTAAAAACACTAAAATTTGATGATTACCTTTGGAATTTGAAAGAGAGCTTGGTTAGGTAGCAAGATAGGACTCCTCCTAGTCCCTTGAAGATTGAATTAAGCTAAGAAGGGAGCAAGACAAGGCACCATTGTAAGGTGAATTTTCGGCTATACACAAAAATGATGGGAAACATTGTTTTTCTTTGATTTTCCTTACCTTGAAGCAAAGGAGAATGACAAGGCATGGAAATATGAGCTCAAGCTCCTTCAATGGAGATTCTTCTGGCACCAAAATGGAGTTCTTGAAGATTTGAAAAGAGGGAAATGAAGAGCTTGCTCCAACTAGAAGAATGGTGGTCTTAAAATTGAATTTGGATCATGGAGTCATGAGTTACAAGCATTCAAAGATGGAGAATGGATACTTGCTGTAGCAAAACGAGATGGATAAGGGAGGAGGAGGTTGAAGACGGTGGGAATCAAAAGAAATGAAGGGAGTGAGGTGAGAGGATGACTTTTGTAAGATATTTTACATATAAAGCAAATAGTAACCTTTTTACTTACTTTTTCTTTCTTTCCTTAACTAACTAGCAAGGGTGATGACTCACCACTTAAAAAATCGGCCCCCTCTTGTATATAGGCTGATTTGTGGTCTTTGTTGACCAATTAGTTGACTTATGTTGACTTATAACTAAAACTAGCACTATTTGAGCACTATTCACAAATTAAGGCACATAATTGTGAAAATTTTGATTTCCCATTGATTTAGACTTCCTAATGTGATACGAAGTAGTAAACATGTTGATTAAAGAGAATGATGGACATTTAGCCACTCAAAACCCATTTACAAGACAATTTTTCAAAAATGTGCTTTAAGGCTTCTTAAAGCACATTTTGTGTTTTAACTTGTTTTCAAGCATGGTTTTCTTTAGTAATTGACTTAAAATGTTCATTAACATGTAAATAAGGTATTGGTATGACCTTTAGGTCTAATACAAGGTTACACCAAGTCTAGGGCAGGTATTTGCTTAAATTGACTTTATGGTGTTTTCTTGTGTTTTGTTTGGTTTAATTGTCTACCAATGTTTCTTAAGGACTTAATTAGCCTTATTAAATCATAATTTAATTTTATAAAGTCTTGCTAGGCTCTTTGGGTCCTTACCAAGTTCACTCCAAGCTTAGAGCATGTTTTTGCTCAAACTGTCTTAGTAGCACTTTACTGTGTTACTATGGTTTAGTTCACTTAATAGCATTTTATAAGGCACCTTTTAGCCTTTATGCACCATAGTATAATGTTTAAACTACATATCAAGGTTTGGGGTATTTCAATCTACCCCCCTTAAAAGAATTTCGTCCTCGAAGTTCGTACTTCCCACTCATCATTGGATTAGAATACGGGAATTACTTGTAATATAAAACTTCCATAACCAAACATACTTTACATCACAACCTCGGACTTAAAGGTCCGGGTAATATATCCAAATCCATACATAACATAACATACTTATATGATAACCTCGGACTCAACGGTCCGGGTATCTTAACAACATTGTACTTGCATAACAACCCTCAGACTCTCAGGTCTGGGTAACATAACAACTGTTAGACTCAACCACATTAGGACTCAAGGTCAAAATAATATTTATTACATATACCACACAACATGTCTTAGCATGTATAGCAACAAAAAATACCTTTTTATATAAACTGTGATCCTGTAGAACCCAGTCGCGATGGACACCTTCTGGTCCCCGTTCCCTTGGGAGATCAAATCATTCACTTAATTTTTAACATATGTACTTCTCATGTCACCGTTCCGAAGACAAAGGCTCATACGTCCTCAGCTCGTGAGCAAGTACTACAAAAATATTCTTTACTAGGTTAAGTATAAGAGAATCCTTTATTCAAGATATTAATCGACTATTTTAGAAATACCAATTGAAAATCCTTTTGAAAACGCAACACAACTCCAAGTCCAATTTATGCTCTTTGCATCTTTCTTAGCGTGGTTATTTGTGACCATTTACAGGGAGCTTCAAGAATCATCCAACCCTGATGTGATCAGCATCAGTGTTGAACTATCCTTCCACCCCAATTTATGTTCGGCTTCCCTTGATCTCATGAAAATCAAGTTTCACCTCCCACTTCAATTTTAAACAACAACTAATTCAAGCATATACCATTTTTCTATCTTTTAATCCTTCTAGTCATAATCATTACATCTCCAAGGGATAGAACTCTGTCTATCAGTTATCTCCATTCACTTTTAATATGCTTACCTAGGGAATTTAAATCCCACTAGGTTCTAGGTCGGTTTCATTCCTTTTCATAAAACACAATACCGTATATATATATATATATATTTCAAATACAATACATGGTATTACATTTAGTATTATACGAACATATACTGTCGGGGTTTTATTTCCCCGGGAGTTTCTTTACTCCCTTCCACTCGTACTCTCACACACAACAGTTAACAAAGTAAACACACTTATCACAATGGTATTTCACATCTTCTGTGCAAAATTACCACAATTAAACCATGAATGAATGCGTATGTTTATGTAACACACGCACCAATCATCCAAACAAATTATTTTGTGCTATGCACAACCTGATTCACGTACACTTGTATGGTAAAACACACTAAGCGGTTTTGCGCTCTACCCCCCTTAAAAGGGATTACACCCACGTAATCAATCACTGAACATTGGTTTGAAATGTTCTGTCGTCGTGAAGTATTTTAACTTCAACGCGGTCTGTTATGCAATGCGTTCTGGTTAGAGGATTTTAACCATATTGGCGGTTTAGTCCCTAAACCAAGAATTCTCATCGGAGTTTATTTAACTCGTAACCGGTTTCGGCTCTGGCCTGTGAGGCTTCTAGGTGTTAATAATTAACCATTTATTCGTATTCACAATGCACATTCAACACTTGAATCACTGGCTCATTAGTTTCTGCTGTGCAACTCTTGATAACTTTGGAGCTTAGTTTGCCCCATTCGTTATTTTTACTGTATTTCCTCAACTGATGCGTGGTATCTCTTACTGTGCGAATTCGGTGAGTTATAAACTTTCTATCCACTTCCATGATAATTTACTGTGTATACTGCTCTGTATTTCACAATGATTGACTTGATTTCTTCCGACCTTCTGTCGGTTGGGATTGAGCTACCACCTAAGGAGTAGTGCTCTTTCGGTTATTTCCCACACTTGAGGTATATTCCATACCGATATTTGGTATTTAGTGCTACTGTAGTAACTTATTCTTAATCATGCCTCCACATTCGGTTTTGTACATGTATTCTTTCCTTTGTACGACCGATGCATATTGCATTTCCTATGCATCGGTCATTATAGCGTTATAAGTCTTTTCTACTTCCACCACAATTTACATTTCCCCAAATCCTAGCTATCCCACTCGATCATTACTGCGCAAGGGCAATACCAAAACACCCAGTCATACAGAGTGCAGAGGCGTAAACTCTTGGTAGTAAATCTCTTATGCGATTGCAATAGGAATTCACACTGTGTTTCACTGAGATTCTTATCCCGTAATACTGGCTACTGGCTTACTGCCTAGTTTATTTGCTATCACTTACCGTTGTATCTCCACTGAGTCTAACTCATAACTCTGCTTATTTGCCATATTATCGTTTAACAATACTTATACAACGGTCGCTTACTGCACACCGTGCTCTTCATAACACTGACTTACATGGCATCCACTGTCATAATAGCTCCTGCTCATATACTTACATCATTCGTATTACAGTTCGTCATTCATTTGGATGACCACTGAATACACTATTATTTTTTTTGGATCCTTATGCTCCTTGAGGGAACCATCACTTTGTTACCCTCACTCGAGTTATAAGCCGGCGCTACTCAGCTCGGTGCTTCACATTATACACGCATGCTACTAAACTAACTTCTCTCCCGCAATATCAACATAGTCCCTCCTTAACATATTTCTTGAACTTAGTTCACACAATTACCGCTCCTGCGGTTTCACAATATCGAGAGGTATCCCCACTCTTAAAGCAGTGGTTCGTTCTCCGCTCTATTTACTTGTATAACATAAACTCCTGCTATTTATCAAATTTACATAACACATTTTGTTTATGGATTATAAGCCTTACTGCCTCGAGCTCTGCTCACTGTAGGTTATATTGGGCTCCATGATAAGGTCGTTGCATCACGCTTCCTTTCATGGGATGCCCCTTAGGAATGTCAGTCTGCCTCCTAACGACTTATGGTTAAACTGGGTATTAGTTTCAACCCGTGCGTTTATGTCATGTTATTTCATTCAATAATTGTTGATCCAAACACCCCTCAAGGATTGCTCCTGGGTGTTGCTAAGTTATGCCATCAACCCTAGCTTGCACTTATTGGTACGTCAAATAAACTACGCCGTTTTGAGCTCTTAACTGGGTTTACTACCCTCTTCTGTGAAGCTTGATATTCCTGTAGTCTAGGTGACCATTTCGGGAGTTTCATCCCGTTCGTTGCATATTAACACGTCCATATCAGGCATCTGCCTTACTATGTATAGGCTGGGTATTCGTCATTCCAGCTATTATGTTTATCCCTCGTGACACTTGAGACATATGCCATGTCTTTACTTACTAACCAGTGCACTTCGCACTCCCTGACTCTTAAACATTTCCTTGAAATGAATTCACTAATTCCTTTAGTCTTGTTAACTTAACTGGGTTCTTTCACTTCAACCATTCATGGTAATCCATTGCTCTTATTTGACTTTTACTGCGGACCGTAGTATGAAGTCGACTACTTCCCGTGTTCCCGACTCTACTCGTATACATATGTGGGGTACCATGCTGATACATTGCTACTTACCCGACTAACCCATAAAAAGGTCTATCAAGCCCACAAGCTCCTATCGGAGTGCGGTCGTCCCACATTTCAGTTGGTACACTCGTAGTGTCCGTCACACGCCTAGGTGAAGTATTCTGTTGTCAACTCCTTTATATCATCCCATGATAACATGCATTCCCTGCTTCCCGAACTTAATCAAGGGAAGGTTTATCCGTTGTTGTATCGTTATGAACTCCATCCATTCCCTTGGGTCGCTACCCTTGGGTTTACCGGTTTCCCTTCCGGTTGTTCAAATCGCTGAGGCCAGTGTAGGTCCTTTGGTTGGTTTTTTTTAAAGAAGGTCAAAAATAAATACTGGTTTGAAAGAAAATTTGGTTTTGAAAGAAAAGAGTTTGAAAAAAATATGAGTTAGAAAGAAAAATTCTCGTAGTTTCACAACGTCTTCTTGCCTTAACCAAGTCTAGCTTCTTGCTGACTGGTGTATTCCCATTTATATAGGTTAGGCTGTTAAGCCCTTCCACGGTTATGATGATCTCACTTAACTTCGTGGTACTTTACTAAGTACTTGTATTTGTTAAAACAATTTCCCGAACATCCTTGTTACAGCAGCACTTGCCATGGCAAGTGTGCCATGCTAACCGGCTGTCGGTTCAACACACACCGGTTGCGGTATTGTTTTCATCCGCACCATAATCAGTGGCCTTATTGGCCCTTACTTGATCTTACAGTCTTGATAATAATTCCTCTGGGTGACTTCTCACTGTCTTCACATGGTAATCATTAACTGGGGTGTTCCCCATTCTTGGAGTCCCCTTTTACTTAGTATTGTATCCTCTTCGTAGCCCGTTCCACGCATTTGTCGTGGTTACTGAGACTTGTCTCTTGTTTGGGTACTACGTTGTAGTTCCTTAGTTAGTTGGTATACCGTTGGCGTATTATTCAACATTTGTGGTCCGTAGACACTCGTCTCGGGTTTTATTACTTCACTTCTTGCATGTTGCACAGTTGGTGCGTTGCAAGCTGGTTGTTCTCGACTGCTCGGCATGTCGACCCAGGTTGCCGGAAATTCTATTCTCCTTTGTGTAGGATTCTTCATTCTTCGCTATTAAATGCGGTTAACATTGTTCAGGTAGAAACCGTCTCTGGGATTCCCAGTTTTTCGGAATCTACCGTAGGACAGGTTCTCCTTACTCACAGAGGTACTTAATAACAGTCAGATCGGGTTTTCCCGAGTAAGAGAGGACTTTCATATCTCTAGCGTTCTTTCCCAAGTTATAAAACAGGAGCTGTTTGGGGTGGGAAGGAGATCGTAGGTTTCCAGTACTCACTGATAATCCCTAACTAGCGTATCTCTCACGCTATCACTCAACCCTTAACCCAAATTACTAAAATCCTAACTCGGTACTTCCTAAGCTCGGTAATTCAGTCATCAGAGCGATACTTCGCTCTGATACCACTTTTTGTAACACCCCAACTACAACCATACGCTTCAACAACAAACTGTAGCGAAAACTTAACCCATCACATTACTTAACTCAATGGTGTTACACGTCGTTAGCCACCCACGTGGCTAACAAGGCTAATACATAAACATTGTATCGGTTTGATGGACCAGATTCCCGAGCAACTACACATTACATCCTCATTCCCTTTCCAACAATTAATATACATATACATTCCAACTGTACCGAGTATTTACAAACTATTGCCGACAACAATTTTGGTCTTACTACATCTACAATACATAAGTGTTTAAATGAACTACCCGTGTACAACTAACTACCCCGTCCTACTCTCAAATGGTCTCCAACTCTTTGTACCTAAAAATAGGAAAGAAAGGGTGGCCCCCCAGGGGACTCAGCACAATGCTGGTATGGTAATCGTGCAGCCCGCATGCTACCGGGCCATGCACAACTAATTGTGGTCTAAGCATGCGGTTGATTTTATTTAAATCATGCATGAAAACTATAAACACGTAACACAAAGCATACCCACCCCAATGGGGTTCCACAAATCATTCAACACAACAAAACTCGTTAACTCACTCGTTTTGTTCCTTATCCCTTGAGGGTTTCTCCTCTATTGGAGCTATTCCCTTAATAGACGACACTTACCCACTATACGGGTCATACTTAAATTTCTCTTATGACTAGGTGGGTTTGATACCCATGAGCCACACACTCCACGCAACAGCTCATATCACACTTTAACGTACATACAACATACATGGCATAGCAAGTAGTATTGCATAGCACAACTTCACTTACATAATAGGCACCTTTCACTTTAGGAAACGACCCAACACAGTTAGTTAACTTGGTAAGCCTAGAGAATGAAATCACCTTCATGATAAGCTTGTTACATCACTTGTTACCGTCCTATTAGTCGGACGAGTAACTTAACTCAAAGATGGATCGGATATTGTGATCCGAACACACCACAAACACACATATTTCCCCCTAGACCGATCATCAGTCAGAATAGGTAAGCTTTGGAGGATGCTAGCGGGAGATTGTAATCCAAGAAGGAAAAACAGCCATAACATAACAGAGAGGGAGTAAGAGCAACTGTAGACATCTACTCCGAAACAAACGCGAGACCGGTACAACCGGATTCCTCACCCCCCATTAGTATATATATATATAGTTAAGGGCTCCGTTATGGAACCTATCACTTCCACACACTATAAGGTATTACAACCGGGTTAATCACACAGGGGTGATGAACATACTTACACGCACAAACAACACACAACTAACTCACGCATAGCCGTGGTTAGAACGTTCCCATGGTTTGGGTCGTTAAGTCCGAATACCGATCTCTTATGTGATCCTAGATTCGGTTAGCTAAGGTTTAACACATGTTGAGGTTAAACGGTATCGGGACTAAACACGCCACATATATGAATTACTATAAACTCATTTCATGCTTATTCTTGCAAGGTGGCAAACACACAGAAAAACACATTGGCATACAAGCCGGTGTAATCCGGTAGGACACAGGTTGCAAGAAAACCATACCTTTCACCACGGTCCACTATATTGTGTCCTCCTAGGTTCCTCGAACAAATCCCGTACAACTGGTAACATCACAATTACTTTCATTAACATTGGAGTAACATGATTGCTTAACGTCTAATGCGCCCATAGTTAACCCCGTCATCCCGTTATACTTAATTTTACTCTTGTGATCTTAAGTTCACAACTCTCACATCAAACCTAACACTTGTTTACACATTTTAAGGCCTTTACATGTCACCAAACAAGGTCTAAACATCATCTAAAACCATTACCATTCAACCCCCCATCATTAGAAGCCTTAAACAATTTTTTTTCTTCATCTCTGGTCTGGACTGCCCCAGAGGCGGTCCACATCAGAAGCTCCTCCTACGGCTGCGTAATTCCACTGGACCTCCCCACAGGGGCGGTCTAGAACAGACCCCATTTTTCAAAGTGCTTTTCTCCTCATTTTGAACTCCAAATTTACCCCAATCTTTTCCTATGCATTACACATGTTTTCCCACATGTTTTAGCATCTTTTTGGCACACTAAAACCCTCTCTAATCATCCAAAAAACTCCTTAAACTTTTTCTCAAACTTTTACTAAATCCTTAACACTTAATACATTTTACTTACACTTGTAACTTGTAATTTTTGCTTAAAACTTCCACTAACCAAAGTGTTCTTCCACCACAAGATAACCTCTCCTAAAGCATCATTTTGCATCACGCTCATCCCCTTTACATACACTCCTCAAGTCTTTTCCACAAGTTCCTCATTAAACCTTCACAAGGCATTACACTTCCATTGTTCACCAAACTTTGCACAAGACTTTACCACATCTCCACCATGACCTTGGTGTATCTAGAAATCATCCATTAGTTCTCTAAATCTCCAAGACTATGCCCAAGGCATCTTAACACTTAAGAACACCTTAATGCACTTCCTTTCACCATCTTAACACTTAACAATTCCTAGTACCTTCTAGGTCATAAAATATCAATAGAACACATAAACTCCTCTGTTTATCAACTAAATTTTGCCATAGCTTCTCTTGTATATTCTCACACCCAACACTTAGGTTTTTACCTTTTGACAACCAAGAACACTTAATCACTTAATACACATTCCTTACACACAAACATATTGTTTTTTCATCCTTTAACCATCCAAAACATTCATCTTCACAAGAAATGCTCTTTACACACAACTAAACCTTTAAACTACACTACATCACAATATAGTGTATAAACTTAAATTGCTTGGCTCTTAGGTCCTTAAATTGCATTAAACTTAAACATTGAATTTCCACATTTAAATGCCTTCAACCTGCGAAGACACACAACGATGCTCCCATGTCTTTTTAGTCCACCTTGTGGATAGTTTTCTAGCTCATTTTCCCATTGGCTCTTTAGGTTATTTATTAAGCAAATATAGCCCAATTTCCTAGTACAATAAACCACATTAAGAGTGGTCATTTGCCTCTTTGTTTTCCAAGCTTTCTCACTCATTTTCTCTTGTTTTTCTTGATTGAAAATCGGCAAGGAACTTTTATCACTTGACAACCTTCTAACCAATACACATATAAGGGTAATGAGCATTAAGTTTAATACTCAAACTCATAATTAACCCTAGGTTTACATGAGTGTCTTAAAACACTAAAATTTGATGATTACCTTTGGAATTTGAAAGAGCGCTTGGTTAGGTAGCAAGATAGGACTCCTCCTAGTCCCTTGAAGATTGAATTAAGCTAAGAAGAGAGCAAGACAAGGCACCATTGTAAGGTGAATTTTCGGCTATACACAAAAATGATGGGAAACATTGTTTTTCTTTGATTTTCCTTACCTTGAAGCAAAGGAGAATGACAAGGCATGGAAATATGAGCTCAAGCTCCTTTAATGGAGATTCTTCATGGCACCAAAATGGAGTTCTTGAAGATTTGAAAAGAGGGAAATGAAGAGCTTCCTCCAACTAGAAGAATGGTGGTCCTAAAATTGAATTTGGATCATGAAGTCATGAGTTACAAGCATTTAAAGATGGAGAATGGATACTTGCTGTAGCAAAACGAGATGGAGAAGGGAGGAGGAGGTTGAAGACGGTGGGAATCAAAAGAAATGAAGGGAGTGAGGTGAGAGGATGACTTTTGTAAGATATTTTACATATAAAGCAAATAGTAACCTTTTTACTTACTTTTTCTTTCTTTCCTTAACTAACTAGCAAGGGTGATGACTCACCACTTACAAAATCGGCCCCTTCTTGTATATTGGCTGATTTGTGGTCTTTTTTGACCAATTAGTTGACTTATAACTTAAACTAGCACTATTTGAGCACTATTCACAAATTAAGGCACATAATTGTGAAAATTTTGATTTCCCATTGATTTAGACTTCCGTGAATAAGTAGTACACATGTTGATTAAAGAGTAATGATGGACATTTAGCCACTCAAACCCATTTACAAGACAATTTTTCAAAAATGTGCTTTAAGGCTTCTTAAAGCACATTTTGTGTTTTAACTTGTTTTCAAGCATGGTTTTCTTTAGTAATTGACTTAACATGTTCATTAACATGTAAATAAGGTATTGGAATGACCTTTAGGTCTTATACAAGGTTACACCAAGTCTAGGGCAGGTATTTGCTTAAATTGACTTTATGGTGTTTTCTTGTGTTTTGTTTGGTTTAATTGTCTACCAATGTTTCTTAAGGACTTAATTAGCCTTATTAAATCATAATTGAATGTTATAAAGTCTTGGTAGAAAATTATTGTTCGGCAGTGTGGCGGTTTATACCACAAACATACCGACGCCGAAAGGAGCTTGTGTCTTTTTTGCAGTTCTTTTGTAGCTGTTTTGGTGTAGTTGTTTTGGCTGGATGTTTTGCAGTGGTTGCTGGTTTTTTGTGCTGGCATATCTATTACTATTTTAAAAACTACTATTTGACAGTATGGCTGTTTCGTCTGGTATATTTGAATAAGTTAGTTACGTGCAGTGCGTTTACCGATTTCTGTACTACAATTACAAAAACAATTTTTTAAGATGTAAATACTACAAAGAAATATATAGATTAATATATACATAATTTATTGATTAGGAAAACAATAAAGTTTTATTACAATAAATATTTATTAATATTTATTTAGGTCTATACAAATAACTTCCCTATTATCAACCACAATTCTGTCAATGGATAACAACAATTGTAACTATACATGCTTTAACACACCACACTACTTGTTCACATTTGAATAAAAGGAAAATATAATAATTAATTAGTGAACTTTATTAATGTTTACATCATACTAAAATATAAACAATTTAGCTGTTAAACAAATATGGCCAATATATTACCATAAGTACATATAATTAAATATTAAGATTTTATACCTTATTTTTAATAAAAATGTACTATCCGTTTACCATTACAGTTGGTAAATAATTTGTAAAAACTACTACTCAATGACATTTGTATAAAAACAAATAAAAAGTTATTTTTAAAAATTAGTTCATTTATTCACATCAATCATTAAAATTTTGCAACCCTAACTTGTAAACAATAATATGCACGGTATTCATTCTCTTCATTACGGTAATTTTGTAAAATTACGGTATTCGTTCTCTTTGCAGCATAAACCACTGGTTGTTTTGTGCTGGCATATATGTGGCTGTTTTGAAAACTTTTGTTTGGGAGTGTGGTTGTTTGGCATTTTTACCAAAAATCCCACCCTAACAAATGCCACATATATACCACAAAACAGTTTCCTCCGAAGGAAGCCACGATGTTGATGCATTCTTTGTTCTCATATTTGTTTAACCCGTTCGGTGCCACATTTGGAATTTTCTGTGCCTTTTTTAGTAAAACTTTGAAACAAATATATTGAAACATACATATTACATGTCTAAGTCCATATTACACAAACTAAATATTCAAGGAGGGATGTCATTTTGGTTCCAGAACTTGAAGTATAGGGTATTGTTATACTAGCCAAAATAAGAAGAGAAGGGAAATAGATAGGACTATCGTCCTTACAAAAACTTAGAGAAGCAACAATAGAAGACATTCTTTGCGAGCCTCAATTTTTGAACCTTCACACTTTTGTTGATTCGAGTTGATTAGGGCCTAATCGGGTTCTAGGTCTACTTATAACCTAAGCTTTAATAATTATGTCATATAACACTAATTATTAAATCCTAAGTTAGCTCACTGGAACCTATTATGAGTCGCCACCTAATTTTGACCTAGATTAAATTTGGAAAGGAGAGTTCGGGTTCGGGGGGTTGGTGTACAACTTATTTAGGGTTCAAATTACTTTCACTACCCTTCAAGGTCATTTTTCCTCTACTTAGCTTATTTATGGCTTATTACGAGTTGTTTTAACCTAAGTGCGCGAACTTCTGATTTCTTTTATTTTTTAACATTTTTTTGCAGAAAATTAAAATTACCTAAACTAGGGTTTTGGAGGCAGAATAAGGTCAAATTTTGTTTCCGTCCGTAGCCAAGGACCTAATGTCTGAGGCCACGGACCTCAGTTAAATTAATAATGCAGAAAAGGCGACTTTGCGCGAAAACGAATTTTGAAAACGTCCAGGGCCACAGACTAAGCGTCCGTGGGCCCGAACATGAACTGTTAAAACCTAAAAAGTTCAAAAAATCACTTCCCGCCTCCGTCCGAGGCTGTCCGTGACCACGGACATGCTGTCCGGGATCCTAGACAGGCCATCCGAGGGCACGGACTAGCCACGGACGGTGGCGTTTTGGTAGTTCTCGATGGTGTTTTTAGCTCAAATTTTATGAGTGTGAAGCCTGAAAGATTCTTAACACGTTAGTAATCAAATATTTTCAATTTGGCCTCAAATTAATGATGAAACTTAACAAACAAGTAACAAGGCAGAAACTAAAGCAAACGATAACTCAGGAGTCGTAAATGGTTGGTTCGAACTCAAATTTTGACAGAAGCTAATTCAAGTCGAAAGGAGTTAGGGAATCGGTTTTCCAACCTTATTCAACCTCGTAATTGAAGTGATCCTTCACGTCAAGATACTTCAGGAGCTCCGTTGATGGTGAATCTGAAAAGACTTCAACCCGGGCTTCTGACTCCTTATTGTTTTTGATGTTCTTCACGTTTTGGAGGTGGTTTGGTTGATGTTTGATGATTGTTGAAGTGTTGGGAGTTGAAAATTGTGTTTAAGTGATTATTTTGGGGGGTTTTCGATGTGATTTCGGTGCTCGGTTGTGTGAAAACGTGGGAGACTTGTGACGGCTTGGTTTTCTGACTTTCTAGGGTTCTTGGACTTCTGGTTCGATCAAAGGATAAGGTTCCTTAAGTAGGCCTCACTAAAGATAGAAAAAATCCGGTAAAAACTAAGATTTACTGATGTCTTAGCTCAATGGCTTTCCAGAAAGAATTTGATTGTGAAATTTTAACCACGTGTAAAGGAGGATATTTATGATTTTTATGAGGTGGAATTGAAATTTTGGATATTGGAATATTTTTAAATTCAATTTCTCGTCATATTAGATCAGAAATTGCTAGAAAATTATTGGAAATTCAAAAATCAAAATTCCAATGCCATTATGCTCTAAATGTCATCTTCTATCACGTGTCAAAATTTCAGGGTGACGTAGGAGCCCTGAAACGTATGTAGGAGCCTTGAGTTGTTTTCGAAGGAGAGAGAAAGCTTACGGGGTGGCGTAGGAGCCCTGAACATTATGAAAATATCCTCAGGGTGAGTAAGCTGCCTCTAATGCTCCGAAACGTGCTGAAATACCCCAAACCTTGGCATGTTGGTTAAACACTAAAACATGATATATTAAGACTAAAAAGAGTCTTAGAAACCTTAGTAAACAATTTAAACAAAAGGAAACACAAATGTGCTTTAAAGTCAATAAGAGCTAAAATGTGCTCTAAGCTTGGGATAAACTTGAGTAAGGCCTAATGAGCTTACCAAGACTTCATTTATATACTAATGAACACATTAAACCAATTACCAAAGAAAACCAGCTTGAAAACAAGTTAAAACTCAAAATGTGCTTTAAGAAGTCTTAAAGCACGTTTTGAAAAATTGTCTTGTAAATGAGTTTTGAATGCTGAATGTCCATCATTACTCTTAAATATATATGTGTACTATATAGTATCACATTTGGGTGGCTATATTAGTGGGAAATCAAAAATTTCACTTCTATGTGCCTTGTATAGGTGAATAGTACTTTTTATAAGCTAGTTTGTAACATATGTTGTATTAAGTAATTAAATTGACAAACAAAGACTAAAACACCCCCACACTAATATAAGGGGCCGGTTTTTATAAGGGTGTGACTCACCATCTTATTAATGTATTAAGTAAGTAAAGATAAGTAAATAAGCTACCTTTTTACTTTATAAGTATAAATATCTCTTAAAAGCAAATTCTATCTTCATTCTCTCATTTCCCTTCCTTGCTCACACGGTTTCCCACTCATCTCCTCCCTTCTTCATTGTTCTCTCACGGTAATACCACTATCACCATTAGAGCTCCACCTTTGACCACTTGTTAAACCTAACTCACTTGTCCAAATCAAAAATAAATACCACCAATCTCTTCCTCTCATCAAGCTCTTCATTCCTATCTTCTCAAAACTCTAGAGCTCCATTTCGGTGCCAAGGTGTTCCACCATTGAAGGAGCTTGAGCTTGGATTTCTACATATTATTACTCTCATTTGCTTCTAGGTAAGGAATCTCAAACAAAAATCAAGTTCCTCCTTGTTTTTGCCATGTCCGAAAATATACATTGAAAGAGTTCTTATGTGACTTTGTTCTAGCTTCATTCCAACTCTTCATGGACTAGGTGGAGTCCTTTCTTGCTAGATATTCAAACTCCCTTCAAGATCAGGAATAAAACAACTACATTAATGTTTTTGAAACAATGTCAAATTAGGGTTTACAATGAGATGAAGCTCAAAGCTTGAATACTCATTATGGTGTTTGTACATTGTCTAGAACTTGACAAGGAACCAAAATACCATACGGTTTATAAGGAATCAAGAAGGAAGTGTTTTGGGAAAAGAGGTAAATCTACTAACTTAAATGTTGTTTAATGCCTTAGGAGAATGAGCTTATAAATGCTTATTAAAACTACCTAAAGAGCAAATGGTGAATGACTTAGTAAGTGTTCTCAAGAGACTAGTAAAGGGCATATGTGTGTTGAGTGTATTTGCAGGTTAAAGGCATATATATGGTGGAAATTCAGTGTTTATGATTTAAGCACTTTAAGGGCCTAAGAGCCATGCATTTTAAGGGCCTAAGTGCCATGCAATTTAAATTGTGCACTATATTGTAATGTGGTGTAAATTTGGTGAAATTGTGTATGAGAGTGTCTTGGTGATTTTAGATGTTCTTGTGTGTTAAAGGAGAAGGTAAAGTGTTTAGGCTTAGTAATGTTCTAAGGGAACCCATGTCAAAATTTAGGTAAGAAGCAAGAAGGTTTTAAGTGTTTACATGAGGATTGGTGAGTTAGAAAATGTAGGAAATGAATAAGGAGTTCATGATGTTTTAAAGGAATTTTGATGAACTAGGAAGTACTCTAGAATGTAATAAGGTCTTAGGCATGATCTTGAGATTTAGTAGGTACCAAAGTCACTTTGGGACTTAGGTAAATACCTAGGCAAACTTTGGTAAAATAAGGAGAAGTGTACACTAGGAAAAGAGAGTTTCAAGAAGGAGATAAGGAATTAGTGGTGAGAGATGATGCTTGGGAGATGATGTTAAGTTAAGAAGAAAGCATTTTGGGATAGCAGTTGTCTTAGGTATGAAACACCAACTAGGAAACCTAGTATGAAATAACATAAGTGTTAAGGAATTTTTACAAGGAAATAAGTAAAGGCTTAAGGAGTTAGAAAATGAGTTTCATGGATGTTGTATGTGGTATTAAAGTTACCAAATGTTGCTAGGAAGCATTAAGAGGCCTTAGGAGAAGGTTGGTGAAGAATTGGCAAAGTTTGGGTAGATTAGAAGGCGACCGACCCAGGGGCCGACCCAGTTTTTTGGGTCGGTCGAGCCTCTGTTAGATGTTGGGAAAATGTTCGGTGATGGTCCGACCCAAAAGGGTGGGTCGGACATGGGTCGGTCGGTCAAGTTTCAAAGGAAGGAAATGTTCGCACATGGTCCGACCAGTCGAGTGAGTCGGACGTGGGTCGGACGGGCATGATTATAAGGAAGTAAAAGGGTTCTGTAATGGACCGACCCAGAAGGTTGGGTCGGACATGGGTCGGTCAAGGTAAGGTTCTTCAGACCCGAAAACCACTGGGAGGGTCCGACCCAGTTGTGGGTCGGACGGTGGGTCGGTCGGACCAAAACTTGTAAAAAAAAACAGAAAAGAATGTGACTTATGTAGTTAACCCTAGGGTGTTTAATGAAGGTAACCTAGGGTAAGATAGGCATTAAAACATGTCATACAAGCATGTTGACATAGTAAGTGTGAAGTTAATAATTAATTAACCGACCTTACTAATGTGTATAGGATTCTCTCAAGGGGGAACGAACAAAGGCAAGGACCAAGGTATGGTTTTCTTGCAGTCTGTTGCCTAACGGTTTACACCGGCTTGGGTGTTGTTTGTTTTCTGAGTGTTTACGACCTTAAGATTAAGGCATGAAAAGAGTTTACAGTTGTATATATTATGGTGTTGTGTTATTATGACTCCTTTCCCTTGGTGTGTCTAACAAGACCTAAATGTTGCTTGTATGTGACTTGACAAATGTTGTGTGTTCACTAACAAGTGCTAATCGGGGGAGTGAGGAGTCCGGTATGTTCCGGCCACGCGTGTGATGGATGGGGGTCGTTATCATATCCAGTTCGGCTCCCTTGGTGTATGTTTAGGTGGTATTCCAATTTGGTTTCAACCTTCCCTTAGCTTATCCAAAGCTAGTTTACTGACTCACGTCGGGCCATAGGGGCATACTGTGTTGTTTGGTGGCTGGGATCACTATATCCGACACTTGGGTTTAAGTCAACCGTTCAAATAACAGGATGGTGATGAGGTAATTAATGAGCTTGGTATGGGTTTGGCAACAATCTCTATGCTCATGGTATGTACTAACTGTGGTGGAAGGATCTTAATGTGAACCGTTCTTGTGGTGATATGTGTTGTTGCGTACTACGCAATCTCCCTTGCTATGCTATGGTATGTGTATATATATATGTGATGGATGTTCTAAAATGAATGCCATGTTATTATGACAATTGGTTGCGCGTATCCCGGTAGTCGATGGCTGCGCGTTAGCCATACCAGCAAAGGTGCTGACCCCCTCGGGGGCTCCATATTTTTTTATTGCAGGATGAGGATCGAAGAGGCAGAGTGGCTCTAGGTCCTAGGTGGTAGATACACTTTTGGATAAGTAGGTTGTTGAGCCCGGGATGCGCCTGTGCTCCCGAGGCGTACATGTTGATACCTTGTTATACAGTTATGGATGATTACGGTTTGGAGATGATTTGTAAATTAAATACTCGGTATTGTCGGTTATGTTTATATATGGATGTTGGTTGCTATGCTCGGGAGTCTGATCATCAGACCGATACACTTGTTTTATTCTGCCTTGTTAACCACGTGGGTGGTTAACGGCGTTGTAACACCAAAGCGATAGTTATATTTGGTTGGTTATTTCCGCTGCGACTTCGGTAGATGATAGGAGCGTTGTAGGGGTGTTACACGTGCCGAACAAACTAGGATTCTTCATCACTTGTCCAGAATGTCCTTTTTAATGCATATGCCTTAAAGAACACAACCTGGGGAGGGGGGTGGGTCAAAACTTTGGGTATAACTGAAATACCCCTAACCTTTAAAATATAATTAAATGATCTATTAATGATCTAAGATGATTATTAAACATCTAAATATTATTGGGGAACAATCTAAAAGATCTCAACAAGGCAAAACACGCCTTAAGATCGGTAAAGCCGAAAATGTGCTTTAAGACACCATAAAGATTGTGTGACCTCAAATAGGATCCAAAGTGGATTCCTAAGTATTATAATGAAGTAAGGAACACAACAAAACCGTTCTCAAGGAGAACTAAGCTCAGGAACACCCTGTGACACAAAAATGTGCACTAAAACACCTTAAAGCACGTTTTTGTGAGATTGCCTTTTAAATTGATTTTTAATGGGCTTAAAAATTATAATTACCCTTAAATATGATATTTTATCATATTATATCATATTAGGAATTTAATTCCAGAAATTTACGAATTTTTACAAATTTAATATTAAAATATTAATAAAACCCCAAAGTGGGGCCCGCATGAGTCAAATTGACCAAGTATGGTCAATGGTCAAGTAATGACCCATTTGACCTAAAGGAAATCGGCTGGCAAGGAGGTGGGAAGGCAGCATAAGTCCTTGATTGACAATAATTCCTACCTAATACATTACTTTTTGAAAATAACTTACTTTTTCCATTATTTCCTACCTTTCCCACCTTCTCCTTTCTTCCTTGTCCGATTCCACACTGCCCAGCCGAGTTCCTCCCTTCCTTTGAAGCTCTCAAGTCTGTTCTTGAGCATGGAAGGCAAGCCTAGCTCCTAAGCTCTTAATGTAAGTGTTTTAATGTCATTTTTAGCTCTTTTTCTTCATCTCTTCACTACCAACACCTAGATTTCGTGGCTCATCAATTCCTATGGCTTATTCTCAGTGTTCTAAGGTTAGAACAAGAGCTAAACTCGGTTGAGACCAGTAGAGGGACCAAGGTTGTTCAAATCTACATTTTAAGGTAAAAACATACCTTAAGCCTCTCAATCTTTCAAGCGGTTTTCTTCCTCTGATTTTTATGAGTTTATACACTCATAATCTTCATATTTACATGTTCATTCAGTTGGTTAGCCATTTGGAGCAAGGGTGACCAAGATCCAAGAGAAATACTCCCTTTTAAGGCATTTTTCCAAGGTAAAACCTAATAACAAGGTAGCATTTCGAGATCTAACTATTTCCTATGTCAATATGGTGGATCTAACACCTTGTGGTGTGTTTGGTTCAGGTCGAAACCACTTAGAACTTCCCTTGCATTTTTAAGGTGATTTTTGCCTTAAATCTTACATTAATTATTCCTTATGGTTAAGCTCAAGCTTGGAGTGTAACCATATCTTGTTTTTGTGTATTAAACATGTCTAAATCATGTGGTGATTTTTCCTACAAGTGGCCGAGAGCATACAAGGATAAATCAAGGTATAAACACCTTAAACTTATGATTTTTATAAATTTTAAGCATATATATATATATGGCCGAGAGTGAAGTTACATATAGGTCATATTGACCTAAAAATGGAAAAAAATGGCTAAGATAAATTAAGCTAGTCATTTAAGAGGTTTAATTAACATAATGGTCAAATTATGACATTATGTGGAAAAATAATTAAACTAAGGTGAGGCCGAATATATATGCTATATTTTGAGACATTTATTGTGTAATTTATTTTGCAAGTTCAAGGTTGTAATAAGGCCATGTCATTAGGCCATTTTAATTTAAGTTTATAAGCTTATTTAGTTTTATTTATGCTTATAATTAAAATTGGGGCCAATTCGTAATTACTAGGAATTTAGAAAGCCGTGGGCTTAATTTAGAGCAATTTAGGGTTTTTAAATGAATTTAATAAAAATTATAACATTTTATAAAGTTTTGGGTCAAAATTGTAAAAATAGAAAAGTATAGGTTATTATTAGTAATTACCGAAAAATTGGTTCCCATTTGGTATTAGGAGTCAAAGTTGACTATATAGGAGACTTTGACCAAGTTTAGAAAATTTAAGAAATTAAAATACTACCTTATAATAAGATACTTATTAAATTGTAAAAGATTTATAAGATTTGGGGTAGTAATGTAATTACCGAGACTTAAGGGTACTAAATGGAATTTAGTAAAGTCCTTAAGTTATTAGAAATTTTTAGAAGTTTATTTGGTTAAATTTGGAGTTCATATGAATTATATAAGTTATAATATGGTATTTTATAACATTGTTACAAATGGGTAACAAATGTATAGAAACCGAGATTTAGAGGAAAAATAAGGTTAAGAATAATGTTTATAACCTTTTGGTATAGTTTGGTAATTTTTGGAGTTATATATAAGGTTTTATTAAGAAATGTGTATAATATATAGTTTTAATGGAATTAGAAAACTATGTATTAGAAATTGAGAGTGAATTGTGGTTTTATAGAAGTTTAGTGGTTATAAGTAAAAGCCGAAAATATTAAGGGCCATTTGGTATTTTATAAACAAAATATGACTATAGGTTATAATTGTTTTAAATGACTTAAATGTCATAAGATATGTTATATAACAATAATGTAACATTATATTAATTAAGTGGTGGATTTTGTAAATATTTAAGAACATAGGTGCTGTTCGGAAATATTAACATTTTTAAATGGAATTTATAATATGGTTTTTAATGTTATAAGAGTTATAACATTTATAATATAAGAGATATTCATTAAAAAGAATGGATATAGATTATAAGACTTACCATATAATAAATAAGTTCCATAACACACATATAAATAAATATATGTAATGGTGTAGAAAATGTGATATGGTTCAATAATTATGAATTACCATAATTAAAATGATAATAGATAAGGAGGAAAGAATTATAAACATTAGATATGGAAATTCTAATGTTAAGAGTGTTCATGGGATAATAGGGATTTTAAATATTAAAAGTATTGCTTACATATGAATTATACCACATTGAACTTAGGAAAAAAAAAAGAGAGAGACAAACCTTAGAAAAATAAATACTAAGGTGAGGTGTATAGTGCATGACAAAGAATCATACATGCAATAAAGAAACAAACTATACGACCTACAATATACGTTAAGTTACATGCGATAACAAAGTCCAACAATAAGTATATTAATATACAATACAAGACTACGCATGTAATATAACACTTTTCCAATCTCGAGTTAAACCGAAAGCCCGACAAACATTGACAGCTAATAACGGGGGGTTAACCGGGAGTTAATAGTGACGGTAGGGGTACCGTAGGATTGTGTTGTTATACGGTATGCTAATCAGTAGCATTATGTATTGTTTAGACTGTTAGAGACGACACACGGAGCATAGGATCTTGCTGATTCATACTCCACCGTAATACACCAGGGTGAACGGTATGTTATTTATGTGGCTTGATTGTCTCTGAGGATTTCCTCAGTTCGGACATTGTGTGAAAATCTGTGATAAGATTGAATGTCTGCTTGTGTGAATTAATATGCTTGAGTTGTGGATTAATGCTGCTTTATTATTACTGTTGTGCGATAACAGTACCGTTCGTATATATGAACATATTATAAAACGAACTAGCGGCAGTGATGCTATCTTATATGTGTAACATAAGGAACGTAAGTAAAGTTGTAGCATCAGGATAATAAGATATATATATTATCTGAGACTTATATACGGAGCATTGGCCTCTTTAACGCCGCTCTCGTATCTAACACTGGATCCCGAGTCGACATACTCAGGATTGGACTAACGACCTTAGTCTATTGTGTTAAGGAAAGTAATAAAACGATGCGATGGTATAGATAAGTTATCAAGAGGATGTGGCTCTTGCTGTGAAATGTGATCCATTAACGATACTAGGATACCGTGTGGTAACCGTAAGTATCAGGATAAATTTCCAACGAACTACAGATTGTTCGTAGGACGGAGACTCTACCGCTGGAGTGGCTACTGCCGTGGGTGACCCGCCAAAGAGATGGGTAACTTAGAGACACGTCGTTCTAATGAGACGTTGTCATTAGACATGACTGAACAATTACGAACGATTATATTAACTCGTACATTAGGCGAACATTATTTGGGCGTGCATGCCAAAGACGAGAGTTCATACTCGTTTATAATTCTCGTTGTTTCGCCTTGTTGTTCATTGGTTATGCTGTGTGGTTATGTGTGGTATGTTGGTGGTGTTGATTGAATAAGTCGTTGTACTCATAAGTGTGTTGTGAATTGGATTAATTAAATAAACTGTACTTATATCTGTGTTGTGAACTGGATGAGTCGAGTCACTGTGCTCGTGTGTGGATTTTGTGGATTGTTCGTCGAACGAGTCGACGTACTCAACTATGAACTTTCAGGTGTTGTTGGAGTGGAGTCTCGTACTCATATAAGCGTTGTAACGCTTTCAGTGGTCTATTACGATGCGATGTGTGGAGGGGGGCTTATTGTTATTTGAGTTTACTGCAATATATAATGTTGCTTTACAGTTTTAACATTAAACTATTTGCATGAAAATGGTTTGCATGCTCTCGACCAAATAACTGAATGGTCCGAGGGTGCATGACAGTCAGGTAATAACATACTCAGCAGGGGCTGATTCCATACCACAAACTACCATTTTTGCAGGTATGCAACTTCCGGTGTCGGCAAAGAGAGTGACGCGCTGGGTAGTATGATTACAGTTATTCGAACATGCACTGTTGCATTTTGATACGAACCTAGAAACGTGTATAGGTTTTGGATACTTAGAAAGCTCACTGTGAATGTATTATATTTTGGTTTGGGAAGTTTAGATCTATCTCTTGTTGTCACTGCGAGAAATTGTTTTGTATGTATGAATATATCAGGAAGCACGTTATTACTCGTATGGGCGAGTAAGAACGGTGACACCAGTAGTTCAATTGTTGAGATTACCGCTGCGATTATATTGTTAAGTAAGATGATTAGGAGCCGATTAGAGTAGGGTTGTTACAATAACAGATTGCCCCCAATCAAATAGACTCTAGAATGGATATGAAGAGTCTGGTCGATGCTTCCAAAATTTTGGATCCTACAAGATCCTCCATGATATCAGAAACCGAGTAAACTATGTCGAGCTATTCTAAGGTGCTGACTACCTAGATGGTGAAAAGGAAATGTTGTCAAGCCGTTCTAAGGCGCTAACTTCCTAGATGATGAAAGGAAAGATGATGTCGGACTATTCTAAGGCGTTGACTACTTAAAAGTGATTGAGATGTTGTCAAGCTATTCTAAGGCATTAACTACCTAAAATGAATGAAATGATGTCAAGCTATTCTAAGGCGTTGACTACCTAAAAGTGATTGAAATGTTGTCAAGCTATTCTAAGGCGTTGACTACCTAAAAGTGATTGTTGTCAAGCTATTCTAAGACGTTGACTACCTACAATGAATGAAATGATGTCAAGCTTTTTTAAGGCGTTGACTGCCTAAAAGTGATTGAAATGTTGTTAAGCTATTCTAAGGCGTTGACTACCTAAAATGAATGAAACGTGTTTAATGTGATGATCAATGATATGACCTAGGTGCATCTGGAGACCGAAACCTATTCCATATGTGTGTAACGCGTATGTAAAAGGTTGAGAAATGAGAGTGAGAAACGTGGTAGAAGCTAAAGAAGTGGGTAGGACTTATGACGAGCCTAAGAGAATGATGCTAAATCTTACTGTGAGCCTAAACAAGGTGCTAGGTCTTACCATGAGCCTAAATGAATGAGTGTGGGTAGGTCTTATGGGTGCCTGAAATGAATGAATGTAGGGGTTGTCTTATGGGTGCCTAAAATGATTAGATGTTAGGTAGGTCTTATGGGTGCCTAAATGAAATACCCAGAAATTTAAAATAGTGATTAATTAGGCTAATGAGGATTTTAGAAGCTTAATTACACCTAAATAAACATATGAGAATGATTCCCGAAGAAAATGGATCCATGAAACGGATTAAAAACACAAACGAACCTTAAAGTGCATTTTTCGAGGAAACCTGGAAAACGTGACTTTAAGCGGGTTAAATAGACCCGTAATAATTTTATTCAATCAAATGTCTATAATTATACATTAGTGAAGGACTAGAACCATTAAAATTAATTAAACGAGAAAATTCCGGAAAACGGGCTCCGGTGAGTGAATAGTATAAAAATGGGAACTTTTGGGGCGTTAATTGTAATAAGAGCAAAGTACTCCTTGCCCTTTGTAAATAAAAAGGCTGGCACTCTTATTTGTGTGCTGTGTCATGTTTTTATTCTGCCTTTCCACTCTCATTAAGCTCTCTCACTCACTAGAAGATAAAGTAATAAAGTAAGGGGGAAAAAGTAGAAAGCAACATTTTACTCTCTCTCCTCCCACTTTACTCTTCACTCACGTTGGAAGCCTCTCTCACCTGCCTTCTCCTTCCTCTAAACCCCCAACAATGGCGATTTTAACAGCCTCCTCCAGCCCTCCTCTTCTTCTTCATTTTTCATGGCTTAAACAAAGTCCAAACGGCAAAAAAATTACACCATTAAACTCCCCTCTTCTTGGAGATCATTCCTCTCTTTTCAAAATCCGAAAATGGTGAAGTTGGTCACCATGGATGGAGCTCCATTTGAAGATTTAAGGAGACCATTGTGATCTACATCCTTCCCTTACGGTCTTAAGGTAAAAAGAAGTTCAAAAATCCCTCCTTTTCTAGCCTTTCTTTGAATATCAAATTTTTCCAGATTTTGAGCCTCCTTGTTCCCTGTGTCTAGCTGGTTTTTAAGCCTTCAAAGGTGCTGGAATCTTGTTGTGGTAATTGTCAAACACTCACCTAGAGTTGGAAGGTAATCCCTCATCCATGAGATTCAAAACTCCCTTGAATTTTAGGGTTAATTCTAGAGTTGTGTATTTACTAGTGTATGTGTGTATTCCATTGGACAGTAGGATGTAGCTTGGTCAAATTGTAGACAAGGAACAAAGAAAGAAAGAGCAAGAAGAGAAAGGAAAGAACAAGAAGAGAAATGAAGGAAAAAGGGGAACTAGAAATCACAAGGTAATGGACCCACCTTGGATTGAGTTTTAATGTCTTGTAGTATGGGAAATTATATGAAATTAGTATTGAGTAAGCCAGTGCAATGGTAACTAAGTGAAGGATGTATTTTGGTATTAATTATGAAATGTTTAAGGGCCTTAGAGCCAAGTATTAAGGTTTATGCACAATGGGATCATTCTGATGAATGTACAAGAATTTAATGTGTTGTTAGTGCTTAAATTGATGTGGGTATTGGAATTGTGTTGATGAGCTGAGTAAACAATATGGGCAATGTTAAAATTGTGTGGAACCTCTGTCAAAATTGTCCTAGAAATTGGATGACTTAAGTACTTTAGTTGAGGAGAAAAGAACCTAGGTTAACTAGGTGTTGTAGAGGTAAGTTTGAGTGACTAATTGCCTTGGTTTTTAGATTAGAAGAGAATGATGTATTTGGGTGAATTTGGGAATGAGAAATGATTTAAGTGTGTGCTAGAATAGCATTAAGTGTAAGTCATGGAAAGAGTAAAGAAGAGAGCATAAATCTGTAGCAAGAACTTCAAGGAAAATTAAGAGTGGGAAAATTGTGTAAGGAAACCTAGAAATGAGTAATAAGTTTAGTGAATGATTTAGAGAATTTTAGAGTGTTAAATTAGTGTTAAAACATGTTAGATTAGATCTGTAAACTGTGGGAAAAGATTGGGCAAAGAAAGAAGTCAAAAACAAAAACTAAAAATGCAAAATCTGTAAAAATCTGTTGTGGTCCGGGACTTAGGTCAAGTACAAGGACCCGGACCACCCATTAAAAACAGTCAAAACTTCATCAAAGTGTTGGTCCGGGACTTAGGACCCGGACACACTGGTGGAACGGAAGCCTTTAATTACGGTCCAAAACCGTGTATAATTACGGTTCTGGACTGTAACCTACGCGGGCGTCATTAAAGATGGCGACATCTTTAATTACGATTTAAAACCGTAATTAAAGGCCCTTTTCCGTCCCGCGTGTCATTGACTTTACATTACGGTTATTGGTAAAACCGTAATCTAAAGTCCTTTGGCGCACGCGCGCGAAAGGACTTTAGATTGCGGTTTTACCAATAGCCGTAATGTAAAGTGTAGACTTTAGATTATGATTTTAACAATAACCGTAATGTAAAGTCGTTTGGCGCGCGTGCCCAAAGGACTTTAGATTACGGTTATTGTTAAAACCGTAATCTAAAGTGTATTTTTTTTACAAAGCTACACAATTGCAACAGAGCCAGAATTATAACAGATAAGCAACAGAGGGAATCAGACCAACAGATGTGCAGAAACTGCACAATTGAAACACCTGAATCAAATAGCAACAACACAAATTCATTCTCTGTGCACAATTGCAACAGAGATAACATCTAATATACACCAGATCAAAAATCTGTTACAGCTGAATCTGTTACAGCAACAAAAAATATTCAATACAGTAGAATCTATTACAGCAGCTAGCAATTCATTACAAAAAATATTCAATACAGCAGAATCTGTTACAGCAGCAGCTAGCAGAATCAGAGGGCTACAAAGGTAGCAGTGTGACCATTACATGGTAGATACAACTAGGATGGCTCCCAGCAAGAAATAGCATAAAACAGAAGCATAAAACAGTACAAAAACGGTGCAGAAAACTGTGAAAAACAAAATCTATCATAGCAGCATCAGAGCTAGTTGAGTCTGTTACAGGCAGCTCTTCAGGTCATTAGTTGACAACAACAGGGAGATCGGTATTGCTCTACTTCCACGAGTTGGCTAGCTAGCTAGTCTACCACTCCATTCTCATAAATATGGCTGACATGCTCTCTCTGACATGATACAAGTCATTTGGACTGTAAGTCGAGAATTGGCAAAATGCTCTTTAATCTGGAACAAGAAAAGGAATGGAACACATAATGAGATTAAGATAAAGACACAAAAAATATGCCGAAAGAATTAAATACAAGACAACGTTCGTATTACCTTGTCTATCATTCTTAAATCTGGGAAGTACCCGCAGAACTCGTACATATACCGCATCACGTAGTACCCGCAACTCCTAGAATCCTTTTGGGTAGGGCACTAAATCACCAAAATTCACAAATGTAAAACAATTGTACAAAGATAATAGCAGCACGAATGAAATACATGAATTACCAAACCTTGATGTAATCGACGGTCAAATCACCAAACTCTCCCTGAGGGGTTTTTGTAACAACTGTTACATATATTAACAAAAGCGTTTAGCAAAATGAACAACGTTAATTTTGGACTTACAAACAATTAAATAGTAATAAAAACTTACTCTTTGATTAAGTCTTCAGTGTTGAATTCTGTCCACTGCCCTAGTGGATCTAGAACGAGCAGAGTAGCGGTGGCAGCGCAGAATATAAACAAAGCCCAGTGGTGGCTACAATGTCAAATACAAAATGAAATGAGAAATGAAGGTAAAAAAGTTAGCTAATTAGTATGTAATTTTATATCAGAACTCACGTTTGGTGATACGGCATTAGAATGAATAATTTATTCTGTCGATCAGCAACATTGAAGCAATGAATCATGTATTCACAAAACCTCCCCGGGTCCCTATGACTGAGTCGTACGATAAACGCTCCGGGCACACCGCAGTAATGGAGGTGATGTCCTTCTCATCACATCTCTCAAGCAGACCTCTATTATATCACATGTACTATAAAAAGTTAGCCAATGCAACTTCATAGATACTTATTCTATATGTTTTTACAGTATGAGGAAAGAACACTTACTTTAGATAAGCTTGAATAATGTTAATGTTCAGGTAATCTCCACACATCATCTCTCTGATGTCCCAAAGTTGATCGCCGTGGTCATATCTTCTTCGTAGTGAAACATCGACTTTGGAAGCGTCATCATGAAGTTGAGTTTGAGGTGACTTCAAAATGATCTTGTCGTAGAGATTCATCTGACGAGGCCCCAAAACATTAACAAGTTTTTTGGCAGTGCGAACTTATTTTTAGGCGCCTCAGAAGTCCTGGTGCGACCCCGGACGGGCCTGGATTCTTACTTTCGCACCCCGACTCACTGGATTCTTACCCTTCACACACAAACAGTAAAGCATAAATGTAAAGATAATTACTAATTGATTATTATAGTAACATTAAACATTTATCTAGAACATACCCTTGTACTGACAGGATTCGCCGGCGCGCATCTCTTCTTCTCTGGGCCGGGATACGCGGCGAGGAAGCTCAGGGATCTCAGGATTCGCCGGCGCGCTGATCTCTTCTTCTCTGGGCCGGGTACGCGGCGAGGAAGCTCAGGGATCTATAATAGATTATATTAGACACTTAATGCTAAATAATGCATTTTATTAGATACTAAATGGTTGTCAAACAGTCTTACCTCATCGGTGACAACAATATAACATGCTGGCCAGGGCAATATGTCTCCCTTCGCTTCATCATGCATTTGTTGTCAAACGCCATTGGAAGGTATGCATGCTCAAATCCATCAATTATCAGGTCCAAGGTCACACGCGCGTAGAATGGGGGTAGACGTACGAAAATGATAAGCGTGAGTGGACCTGATGGCAATACCGTCCCGTAGGCCACATCTACAGGGTGCCCTTCTAATGGTATTTGGAGACGGCATTTTTTTGCTCCTTTAATAAAAGAGATAATACGTGAAATAAATAAGTGAGTCCAATCTAATACTATTTAAATAACTTTATTTAATGAGAAAAATAGTTAAACAAAGCTAACCTGGATGTTGGCAAACGGGTACGGGTCAGCGGCCGAGCACAACTAGACGAGGAAGACGGTCGAGGAGGATCATGCTGCTGCTGAGTAGTCGCATGTGCGATCGAATTCAACGCTTCCTGCAGCCTCTCCTCGATAGCCCGGCGCTCAGCATGTTTCTCCTCATTAGCTTGGCGCTCAGCAGCGAACTTACGCTCTACCATCGCCTCGACTTCAAGCACTCATCTGACCCTTCCTAGCAGATGGCGGGAATACGTTCTTCTGACGTACTTCTCCCCCAAATCCTCTAACACGCCCCGGGTGATCCTTCTTCCCAAGTTTGATTGAGCGCGTCGTCTTGAGAAGGAGGAGCGTGTAAGTCTACTTCTCCTCTCTGTGCCGCTTCGTACTGTCCAATTTTCAAAGAAGTTAACACTAAATTTAAGATCAACAAACACTTGAGTATATAAGTAAATTATTTAACAGCTACTTTCAAATACTTACAATTTGGTTAGCCAGTTGTTCCGTCGCAGCATGAGGAAATATCCTCTGACCTTCGCTGGTCGTTTTCTGGCGTCCCAGTATGACATCTGCACCCTCCTCGCCTCAGAGACATCCTCGATCGGGCATTCACTTCCATCCTCGTTCCTCTGTGTCAGCAAACCAGCTTCTTTCCACATGTCGAGGCTGCCCACATATCCCCTTCGTCCCATGGTGTGGGGGTAGAGATTAGCTTCACGGTTTTGCCGTGCTTGTTCTTGTCTTTGCTGTTAAGAAAGTACAACAGAAAATTAATTAGAAAATCAGGGATAAAGCATTATGAGCATTAATTAGAAAAGAGTACACACAAACATACCCTGAACTCGGGGGTGGAGTGCCGCTCAACGAACTCCTTCCACTCCTCTTCAGTGATCATGCCGTTGTACACAACATACGGCGGAGGCTCACGTGGGGGCACCCTGTTGATCCAATGCTCAACCAAGTAGTGGCGGAATGATTTAGCTTTGCCGGACACCAAAGAAAGAACGGTCTTCTTCACTTCTTCTGGGATCTTGTATCGTTCTTGCACCTTCTTCCAGATGGTCTCCTTAACTTCTTCCGGGACTTGTTTCCATGTGTGGTTGATGCAGCAATGTGATCTGGCCAGAGTCCCTAGCATACTAGCGAACTCTGACCTGCTGCCCCCACAATACCTCCCATACTTGTCCCACAGAAGACTATCTCATCCGGTTTCTGCAGTTTCAACCCACGGGTCGGACCTCTACCTCTGGGTCTCTGAGTAGCACTCGTAGAAGGTGCACTCATGGAAGGGCCAACAGCAGCAGCGGCAGATGTAGATGGGCCAGCAGCAAGCGGCACTGGTAGAAGGAACCGGTACCATTTGCTGCTCATTTTCGAACTCACGAAATAAATCGAACTCTTCATCAGCCATGTCTGATCAGCCATGCCTGCAAGGATTGAAATAAATTTGAATTAAATTAAGCATTTCATAATGGTCATATACAAGCAAGAAATAAAAAGTGTTAATTTCATATAAATTTTATAGTAATAACTTACATACACCATTATCTCTCAACCCACATTCCCTCGTTATGGTCTGATCGTATATACTCACGATGACCTGTGACCTCAGCCTCTTCCAATGAAATAGGAACAGTTGGAGGTTCATCTTCTGCATCATACTCATCCTCATCAACCACACCATCCACACCAACTATTCCTCTTCTCCCTTTAAGCACAACAGACCATCTAGGATTACAGGGATCAGTTACATAAAATATCTGCTTAACCTTCGTCCCAACAACGAATGGCTCAACCGTGGGAGTAGCTCTAGACAGATCAACCAGTTTCATACCATGCTCCTCCTCACGGTAGCCATGATTGTTGTTAACCCAGTTACAGCGGAAAACACACATTTCGTAGCTGTTGTAGTCCAATACCCAGATGTCTTGTATAACACCGAAATATGATTGTTTACTGAGACTGGACTGTGACCCACACACACGATGTCATATAAGTTTTGATAAGCTTCAAGCTCTACGCCACTGTTTTGATTCGTTGACTTCTGATCCTGACGTTCTGTGAAAAAGGTGAATTCGTTGACATCATACCCCTCATAAGAAATTACATCCAGATTTGGTCCAAATGCAACTACTTTAATCAGTTTAGGCACATTCGTGGACTGATCGGACAACACTCTGTCTTTGAACCATCGACAAATGTCCTATTCTGCTCATTTTGTAGTCTAACGTCACTCATGTTGGATATTGTGATCTTAAAACACACAAGTGTTCATCAAAGTATGGTTCGACATCTTCAAGATGACATAGCACAACTAAATGAGCTTTGTTAAGAGTGTCTATGTCAATTCTTTTCAGTTTCCTCCAACCGTGCCAACACCCTTCAATCTGCCCTCGTGTCTAGAACGTGGAAGTCCAATGGTATCGACACCTTCTAGGTAATTGGTGCAGAAGTCTACAACTTCCTCTGTGATAGTGCCCTCTATAATACTACCCTCTGGGTGACGACGGTTCTTCATTTTCTTCTTCAGGACACCCATGTACCTTTCGAACGGATACATGTAGCGAAGGTACAAAGGACCACACATCAGAATCTCTCTTACAAGATGCACGAGGAGATGTATCATTATGTCGAAGAACGATGGAGGAAAATACATCTCCAGCTGGCACATTGTCACAATAAGATCCTTTTGTAATTTAGACAGAGTGTCCACATCAAGAACCTTAGACGAAATGGATTTGAGGAAGACACTGACGTTTGTGATTGTGTGTCTGACAGCATCCGGCAAGATCCCACGTAATGCAATTGGCAAAAATTCTTGAAGTAGGACATGATAATCGTGAGATTTCATTCCTACTAATTTGAAATCTGTCATGGACACTAGGTTTCTTATGTTTGAGGAGTAACCTGATGGCACCTTGATGTTGTAAAGGGTACTGCATAGACTATGTTTCTCTTCTTTAGACAGAGTGTGACAGGCAGGAGGCAAGAATGTGCGTTTTCCACGTTCTTGCGGGCCAAGCTCTGTGCGTATGCCCAACTCAATTAAATCTTTTCTTCCTTTCAAATGATCCTTTGTCTTTCCTTTTATGTTCAAAAGGGTGCTAGTGATACTTTCACCCACGTTCTTCTCGACATGCATCCCATCGATACAATGTCTAACCTCCAGATGCTGCCAGTACTGTAGTTCCCAAAATATTGATTTCTTTTTCCAGACACTTTTTTCACCACTTTTGGTTGGCGGCCCGAAGTTGTTGACAATATTATCCAACTTTTTGTAAATCTCTGTACCTGTCAAAGGCTGGCGCGCCACGCTGTGATCAGTTTTCCCATCGAACTCTTTCGCCATCTTTCGATACTTATGTCCTTTTGGAAGCATTTTTCGGTGGCCCATATACACGTTTTTGCCACTATGTTTCAAGCGAATGCTACAAGTGTTTTCACCACAAATCGGACACGCCAACGCCCCCTTGATTGAATAGCCTGAAAGATTACCATAGGCGGGGAAATCATTGATTGTGCAGTACAACATAGCACGCAAATTGAAGTCCTCTTTGCTGAATGAGTCGTAAACCGTAGCCCCTTCATTCCACAAGAGTTGTAGATCCTCTATCAAAGGTTGTAGGAATACATCAATTTTGTTGCCCGGTTGCTTTGGACCCGATATTAACAAAGACAACAAGATGTGTCTTGGTTTCATGCATAACCACGGCGGTAGATTGTAAATAACCAAAAGCACAGGCCAGGTACTGTGTATGCTACTCAAAGTACCGTAAGGGTTCATCCCATCCGTGCACAAGCCTAGCCTTAGGTTTCTCGGTTCGTTACCAAACTCAGGAAATTTTATGTCTATGTTTCTCCACTGTGGTGCATCAGCGGGATGTCTCAATCTGCCATCCTTTTTCCTGTGAACTGAATGCCACCGAAGATTCTCTGCGTCTTTCTCAATGGAGAACAAACGTCTGAACCTTGGAATGATGGGCAGGTACCACAGTACCTTAGCTGGTGAACCTTTCTTACTACCGCTGATGTGAGTTTGTTGTTTCTTATACCGTGACGCTCCACATGCTGAACAGCTTTCAGCAAATTCATCCGATTTCCAAAACAGCATGCAACCATTTGGACAAGCATGAATTTTCTGGTACCATACCCATTGGGCACATCATTTTTTTGGCTGAGTACGTAGTCGTTGGTAAAACGTTGTCCACCGGAAGAACGTATTTCAATAGTTCCAGGAGGTCAGTGAAACTTACGTCGCTCCAGCCATGTTTCGCTTTCAAGTTGAATAGCTTGAGGACGACACTCAACTTGCTTAACTTTGTAGGGTCACACCCGGGGTACAACGGTGTTTTGGATGAATCCAACAAATTTTCATGCTTGTCTGGCGTGTTAGAGTAATGTCGTTCCACATCTTCGAGCATAGTCTCAATGTCATCATCCCAGAAATCTGGCTCAACGTTCGCTGTAACGTCTTCTGGATCACCAGCAACTGTATCATCTCCAAGTTCTGTTTCTGTGTTTGCCTGACCATTATCCCCTTCGTCAGGCTTAATAACATCGAACGCACTCTGACCATGCCATCGGATTATGTCTTGGAAATCTTTTGTAAAACCGCGGCGGATCAGATGTTCCTTAATTGTTTCAACGCCGCGATATCTCAGATTGTTTTGGCAGTCGATACACGGACAAAATATGTATCCCTTGTCTGTAGGTTTCAGATTGTTCGCCAACACCGTGCATAACTTATCAACTCCTTCTAAAAACTTGTCGTCCAAATTTCCGCTGTAAATCCACGAACGTTCCATCTCCTTCTAGCTATTTATATGAAGGCAGCCATTTCATACCGTCACCCGTGGCAGAGTCTTTACACTTTTGTATCTTATCAACCTAAATCCATCCATGAGTATTAAATCCCACCGGTGAACGTGTTTTTAATATGTAATTTATTGAAAATTTCGGCAGCATCTCCCTACAGTTCTTCAAATGCACGATATTATGATATTAATCAATAATATATGCATTCGAAGAACAATAAAGAGATACTGCTGAAATAATCAAAAAGTACATATTAAAAACACATTCACACCCTAGGTGTGAGATTTAACAATCATGGACAGTCCCGACAGGGACTGCCGAAGATATACCTCTATTAGGTATATCTTGGGCGGATAACTATGTTTGGTAGTTTGTCAAATATTATGTATATATGTAAATCTTACCTCTGGTAGACGATTAGCCGATGCAAACGGTTGAGGTCGGAAGCCAAAATAAAGTCGTAGTCCTGATGCATAAAGAAAAACGACAACATTAGAATTCATCAAAAAATCAAGGTTAAAATGCTAGCTAAACTGTGGAAAAAATTTGACAGCATCTCCCCTATATTTCTGACATTTCCCAATCAGTTTTATCAACGTCAAATTCGCACGCACCATCAAAATTACTTATACACTAATTTTATATTTATCTAGAAGAAAGGTAAGCTGTATTAACCGTAAAGAAATATTTACAAGTACAAGAAATCAACTGCAACAAGAATCACAACTAAATACAGCAGTGCATAAATCAACTGCAGCAAACAAGAATGACAACTTCGAATCTGCTAAAAGATATATCTACCAGACCAAAGGCTCTCAACTAATTTTATATTTTAAAACTACACTACTATGTATTAATTGTAATACTAAATGCTAAGAATAACTAAATAGAGCAGTTTACAGTTTGGTTTGCAAAATTACCGTTACTAAGCACCGAAGTGGGCAAGTAGTGCAGAAATCAGCCCACGAACTAGGTTGCAATTAACTGTGAACAAGGTTAGAACATTTGCCATTAAAGAAACGAGGTTAGAACTAGCAATCGACATGTATATGAACAAAGTTAGAAAAAAACGACAATCGATCGACCGCATGCATACCCAGTACGCAATAGAGCTAGACGTCGACGGTGACAACCAGTGTACGTAGATGGGTGGTGAATGACGGCGATGAGAGTGACAAAGGTGGTGGGAGCGACGGCGGCCGTTACTAAGGTGACGGGAGAGAGGAGGCGATTTCAGTGAGGAAGATAGCGCGAAAGAGAAGAAAAGTTATTGTAAGTGTGCAGAGTAAACGGGCAAATGTTCTAGTTAAAAGGACTTTAGATTACGGTTTACATGAAAACCGTAATCTAAAGTCACACTTTAAATGACGGTTCCTAAAGAACCGTAATCTAAAGTGTAACGACATTAAAAAAAATAGCGCCAAAATTATTTGGCATATGCTGGGTTTCGAACTCAAGATCGATGGTGTTGACAGATGTACCCACGGCCATTAAGCCATGAGTCTTATTCGATCAAACATATGTAACACATTGATATAAAGTTATTTTTAATCTAAAATACGCTGGTAAAACAACGTCGTTAACTGTAATTGATTACGCGCGGTGTCGAAAAAATCAAATAATGCGGGAAATATTTGGCGTCAGGTCAAAACGACGTCGTTGACCATCACTGGGCGGGGACTTTAGATGACGGTTATTAGTAAAACCGTAATCTAAAGTCCGTTGACTGTAAAGCTTGCGTCAACACGGGACTTTAGATTACGGTTTCACTAATAACTGTCATCTAAAGTCCGTCCTAAAAACGGCGCGCCTACCTCCGATTGATTATTGAAATACCCCAAACCTAAGTATGCTAAGAAAACATCAAATCATGATGTATTAAGGCTAAAATATGCCTTAGAAAGATTGGTAGATAATTTAAACCAAGGAAAACACAAGGAAATGCCTTAAGGGCATTAGGGCAAAAACGTGCTCTAAGCTTGAGAGACTTGGGTGAGTACCCAAATATCTGGTAAGACCTTAGTAATATTCTAATGGTCATTTTAAATCAATTAGCAAAGAAAACCAAGCTTGAAACAAGTTAAAAACACAAAATGTGCTTTAAGAAGTCTAAAGCACATTTTTGAGAAATTGTCTAGAATTTGTTTGAGTGGCTAAATGTCCATCATTACTCTTTAATCAACATGTGTACTAATTAGTATCACATAGGAGGTCTAATCAATGGGAAATCAAAAATTTCCCGATTATGTGCCTTGGTTAGTGAATAGTAACTATTTAGTGCTAGTTAAGACATAAGTCAACATAAGTCAATTAATTGGTCAACAAAGACCATGTTAGCCTTATTTAAGAGGTGGCCGGTTTTCTAAGAGAAGTGAGTCACCACATGAGTCATCAAATAAGAAAGGAAAAGAAGAGTAAGTAAGAAAGTTACTATTTGCTTTAATAAAGCAAATATCTCATATTAGCTCACTTCTCTCCTCTCTTCTTCATTTCTTCTTCTTCACCCATTTCTTCTTCTTCTCTCTGTTCCAAAACCGAGAGTGTTGCTTCCCATGGTTCTCCATCTTCAAATCACTTACCAAATACACAATATGCTCCAAATCAAAAACTAAACACATATTATTCTTAGTTAGGTCAAGACCTATCTTCCTATCTTTTCAAATCTTTCAAAGCTCCATTTTGGTGCCATGAGAAAACTCCATTGATGGAGGAAAATCAAGTTTGAAGAGCTCATTAGCTTCTCCATTCTCTTAAGGTAAAGAAAATGTAAGAAAAAACCATGTTTCCATCATTCCTTATACATGGCCGAAAATTCTTTCTCATGGGGCTATGTTTTTATGCCTTGTTCTAGCTTGATTTATTCACCAAGGACTAGTGGAGGTCCTATTTCATTCAATGCCAAAGTCTACCTTGAGACTTCAAAGGTAATCATCCACTTTTATGCCTTAGAACACATTTAACTAGGTTTTCATTCCTTGAGGTTAGTGCATTGTTTAGTACTCATATGAGTCCTTAAATATTGATTAGAACATTGGCAAAAGGAATTTAAGTGGTGGCCAAGATCTATGCAGGAAGAAAGTCTAAGGAGGAGATTAAGATAAGCTTGAGAAAACAAGGTAAAATGCTTACCTAATGGTGGTTTAAGATTAAGGAATGAGTTTTAGATAAATACCAATGTGCTTAAAGCTTACATTGTGTATTGGGTTATATAACCTCAGAAAAAGAGCTTAAACAAGCTTATGAACTTGATTAAGGAGCTAATGAGAATGAGTTAGCAATATAAGTTTAAGGTGGATTTAAGAGCATTATAACTACTATGAGATTGATGAGTGTATTGCAGGTTGAAAACTTATATATGTGGGAAATTCAGTGTTTAAGTTTAAGTCATTTAAGGGCCTAAGAGCCATGTCATTTAAGAGCCTTAGTGCTATGCAATTTAAGTTAATTGCAAATATTGAGTTTGTTGTGAATGAGTTGGTTTGGTGATGAGATATGATGAGAAAGAACTTGAGGTGTGTAGATGGTTAAATGAGGAAAAATAATGTGTTTGGGGCATTATGATGCTAGAGGTGCTATGGCAAAATTTGAGTAGAAAATAAGTGTTTAGGCGATGGTGGTGAACTAAAATGACCTAGGATTTACTAGGAATCATTATGAGGAATTGAGTGGATTAGTTAACTAAGGAGTTCTTGAGTTTAGAATGACTAGAGATGTCTAGGAGGAATTGGAGGAATGGTGAGTGTTTGAACACACCAAAATCATGAGATGAGGAATGTAAGACTTGTGCATAAGTGTAAGGAGAGGGTGTAATGCTAAGGTGATTTAGATATGTTCTAAGGGAAATTAATGACTAAGGAAGTACAGGAAGTCTTAGAGGTTTCTTGATGAAAAAGGGTGAGATAAAGTGTTATAACGAGTTATAATGACTTAGGCATTACTTTTAAGGATTTAGGAATCAAGAGAATGTAATTGAGTAATTAGGACTTAGGTAAATGTTGGTAAACAACTAGAAGGAAATAAGGAGTTGGTGGGTGGAAGCTTAAGCTATGAAGGAACTTTAAGTAAATGCATAAAAGAGTTTTTAGATGGTGAAAGATGCTTTTGTATGATGTTATAGTGATGAGGGAAACATTTGGCATAGTGGTTACATTAAGTATGAACCACCACCTAGAAACCTAGAGGAAACATTACAAGTGTAGCATTATTACAAGGAAAATGCATAATGACTAAGGTGGATTTTTGTGAATGGTTTAATGAGTTTGGTGGAGGTTATAAAGTGGATTTAAGGTGCCAAGATGGTGTTGGACCTATTAGGACACTTGTGGAAAGTTTGGAATGAAAGAGCAATTTAAGAGGAAGGTCTGTAGAGGACCGACCCAGGGTCCGACCCAGTGTTGGGTCGGTCGGGCCAAGTTAAGCCAGCCGGAATGCCTCTGGACTGGACCGACCCAAGGGTTTGGGTCGGTCGGCTTAGCCTTGGGTCGGTCGGGCAAGGTTTAAGTAGGAAAATGGGTTCTGTAAGGGACCGACCCAGAGGGTTTGGGTCGGTCGGTCTAGCTCTGGGTCGGTCGGATGGGTTTCAAGAGACGGAAGAGTTTCTGTAATGGACCGACCCAGGGGTTGGGTCGGTCGGTGGGGCGGTCGACCTTAACACTTAGAAAAAAAAAAAAAAGAATTTTGAATTCTAAGAATGGTGATAGGTAATGAGGTATACCTTGGTAGGGTGGCAATGATTAGGACCCTAAGAACTTAAGGAATTAAGCTAAGATTAAGTAAAGTTTTAATGTTTAAAGTTAAGGTTGTAAGCTAAGTGGCAAAGACTTAAGGGGTATTAAATGGGAATCTTTAGAGACTAAGTGAGTTAAGTAAGGTGCAAATAACTAATGACCTAAAAATGAATGAATGTTTTAGGTTTGTGAATTGGGACCCCGAAGAAGGTTAAACAAACAACGATCGACGGTGAACGGTACAGTTGTTTCTTCTTGTGACCTGCTTGCTAACGAGGTGTCCCTCGGCTTGTGTGCTATTTGTTTTGTGTGCTCACTAAACAAGATAAAGCATGCAACCGGAACGTATTATTATATATAATATATATTGTATTGTTGTGTGATGTTTGAAAACTAACACAACATACCGTGAGAACTTACTAACCAATGCTTAGTAAGGAATTGAGTGAGACTAAGGAACGCCCCCTAATGAGGGACGATATGAACCGAAAGAGGTTAACCAACAAACAGGGTCTTGAGATAACTACTAACTGGGACTTGAGTGAGGAAACCCGGGACCGATCTCCGGTCATGCATGCTAAGGAAAGGGGGTCGTTATCTATAGTAGATTCGACTCCGATTAAGGACTTGTCTTCGGACTTGTAGCCTAGGGCCGGTTGCCGCTCAGCTACGCTGGATTCCCGTCCAGGGTAGGTGGCATTAAGATGGTGGGTGGGATCTACCTAAATGCCCAACTAATTCTAACAAATATTGTTTATGTAAACCAATGGAGATGATAACTCATTGGTTAGGGTTACGTGACCCGACAGATAAACAATGATTAAGGTACAACCATTCTAATTAAAGAACGGTTGACTTAATTGAGATAAGAACTGAGATAAGATTGAGATAGGTTTGAGATAAGATAACCATCTCTACCTAAAGAATGGTTTGTATTCTAAGACTGAGATAAGCTACAGCCATTTCTATTTAAAGAATGGTTGTTTTCTAAGACTAAGATGGGATTAAGATTAGGGATAAGGTTGGACCGAGTTTAAGAGGAAACAAAATAAGGAGTTAAATAACTAACTCTCCAATTCAGGGAAGCATTTAAGTCGTTCATTGTGTGTGAACTTTGATTGTTCATATCTGGTCGTTGTTTACTGCACTTTCTATTATGTTGTGCATCTAATCAACCTCCATGCTATCGACAATTAGTCGTCGTAGCCACGTTAGCTTGGGGGCCATGAGAGGATCGTACCAGCATTCGTGCTGACCCCCTCGGGGGCTTTTTTTTACTACACAGGTGAACACCAGGAGGCGGCTGTCGCGAGGGTAAGAAGGAGTACAATTGTTAAGGGTTAAGAGTGGCCTACGAGTTGTGCATGTACACTCGTATGGCAATATGAGTTAGTAAGATGTATAGGATGTGAGGGGGTTGTAAGAAGGATATGTAAATGTTTAGGTTGTTGCACTAATGTTCGGTATATTCTGTAGTCAGACCGTGGCAAGGTCCTGGATTTGTAAAGAATTCCACTGCGATATGTTTATATATATACGGTTAAGTTGCGAGACCACATTTGGATTGAGTTGGGGTGTTACAAATTGCTTACGGTTAATTCAATAAACGTTGTTAATTAATTCTGGCCTTCCTATTAATCACAGTTTCTGTTAAAGCCGTGATTAATCCACTGTCAATAAAGGCTTCCGTTCCACCAGTGACAAGGTCCCGGACCAAGCTAAATATGCTTTAAAATGTGTATTAATGGAATGTTATGATGTGGATTTGAATGGTATTGATATTATAAGATTGTTACGACTTAATTAATGACGTTTAATGGTCATTAAGAGTGTAAACAAGCTTGAGAAGTAATGAGAAGTAAGTAACTTATGTGAATGAATTTGAATTGTAAGGAATTAGTAGTTGTAAATCAGGAAACACTAAATATGAAATGGGTTAGGTTAATTATAGATAATTGACCGCCCGATTCTATGTATGTTATAGGATTTGAATGATTGGACTCTGAAGAAGATTTGGTGATCGAACAACTACGGTGAACAGTATGATTTTCTCATGCCCTGTATGCTACCGTGGTTACCCTGATTTGTGTGTTTGTGTGTTATGTTTTATCACCTAAACAAGATAAAATGCATAAATCGGGTTTATTGCACTTTCTTGTGCTTGTAATGTAGTGTTCCTTGCTTGATTGTATTTGAACTTGTAGTTTGTATAATTCATGAAATGTATGATTGATGATGAAGTGTTTGATCGTGGTTGTGCAAATGTGCTAACCTTGACTTTGTGATTATGAAATGGATCTCACTAAGTCACTAACTATGTAACCCTTCTAACTTTGAGTAAATTGGTAAATTGGAGTATGTAAGAAGTCCGATATAGTTTCGGCCACGCGTGAGGATGAGGAGACACAAGAGGTTGGATCCGATTCATGGCCTAATCTTTCTCATGGTCCAAACCCCTTAAATGGGTAGCAACCTGGGAAGGCAAACCAACCTAAAGCCTGGTGGTGAGACGGTGTAGTCTTTGCCCGGAGGTCATACTGACTTGACTTGAGTATTATTGTAAAGAGAAGTATTTGGTATTGGAAAGATCTTGGCTAGTGTAAGTCATTGATCATGAAATACCCCAAACCTTAATATATTGATGAACTATCTAATTATAATATACTAAGGCTATAACATGCCTTAGAAAAATTAGATTAGAGTTAAACAACAATGTACACAAAAACATGCCTTAAGCGTTTAAACTGAAACTGCACCTTAGAGCACAAAATGTGCTTTAAGGAAAAATGTGCCTTAAGCATGTATACATGGAACTAAAAGGCTATGAGCCTAAATAACATTAATAAATACGGGAACAACAATGAAATGGTCATAGTAACCATTCCGTATACACACAAATTAAGTATACAAAGTCCACACTAAAACAGGTACTAAACTGACGAAAGTCAAGGAGAAACCACTAAACTATTTGGTTTAAATTGGAATGAGCAACATGCTATTTCACGAACAAAGTATCTAAAGGTTGTAAATATAATAAGGAAACATTTAAACTAGCCAAAACAAATTGCATAATCAATGTGAACCCGGAAGCACATAAAATGGTGTTTTAAGGCATTTTTGGCTATGCAACATACCTAACACATGGTATAAGTCCTTATGAATGAGATTAATACATCAAATTTTACATAAATACAAGGAAGAAACAAAAAAAATCAGGTCAAATGAGACCTATGGCTGCCGACATCAAAGGGTGAGTCATTAAGGACAAAATGCTTTAAATTTCACTATTACACCTACCAAGACTTTCATTAAGTGCCATATCATCCTTGTCCCCTTAGTAATCCATTAATCAGACACTTACCTGTCATTATGAGAGCTCCCAAATTCGTAGCTCCTCCTCTCTTTGAAGAAACAACACAAAAAACTCCAATGTTCTTAGATTAGTGACTTAAAGAACACATTGCCTTGTAGAAATGATAACTTTCTCGTCCTAACTCCAAATAACAAGCTTGATAGCTCGTTGGAATCCTCGTTCAAAGAGATTTACAACCATAGCTCATGAGCCCCAAGATTCTCAGGAAAAACCATGAAGAAATGCCTTCGATTCTTGAGGTAAAACATTGCCTTTTTGAAAACTTCTTGTTCTTTGGTTTTTGTTACAGCCGATTGGCATGGGATACTAACCCTTCTTATTCTTCATCTTATTATATAATTTTGGGGATAATTCCTCTAGCAAATTGCTGGCAAAATTTCTAAGGAATTCAAGCTTAGATATTAAGCTAAAAGGTTAATATACAAGGTAAATCCTACAACTACCTATTTCAAGGTTCTAAATAATGATATATATATATGATCTAACCTATTACTCCCTCCGTTCAATAATAACTGTCATTTTAGAAACTTGCACACTTATTAAGAAAAGTAGGACAATGACGCATGTGTCCTTACTTTTTACTTTTCCATTTAGATAATAATTACTTTTATATTGAATAGTAGGGGTAAAAGTGAGAAGAAGTGTGTCAAAAAGCTAGAATGACAGATATTTTTGAACAAGAATCACATCCTAAAACGACAGATATTAATTGACGGAGGGAGTATATACCTTGTTTATTATTGCCGAATTTGTTAGGTGTTAGATTTAATTTTTGGCACCTAAAATGTTAATACTTTGTAAATCTAAAATTAGATTTATAACCCTTATGATATAAACTTCAATATAAGCTATCATAATATATAAGAAAAGTTCGTATACTATAATTTATGGGGTAGCCGAAAATTAAGAGAACATATGTGAGTTAGGAAAATTATATAACTAAGTTAAATTAAAGGAATTAGTATATTTAAGAGTAATATGTAAAATTTGAGAAGTTTTGGTTATATATTATCTTTGCCGAAAATATATATGAATTATTATGGAATTTATGAAGTTTAGGTGATGAGAAAATAATTATAGAATTAAGTTTTGCAATTTATAAAGAGTTTATAAGTATTACTAGGATTTATAAGGTTTTTGGTATATTTAAAGTTAATAAAAGGTGGTATATATGTACTATAACATTAGGTAATAAAATCTGGTGAATTGGTGATGTTTAAAATGATTTTTGATGTTAAAAAATCTGTAGGTAAATTAGTTACGAAAATTAGAATTAATTGGAGTTAAATTGGTTAATAAATGAGTTTGGATAAAAGAATAGACCACAAGGGTAAAATGGTAATTTTCCTGGTCAAACGTGGTCAAACTTGGTCAATGACGGTTTATAAAATGTTTAGAGGAGCTAGAATAAAATTTGTAGCAAGAGATTAGGTAATAAAATGTTTAAGGGATAAAGAGTTAAGATAAGTTAACTTTAGGGGTAATATTGTAAATTATGGAAAGTTAGGGGGTTTGACCATAAAAGACTTGTCAAACTTGGGTATATTTTGGTAATTGACCAAAAGTATAAAAGAAATTAATTAAGTAAGACTTTGGAAGAAATTAGAAATAAAAATAACAAGTTTAGAACTTATTATGAGTAAAATAGAAATTTAGAGAAAACTATGGGTAAGTAATGTAAATAACACATTTTTATGTGTTTAGAAGGTTAAAAAAATTTAATAAAGAATTTAGAAACAAGTTGTAAAAGAAACAGAGTTAAGACGGGGGTAAACGAGACCCGTATATAATTAAGGTATACGAGGGGTATACCCGTAATTTAATAAGTATAGGAGAAATCAATACTTAAAGTTTTTAATGAAATACAAGTTATATTGGAAAAGAAATAAATACGTATGATACGGAGTATCATGCGGACGTATACGAAAAATTTTGGTGTACATGAATAGTACTCGTATACGTGAATAGTATCTGTATACATGAATAGTAAATACATATACATGAATAGTAAATACGTATACATGAATAGTAAATACATATACATGAATAGTAAATACGTATACATGAATAGTAACTACGTATATATGAATAGTCAAATACGAGATGTATACGTGAATAGTAAAATACGTACATGTGAATAGTAAAATACGGTGAATAGTGAAAATACGAAAATTAAGTTATTTAACCGTGCCGTCCTAATGAACTATAGGAGCGGAGTAAGTGACCGGAATAGTCGAGACGTCCTCCGGGATTGGACAAACGTCGATAGGCTAAGGTATGGGATTCTTGTAGCTTGTTTGCTAACGGGGTCTACCTCGGTTTGTGTGCTATGTGTTATTGTGATACGACCAAACAAGATTAAGCATGAAACCGATCTACTGTATTGTTATTGTGTGTCCATTGCACACTAACACTGTAACACCCCTACTCTAATCGGCTCCTAATCATCTTACTTAACACTGTAATCGCAGCGGTAATCTCAACAATTGAACTACTGGTGTCACCGTTTTTACTCGCCCATACGAGTAATAACGTGCTTATACTGATATATTCATAAATACGAAACAATTTCCCACAGTGACAACAAGAGATAGATCTAACCTTCCCAAACCAATATACAATACATTTACAGTGAGCATTCTAAGTATCCCAATCCTATACACGTTTCTAAGTTCGTATCAAAATGCGACAGTGCATATTAAAACAACTGTAATTAAACTACCCAGCGCGCCCCTCTCTTGTCGACACCGGAAGCTGCATACCTGCAAAATGGTTTGTTTGTGGTATGGAATCAGCCCCTGCTGAGTATGTTACTACATGACTGTCATTCCCCCTCGGACCCTCAGTTAATTGGTCGAGGGCATGCAATTCATTTTCATGCAAGTAGTTTAATGTTAAAACTGTAAGCAACAATATATTACAGTAAAACTCAAATAAAAACAAGCCCCGGCCTCACACATCGCATCGAAATAAACCACTGAAAGCATTACAACGCTTATATGAGTATGAGACTCCATTCCAGCCACACTTAAAAGTTCATAATTGAGTACGGCGACTCACTCGACCAAACAATCCACCATAATCTACACATGAGTACAGCGACTCGACTCAACCAGTTCACAACACACAATATGAGCACAATGGCTCGCTCAAACAAATCCACCAACATACCACACATTTAAAGCATAACCACTGAGAAACAAGGCGAAACAACGAGAATTATAAACGAGTATAATTTCCTGTCTTTGCATACAAGCCCAAATAATGTTCGCCTAATGTACGAGTTAATATAGTCGTTCGTAATTGTTCAGTCATGCCTAATGACAACGTTCGTTAGAACGACGTGTCTCTAAGTTACCCATCTCATATGGCGGTCACCCACCAATAGCCACTCCAGCGGTAGATCTCCGACTGCAAAACAATCTGTAGTTCATTGGAAATTTATCCAGATACTTACGGTTACCACACGGTATCCTAGTATCGTTAATGGATCACAGTTCAGAGCAAGAGCCACATCCTCTTGATAAACTTATCTATACCATCGCATCGTTTTACCATTTCTTTTTTCTAACACAGCAGACTAGGGTCGTAGTCCAATCCTGAGTATGTCGACTCGGGATCCAGTGCTAGATACGAGAGCGGTGTGAGCCTCGATTTTAAACCCTACCCTATGTTGATTAAATTGATTGGGATCTAGTCGGGTTTTAGGTCCACTTATAACCTAAGATTAATAACTATGTCATAAAACAATAATTATTAAAACCTAAGCTAGCTCACTGGAACCTATTATGAGTCGCCACCTAATTTTTACCTAGATCAAATTAGGAAAGGAGAATTCGGGTTCGGGGGCTTGATATTCGACTTAATTAGGGTTCAATTACTTTCATTACCCCTAGAAGTCGTTTTTCCTCTACTTAGTTTAATTACGGCTTATTACGAGTCGTTTTAACCTAAATGCGCGAGCTTCTGTTTTTTTGTGTATTTAGCATTTTTTGACAGAAAATTAAAATAAAATTAAATATTCCTAAACTAGGGTTTCGGAGGCAGAATTAGGTCAAATTTTGTTTCCGTCCGTGGCTACGGACCTAATGTCCGACCCCACGGACCCTAGTTAACCTATGTGAACATAAAAGTCGAATTAAACAGAAAACGCAATTTTGCAAGGTCCGGGCCACGGACAGGATGTCCGTGGGCCCGGACATTATTTTAGAAAACCTAAATTTTGAAATTTTGAAATACCGCCACCGTCCGGGGGCGTCCGGGCTTACGGACAAGGCGTCCGGGACCCCGGACATAGCGTCCGTGGGTGCGGACCGCCCTCGGACGGCGGCGTTTGGGATGTTCCCGACGGTGTTTTGAGCTTAAATTTTATGGGTGTGTAGCCTGAAAGATGTACAAGATGTTAGTGATTGAAAGTTTTCAATTTGAAATTCGAATTTAATGCAAAACTTAACGAACAAAGTTAGAAGGCAGAAACACAAACAAACCTTAATTCAGAAGCAAGGAAAAATCAATTCGGTTAGCAATTTTAACCAGAAGTGTATTTAGACCAGAAGGGTTAGAGAATTTGGTTTTTACCCTGTTTTGATTTCGAAAATTTGTTGTTCATTCACGTCGGGAATCTCTGAAAGCTTCGTTGGTGGCCGATCCGGTTCGACTTTGACCCGAGCTTCTGACCTCTTCTTCCTGTGTTGTTAAGCACGTTTTGGTTCTGTATTGTGGTGTTTGATGCTTGGAAGTTCAATGGAGAGAAAGAAGGTGTTTTGGTGATTTTGGGATGATTTTGGTAGAGTTTCGGTATTGGGAGTGTTGAAAACGTGGGAGGCAAGTAGACGGCTGTGTTCTCTGACTATGGGAATGTTCTCCTCTGCCCTAGGTCGTTTTTGGAAGGTCCTTTTATAGAAAGAGCAAGGCCATGTTGATAGAACAAGATTTTTATCTAAAACCCTGATTTTGTGCTCTAAGGGAATCTGATTTTTTAAAATATGTTGCAGGCCGATAAAAATTATGAATTTTAACTGAAGATAAAGGATGTTTTTAAGATTTTGAGAGTTGGAATCGGGTTATTTTGATAAATAACCGATTAGATAAAACTCACAATCTGGAATCTCCATAATTCATAACTTATTATTGGAAAGTCGAAAAACAAAATTCCAACGGCACTAGTCTCTAATAATCATCCTTATCTTGTGTTAAAAGTTCATGATGTTTTGTTTTGATTTCGGTATTTTCCATAGGAGAGAGAGAAATTGCAAAAATGATTGAATTTCTCTTTTAAATTTTGGGTTAAGGTTCCAAATAAAATAATTTCAGGTTTATGACTGTATGTAGTCATGCTAACCATGTGACAATTTTATTTAATTTTGGAAACCTTTTTTATTTCTATTTTGAGGTTATCTCTTGTGTTAATTAAAGAAATTAGCGCTTATAATATGAATTAAAAGCTAAATTTCCAGAATAATATTATCAGAAAATCATGAAATACCTTTCATAATGACTATGATATTTGGAAGTGTTTGGAGATAATAAAGAAGTCATATGAAAATAGAAAATCCCGATAATGTCCTTGGAAAATCCCGCCTTGGTGCTTTTTGACCCCTTTTCCCTTTGTAACACGTATGCCTTAGAGACTACTCCGGGGGGTTGAAATTTTGAGTATAACAGATTGCCCCCCCGTCAACTAGGCTTTGTAATGATGATGAAAAGACTAGTTGATGCCTGAGTGACACCCAAAATTTTGGGATCTTAAAAGACCCTGTATGTGGATGTGTGTCGAGCTATTCTAAGCGCTGACTACCTAAAAACGAAATGACGAGTAAATGTCAAGCGATTCTAAGGCGTTGACTACCTAAAATGAAAATGACGAAGTAAATGTCAAGCGATTCTAAGGCGTTGACTACCTGAGGATGATGAAAATGATGCCAAACTATTCTAAGGTGTTGATGCCTAAAAATGATGTCAAGCTATTCTAAGGTGTTGATGCCTAAAAATGGAAACAAAAATGAAATAATGTCAAGTGGTTCTAAGGCGTTGACCACCTATAAGCGAAGATGAAGTTATGTCGAGCTATTCGAAGACGTCGACTACCTAAACTGATGAAAAGATGTCAAGCTATTCTAAGGCGTTGACTACCTGAAGATGATGAAAATGAAATAATGTGTAGATGCAGGAATGCTGATATGCTAGTGATGCTTATTATGCTGATGATGTTGATGATGCTGATGAGCGGATGGATGATGCGGTGATGCGGATGATGCTCGGATGCTTCTGGGGACCGAAACCCGTGCGATGCTCCTGGCTGGACCCAATGTGGACTTATTGCTATCGCCCCCCAAGCCGGTGTGCAGGGATAACTCTGGTAAAACCCTGGGGACTTATTGCCTTTGCCCACCATTCGTTGATCCCAAAGTAAGTTGACATAACACAGGAGGATTTTTGCCATCACCTCGCCAACTTTCTGTCGTCAGGTCTTGTGACGCGCCTGGATAATGCAACTAGGTCTTATGACGAGCCTATATGAATGAGATGAATGCAATGTGTTTGATGAGAGTGGGTAAGCTAAAGGGTCTATTACGAGCCTAAAGGAATGCAACTAGGTCTTATGACGAGCCTCAAGGATGGTTCGGTCTTATGACAAGCCTAAAGATTGGATCTAGGTCTTATGACGAGCCTAAAGGATGGTTCTAGGTTTATGACGAGCCTAAAGGTTGGATCTAGGTCTTATGACGAGCCTAAGGATTGGATCTAGGTCTTATGACGAGCCTAAGGGTTGGATCTAGGTCTTATGACGAGCCTAAGGATTGGATCTAGGTCTTATGACGAGCCTAAGGATGGATATAGGTCTTATGACGAGCCTAAGGATGGATCTAGGTCTTATGACGAGCCTAAGGATTGGATCTAAGTGAAAGTGAGTTAAGTGCATGATGGGTCTCGCACTAAAAATGGGCTAGAAAGATAATGGTCTCGTGCAAATGCATGTGGTGAAAACCAAATGTAAAAGGGCCAAACGTGGCGATGGTGAGGTGTACGCAAAAGTTTGTAAAATGCAATCACAGTGCATGTAAGATATTTGTTCAAATCAAGAAACTGTTGAAAAATGTGCCAAACATGGCAATGATGAGAATTGAAAATTGTTTAAAGCAAGAAATTGCTGGAAAATGTGCCAAACATGGCAAAGCTTGGGAAAAACTCTACTGAAAAAAGAAAGCGAAAGAATCACTTCCTGACTAAGAATTTCATATTTGCATTTTGTTTCTTAGAAGATGAACATGCCACTGATGAGGTGTGGTTTTTTTTGTGGTGCTAAAGGTTTTTGCTGGTGTTCAGGATATACGATAAACCAGGGATTAGGTTGTGATTTTGGATGGTGGTCAGGGTTATGGCAGGTCTGATGTTTTTGTGGGGGTAAGGCTAATGACGGGCTTGAGAGTGTGTGTGTGTGGAGGTTAGAGCTTATGTGCGCCTGAGGTGTTTGATGTGGATGTAAGGGCTTATGCCTGTGGTGGGATGGTGGTACTCAAGCTTTAGGTTTCAATTGGTGTTGTCATGGCAATTGTTGGAACCAACAATTGCCCCCAGTATTTTTCCTTAGGACAATCTGAGCTAGAGTTCATGGCAATTGATCGGAACGATCAATTGCCCCCAGTATTTTCTTTGATTAAACATGTGAACAAGTCTCATCCTCACAGGGTCGAGGCTTATGCTTTGATGTGGTGCTTCCTATCCTACACTCAATGTGGTTGGTGTTTGCACTCATTTCTCGCTCATGGTCGTAACTTCTAGACCATTGAATTCGATATTTGATGGACTTACGCATTTGATCTGTTACTTTCACGTGATTGGACACACAACTATCAAGTCGGAAGTCTTTAGAGCTTATAACGTGGCCATAGGATGTGATGAAAGACGACGGGATCATGGAGGGATATTTGAGGTATGTGGAGCTTAAATGGGTGACCAAAGCTGCAACTTGCGTCTTCTCTCGGATTCATCTTCCTCGTCTTGAAATCGTCTGGCTGCTTCATGTTGACGTTGTTTTCGAGCTTCTGGACCTGGACTTTTGAAGTTGTCCTTTACACCATTTCTCTTTTTTGTCCTTTGGACTTCTTAGAGGCACTTCGGGTTTGCCTTTTTGTTTTATCCTTCATTGACTTTGCCTTCGGGGTTCTTGTGTGTTCCCGGTTTTGGGCTTCGAGAGCTGTTTTGATGTGGGCTCTTTTGATCCTGTGTCACTCTGGGACCATTTGCGGATCGCTTCGTCATGCTGATAGCGGCATTGCTTCTTTGGACTGATGAGAACGTTATCTGAGAGTCGGGCTCCTCGCTTCCTTTGGTCACCGGGTCGGACATTCATCATTGGCTGGGTTATTTTGTGGAGCTCATAATATCGAAAAGGGATATACGAAAGGCTCAACGGGGGTGCCTTGGGTTTAATGATAGGGTTTACAAGCTTTTGGCTATGTGGTGCTGTACCTAGGTGCTTCGTCATTCCTGATAGTTGTGTATCCGTTCTTTGTTACTTTTCGCAGGTCTAAGAGTAAATTTACAAATTATCTCCTTCGGTCAGAGTTATGCCGTTTACCTCACCTTTGAATGTGGTCTCACCAGAGTCGTGTAAAAATGACACGCTCGTTCACTCATGGTTTTTCCGCTCAAGACACTCTCGTGAATTTCACTTAGAGACTAGTTCACACGCTTAAACGAAAGATTAAAGATGACGATCCTGAACTCAGATTGCCCCCAGTATTGACCTGGGGTTTATGACAACACTTAAACAGGTGCAGATTTTGGAATGCTTCGTGGATATTATGGGATAGTCTATGGTGTGAGGACGGACATGTTCACCCTTTTAGAAACAAAACAAGTCATTATGTTCCATAGTTGGGAAATGATTACTCTGTGATCCCTTAAAAACAAATTTTTGTGTTTTTGTTTTGTTGAATGAATGCACACAAAAAATTACGAAAATAGAACTATGCTCTAATTCACGAATGGAAAGATAACATCAAAAGTTGTAATCTAAAATGATAAAGGAAGCTAACTACCATAAAAGTTAGAAGAATGATTGAGAAAAGAAAACTACTAAATCGAGAAAACTTCTGAAATAGTGATGTTGAACAGTCTGATGCCAACGTGTTGAAGACTGGAGCTGTTGACCGTCGGGGCGCCATTGACCATGATTGTCTTCCTTCCAAGCTTCGAGTAGGCCCTGTAAAATGTCTGAACTAGGAATGCCTATGGGTTATGTAGGAAGTAACTGGGCCTGAGTTTTTGCCAAACTGAGAGTGAAGTGCATAGATTAGAGTGATTCCTAGACTAGAACGGACATGTAGGCCTGAATCCAGAAATTGAGCAAACAAGCTGAAAGAAATCACATGGACCGTGAATGGGCCACTCGGCCGAGGGATAAGCCTTGAAGTCTAGATTCGTTGATGCTCTTGTTGGGCCTTGAAGCCGGAAACTGGAATGAACGAATTATGCAAACTATCTTGGATTCAAATGTTTTATGGGCTGAAATTCTGGATTGAGAGCGAAGCTCCTGGGCCAAAACTATGAATTGGTTTATGGGCTCAAATGGAATGAGTTATGAGTGTGGTACTTGGGCCAGAATGATTGCTCTATATGTGAACTGGAATTTGGGCCGAGTGATTTTGGTTGGGCCTAACAGATGACACCTAGATCTAGGGTTTTGGGTTAGGGTCATGATAAGAAGTCTACCTAGACTAGAATGTGCCCTTGGGCCGGAATGTGTTTGGGCCTGAAGTAAAGCACATGAGCTGGAATGGTCCCTAAACACAAATGGGCCTAACTTTCTTCGGGCCAGAGAAGATGGTTGCTAAGTCGAAAAGGATTTTATTTCAAGTTCAAGTGGATTTCTTTTTTATGGGCCTAGAACTAATTGGATAATTCAAATTGGGCCAGAAGAGAAATCACCTAAGTCTAGGCTTTTGGGCCGAAGCCCGAATGACTCACATGTTAAACCAAACAGGGCCTCTGCAAATTCGTGTTGGGCTAGGTTGATGTAGGAGAAGTTCCTATCAATCTCTAGGCTGGGTAGTGGGCCGATCATACAAGCAAACAAGGCCCACACAAATTCAACATGTCCTCACTAGACGTTTAGATAGAACCGGGTATGGATCGATCCGGAGAGGTGCTCGGGGCGCGGGCCCAGGTCACCACAAAGGAATAGGGCTTGCACGCTATTCTCTTTGGGCTTCCCCACTTTTTCACATCACCTGAAGGTGTGCGTCTACGGTCGGGTCTTTGACTGACCAAACAATGGGCTAGGTAAGGACACTGCCAGGAAAACGCTTGGGGCTAAAGCCAGGTATTAAGGGGATGTGGTTAGACGACATCCTCTTATTTTCCCCCGCTTTTTCACATCACCTAAAAGGTGTGAGTCCCTGACAGGGGACCCTCCAACGGGTCCTGGGGTGAAATTGGTTTGTGTGGACCCTCGCTCTCATATGATGCGAAGGTGCAGAAAATTAAAGTGCGCATGAAAGTAAACAAACAGAGTAATAAAGCCATAAATAAACATTTTCGAGTTAAGCCCTCTTTCTTAAAATTAAACAAGTTAAAATTAAGAATTTTGTCCCCAGCGGAGTCGCCAGTCTGTGAGCCTCGATTTTAAACCCTATCCTATGTTGATTAAATTGATTGGGATCTAGTCGGGTTTTAGGTCCACTTATAACCTAAGATTAATAACTATGTCATAAAACAATAATTATTAAAACCTAAGCTAGCTCACTGGAACCTATTATGAGTCGCCACCTAATTTTTACCTAGATCAAATTAGGAAAGGAGAGTTGGGTTCGGGGGCTTGATATTCGACTTAATTAGGGTTCAATTACTTTCATTACCCCTAGAAGTCGTTTTTCCTCTACTTAGTTTAATTACGGCTTATTACGAGTCGTTTTAACCTAAATGCGCGAGCTTCTGTTTTTTGTGTTTTTTAGCATTTTTTGACAGAAAATTAAAATAAAATTAAAGATTCCTAAACTAGGGTTTCGGAGGCAGAATTAGGTCAAATTTTTTTTCCGTCCGTGGCTACGGACCTAATGTCCAAACCCACGGACCCTAGTTAACCTATGTGAACATAAAAGTGAATTAAACAGAAAATGCAATTTTGCAAGGTCCGGGCCACGGACAGGATGTCCGTGGGCCCGGACATTATTTTAGAAAACCTAAATTTTGAAAATTTTGAAATACCGCCACCGTCCGGGGGCGTCCGGGCTTACGGACAAGGCGTCCGGGACCCCGGACATAGCGTCCGTGGGTGCGGACCGCCCTCGGACGGCGGCGTTTGGGATGTTCCCGACGGTGTTTTGAGCTTAAATTTTATGGGTGTGTAGCCTGAAAGATGTACAAGATGTTAGTGATTTAAAGTTTTCAATTTGAAATTGAATTTAATGCAAAACTTAATGAACAAGTTAGAAGGCAGAAACACAAACAAACCTTAATTCAGAAGCAAGGAAAAATCAATTCGGTTAGCAATTTTAACCAGAAGTGTATTTAGACCAGAAGGGTTAGAGAATTTGGTTTTTACCCTGTTTTGATTTCAAAAATTTGTTGTTCCTTCACGTCGGGAATCTCTGAAAGCTTCGTTGGTGGCCGATCCGGTTCGACTTTGACCCGAGCTTCTGACCTCTTCTTCCTTGTGTTGTTAAGCACGTTTTGGTTCTGTATTTGTGGTGTTTTGATGCTTGGAAGTTCAATGGGAGAAGAAAGAATGTGTTTTTGGTGATTTTGGGATGATTTTGGTAGAGTTTCGGTATTGGGAGTGTTGAAAACGTGGGAGGCAAGTAGACGGCTGTGTTCTCTGACTATGGGAATGTTCTCCTCTGCCCTAGGTCGTTTTTGGAAGGTCCTTTTATAGAAAGAGCAAGGCCATGTTGATAGAACAAGATTTTTATCTAAAACCCTGATTTTGTGCTCTAAGGGAATCTGATTTTTTAAAATATGTTGCAGGCCGATAAAAATTATGAAATTTTAACTGAAGATAAAGGATGATTTTTAAGAATTTTGAAAGTTGGAATCGGGTTATTTTGATAAATAACCGATTAGATAAAAATCTCACAATCTGGAATCTCCCATAATTCATAACTTATTATTGGAAAGTCGAAATAACAAAATTCCAACGGCATTAGTCTCTAATAATCATCCTCTATCTTGTGTTAAAAGTTCATGACGTTTTGTTTTGATTTCGGTATTTTCCATAGGAGAGAGAAAATTGCAAAAATGATTGAATTTCTCTTTTAAATTTTGGGTTAAGGTTCCAAATAAAATAATTTCAGGTTTATGACTGTATGTAGTCATGCTAACCATGTGACAATTTTATTTTAATTTTGGAAACCTTTTATTATTTCTATTTTGAGGTTATTTCATGTGTTAATTAAAGAAATTAGCTTATAATATGAATTAAAAGCTAAATTTCCAGAATAAATATTATCAGAAAATCATGAAATACCTTTCATAATGACTATGATATTTGGAAGTGTTTGGAGATAATAAAGAAGTCATATGAAAATAGAAAATCCCGATAATGTCCTTGGAAAATCCCGCCTTGGTGCTTTTTGACCCCTTTTGCCCTTTGTAACACGTATGCCTTAGAGACTACTCCGGGGGGTTGAAATTTTGGGTATAACAAGCGCGTTAAAGAGGCCAATGCCCGTATATAAGTCTCGGATAATAATATATATATATATATATATATATATATATATATATATATATATATATCTATATATTATATAATTTTCTTATTCCTAATCTACACGTTTTACTTACTTCCTTATATTACACTATATTTAGCATCATTGCCGCTAGTTGTCGTTTTATAATATGTTCATATATACGAACGGTACTGTTATCGCTCAACAGTAATAAGAATAAAGCAGCATTAATACACAACTCAAGCATATTAATTCACAAGCAGAACATTCAATCTTAACACAGATTTTCACACAATGTCTGAACTGAGGAAATCCTCAGAGACAATCAAGCCACATAAATAACATACCGTTCACCCTGAAAGTATTACGGTGGAGTATGATTCAGCTAGATTCGATGCTCCTCGTGTCGTCTCTAACAGTCTAACAATACATAACGCTACTGATTAGAATCCCGTATAACAACTTAATTCTACGGTACCCTACCGTCGCTATTACCTCCCGGTTAATCCCCCGTTATTAACTGTCAACGTTTTGTCTGTTTTCGGCTTAACTCGGAATTGGAAAAACGTTATATTACATGCGTAGTCTTGTCTCGTATAATAACATACTCAATGTTGAACCTTGTTATCGCATGTAACTTAATATACTCTTGTATATCACATAGTTTGTTTCTATATTGCATGTATAATTCCTAATCATATTATACACTTCACCTTAGTATTTTCTTTTCCTAAGGTTTGTTTTTCCAAGTTTAATGTGGTATAATTCGTATGTAAAAATACTTTGAATTATATAAATCCTTATTATTCCTTGTACACTCCTAACATTAGAATTTCCATATCTAATGTTTGTAATTCTTCTCTCCTTATCTTATATCATTTTAATTATGATAATATATGGTTATTGAACCACATTATATTTTTCCACATCATAACATATTTATTTATATACATGTATTATGAGACCATTTATTATATGGTAAATCTTTATAATATATTCATCCTCTTTTAATGAATATTTCTTATATTATAAATGTTATAACCTTTATAACATTGAAAACCATATTATAAATTTTTGTTCTAAAATTCCCATTATTTCCGAACAGCACTCTTGTTCTCTTAAATATTTACAAAATCCACCACATAATTTGTATAATGTTATATTATAGTTATATAACATATATTATGACATCTATGTCATTAAAACAATTATAACCTATAGTTATAAATTGTTATAAAATACCAAACAACCCTTTAAACTTTCGGTTTTTTATTTTCCACCACTATACTTCCATAATTACAAATCAATCCCAAATTATATTTCATTGTTACACTTATAATATATACCTTATATTATAATCCTAAACCTTAATATAATTATAACCTATAGTTTAAAACGGTATATTTACCGAACAGACCCTAGGTCTGTTTTAATTAAATCCCACCACCAAACTTTGTATATTTACCAAATCTCCCCAATTTATAATACATAGTTTTCTAATATCATTAAAACTTATATTATACATATATCTTTATAAAATCTTGTATATAACTCTAAAAATTACCAAACTATACCAAAGGTGTTATAATATCATTATTAACCCATATACTTTCGGTATTTCTATACCACCACATATATTTCTCGAAAGTGTCATAATGACATAATAACTATATATTATACATATATAGTTTATTTAATTCCAAAAATCAACCCAATAAATTCCTAAAAAATTCCTAATAGCCCATGGTGTTTATAATACCATTATACACCCTTTTTTCGGTAATAACATATATACCGCATATGTTATAAAGTTGTTACAATTAAGTACATAACTTATTATAAAAACCTTAAATAAGTTATCTAACTTATTTAATTTGGTCAAAACCTACCATATGGTCAAGGTTGACCACCTTTAATATTTCCTTGACCATCAATTTCCATTTAACGGTTTATACCCTTATCTTTTTAGAAATTTCCATTTAACCCCAAAACTTTACATAATCTTATAATTTTCATATAAACTCATTAAACTTCCAATTTTCGGCCATATTAATATATGGCCCCCAAATTTAATTTAATTACACTATAACCCCAATTCCTTGCGGTAATTTATTTTTAGCACCTAACTTAATTAAAAGCTTATAAATGCATAATAAAATGCCTAAAGTACATGGCCTTATTACAAACATTGGCTTATAAAATAAATTACACATAAATGCCCAAAAAAATGCTGTAAACTCTCGGCCCTTACCATATATTTTCATTAATTACCAATTTCCACATAATGTCTTAAATTTGACAATTATGCTAATTAATTAGTTATAAAATTTATTAAACCATTCCTCAATCACCTAAGGTCAAAATAAGACCTTATTAACCATTCACTCATGGCACAATATATATACATATGTATAAACCACAATTAATATACCAGTGTAGGTTAAGTGATTTATACCTTATTTTTGCCAAGTTTAAGCCTTGTTTGGCCACGACAATTTCAAGGAAAATTTCCACAAGCTTCTTAGATGAGTTCTAACAGCAACATAATGATATGGTTGTCTCCAAGCGATCTAACCATAAGAAGTGTTTAATGTCAATTTTCAAGTAAACTTTACTCAAAATACCAAGGTAAACAAGGTTGGTCCGGCCTGTTTTTACATAGGCAAAGATGTTAAAAGAGGTACTAAAACCAAGCTTTAAACGGTATAACTCAGATTAGAACTTAATATAGTCTTTACAGTGACAAAAAGTCATTATCTTAGAGCTCATACACAAAAAAACGTGCTTTAAGGAATTTTAGTGCACATTTTGAGTCGCAGGGTGTTTCTGAGCTCTGTTTTCTTTGAGAACAGTTTTTTTTGTGTTCCTTACATGATATTTGATCATGGTATCAAATTTATATCATTTAGAGGTCATTAGACCTTTAAGGTATTCTTAGAGCACATTTTTGCCCTACTTGACCTTGAAGCATGTAAATGCCTATTCTTTGTGTTGGAGTGTTGTCCAACAATTTTAACATGTTTAGTAATGTTAATAAGCTTACGACAAAATCTTAGGTCCTAAGAAGTTCATTTGGGTATTTATTTACCCTAAACATCCAAAGGGTGCAACATCTTGCTTTACGTTGACCACTGTTGTTCTCAGTTGACTTTTAAGGCATGTTTAGGCCTTAATCGATGCATTAAACATTTGAACCATATTTTATTAGTTTGTGGTATTTCAGTCTACCCCCTTAAAAAGACTTCGTCCCGAAGTCCTTACCCATCCACAGTTCACCTAAGGAATCAAGTTCCACTAAGTAATCACAGACAGATCATCATCTAAGGAGTACATTCCACTACGTTCAGACCTAGTCTTTATGTATCACATTTGATACCGCATCAATCTCATTCCTTACAGTCAATAATCATGACACATTCATTCATAAACAGCACTAAACAAGGTGCAAAACTAATAGTACGCAGCACTAGACAAGGTACAAAACTCATAGTACACAGCACTAGACAAGGTGCAAAACTCATAGTACACAGCACTAGACAAGGTGCAAAACTCAATAAAGTACTCAAAGGTGTCTCACAAGGGTTCCACGCACCCCTATTCATATGCAAGTATCTCGCGAGGATACCTCTACACCACTCTGCGTGTATGTGTATGCATATTTTAACGATGGCAAATCACAGGGAAGCAGTCATGAAGACCAGGACTTGACGATCCCCAACCCCATGCTAACCAACGTCAACCACCCGTGGACACACCGGTTTAGTAACGAAGGACACTGCGGTCCACGGCTCCTCGACAGTATCACCTAATTTCCTTAATCACCCGCAGACACCGGTCTAATGACAAAGGGCTCTGCGGTCCACGGCTCTTTGGGTGATGTCACTCGCAGACACACCGGTCTAATGACGAAGGACTCCACAGTCCACGGCTCTTCGAGTGACGCCCTAAATTCCAATTTCTATTCATATCTGTGTCCACTTGTAGGAAGTTTCGAGAGTCATTCAACCCCGACGTGGTCAGCGTCAGTGTTGAACTATCTCTCACCTCAATTTGTGTTCGGTTTCGCTTGATCAGACCAGGATCAAGTTCAACTTCCCACGTCAATTTCAATCAATCAATTGTTTATTCACTTCTAATCTTGTTTCCTCTTGATATTTGCCACCTTGTGTTCTATAGATACACAAGTCAACTAGTGTAATTAATCTAATCACCGACATATAGGATCATGTATCCTAACCATGTACCAAGTTCTTTCAACTTATAATTATTCATACAACTCCTAGAGGTTTTACCTCCACTAGGTTACACATCGGTCTCATGCCGATTCACTCATCGCATTCTCTATCGGTTTCATACCGATCACAAATCATATAGTATGGAGCTTTCTACTCCTTCTATTTGACATCTCCCACCGAAGCTACCAGATAGACCTACTTGAACTCTCAACCGGAGTATCAAGTTAGGTGTTTATGTGTTTAATGTTCGCTACGTTTGCATAAATAATCGGAAATAGAATAAGAACACTCTATCTGTTCTCCCTTTCCTATTCGCCACAACAATGCGAACTAAATATATATATATATATATACACATAATACATCATAATTACCTCAAGTAATATAACACAGTCATAATACTTGTACTCTACGTACAATAATAGTTTGCAGCATGTGTACCATGCGCTACGTACTCCTACGTACGGTATATTTTAAGCGTGCGAAATCGCTCTACCCCCCTTTAAAAATGATTACGCCCACGTAATCTACGAATATATCATCGTGAAGTAATAAGTTCAAGATGTTCCATTCCAGTGGAATTATTCGTGCACTAATGTGCTACATATTTCATTATCCCTTTTTTATAGGGTCGGGCTTTAGCCCCTCAGGCTATACCGCCTATCTCGGTTAGGTGTGTGTATATTCATATATGGTTTGATCGGGAGATGTAAACACATCATTGTTTCCCCAAACCTGCTAGGTACGTCAAACCTAAGCAATATGGGCCCACTCGCTCTGCAAGCAGTATGCCCAACTACTTTATGGTTAGTTTACTCCCTTTTAAGTAGCCGCTTCATGCCGCTTTCTACTCCTCCACGTGACGGTGTTTTCTACACGGTCTTCCATGATTATGGTCATGGCGGAAACTATATCGCTGCGTGGTATCATCATTACACACGCTAATTATTTCCACTGGTTATTCTGTTCAGTCTTCCTGAATTGTATACATGCTCATGGTATATTCCCAAGAGTTCATGCCACCTTACCGAACTAACCTTCGGTGTAAGGGTTGTCGAGCTATGCTCTAGCACCTAGTGCTCGTAGTAGTCGTGTCTAAAATCTCACGACGAGTCTGATATGCGCAACTAACTAGCGCCTCATGACTCCAAGTTATTTCTCTCTGGGATGAGTTCGTTCCTTAGGTACCTTGTAGGTCCTCTTTTGCTAGTGTGAACTCGTATCCCTCGTGTGTTGGTATTTTAGTATCCACATATGGTTCATCCCTCTTCTCGATTAGGGGAATCCATTTGTTTATCTGATCTTCCACTTTCTGATTCTCACCAGCATAATTCGGTTAACAGTTATTATAATGGTCGCTTGTTGCGTACCATGTACCAGTCGATTGGACGTTATCCGCCATTGCGGTTTGCATGGAGTATCTAATCCCCAGCTTAGAGTATCTCTTGTAATGCTCGCTTTTGCCCTTCGTCTGTTGTAAACATACAATATGACTGTGGGTTTTAGCTTGGTATTCATTTCTGTTCAACCCTAATTGGTACTAACATACTAACGTTTTTATGGCTTGAGCATGTGGTTATTATTATTTATGCGACATCATCGCAGCGCCCTCAGCGCGTGGTATAACTCTCTCTGTGCCCCCTTTTTGGGTAGCATCTATTATCACAAAGGTTTCTCTAATATAACTTCCTTAGATACCACAATCCCTCTTCTCATTCATGAGTTCAGTTTGCCATTACCATTAAATTGGCCTTGGTTTCCTCGTTTACTAAAATCCCCAAAACTTATGTTCTAACTCCTCCACTGTGGAGTTGCGACCTTATGTCACTTTATTATCAAGCTATCCTTGATTTTTCCTAACCTTGTTAGTTTGACTGAGATCTCTCTCGTCAATACATGGTTTACCTAGTCAGGGTCCCATTCACTGACTTAGACACAGAGTTGATTATCTCCTGGGTCCTTACACTACTCGTTTACATACATGGGTACCATACTGATACATTACTACTTACCCAACTAACTTAATGTGAGTTTTGTCAGGCCCACAAGCTCCTAGGAGTGCGGTCGTCCCATGTCTCGTTTAGTGCACTCGTAGCGTTCGTACCCGGTGGTTATCGTACTCTTAGTCCTGGTAATTTATGTTTAAGTAACTATGCTGCCAATTCTTAACCTTTGATGTCAGAATGGCCCTAATATTAGGTTCTATGGTTTCCTTGATTAATGTGTAATTCCTTTACCTTCACTAAGATAGGTGTTTGCGACTTATCGCCCTAATTCTGGTTTCCACATGCTCGTCGTCTGGTATCTGTGAGTGGGGATCAGTAACTACTTATTACCTCTCCCGTTCACTCCTAGGCTGCTAACGCCCTCAGATATGAGTTTTCAGTTCTAGAACTCCACCCAATCCATTGGGTTACACCCTATGGTGTAGTTCGGACTCCATGATAAAGGTTAACACCTCGTGTTTCCCCTACCTTATGGTAGTCCCTCTTTAGCCTGATATTAATCAGTATTTGTGATTCATCACCTTTGTTCTCCTAGTTTTGGGTCATTTTTGGTGGTACTAAGGGTATCCTTCCGTAGGCCTATGCCATACGATATTCAGGCTCAGTACTTATTCTGATAGCTAGATATTGTTGTCTTGTTTTTGTTATTATTTATTCCTAGTTGGTTCTAATACTTTCTCCTAAGGTTACAATTGGATACCCATAACTTAATGGTTTCCGCCAATCATTGCTCTTCATTGTGTAATCCTTACTCTTATTCAACTCATATTTCCTCCATTCTCTTCGAGGTAACGGTATCTTCCGTCATCAGACAATTTTCACTTTTTAGTTTATATCCACTGCCCTCCATACGGGAGTCTAGCAGCATAATGGACCAACAACACCTCCGTGTGTGTGGTGCGGCCATAACATCGGCCCTTTTATTGCACGTTCACATCTGCCTATTAATTATTTTTTTTAAAGTCCTGACTCGTATAGCTCACTTCTTGCCCTCTGGCAATGTTCAATGGTAGTGGTTTAACCACGAGTGTCGCGCACTCTCTAAATGGTTATGCTGGTCCTGAAGACCCGTCACTCCCCACCGGTAATGATTGACGTTTAATGTCCATACCGGCACTGGGGTTAGGCTTGTAGGCACTAATTATCGTTATTCTCATTTACTCCCCTTTTAATATTCTACTCAATGGTGTATTATTTTCAGGTTTAATGGTCAGACCGGCTAGGTCTTCCCGAGGTTTTATCGACCTCCAACCCAAGGGTTTCGTACCCCTGCCCTTAAGAAGGCTCTGTCCTGCCTTATTGCATTACTGACGCACATAAAGTTACTGTTTATTGGTAACCGCCTGGACCACTACGTCCTTTAGGGTTAGTTTACCGTCGCTGCACTTGCTGTAGCAAGTGCGCAAGGCAGGTTGAATTTTAATGCTTTGGTTAATATGGCACTTGCAGTGGCAAGTGCGCCATGCAGACTGAGCCACCGGTACGGTGTGTCAGTGCAGTATTCTATTCCCTAATCGGGTTCCTGTTCCAGTCAAAAGTTCTTATTCAAATTAATACAGTCTCACTCCCGCACTCGTCCCCACAAGTTTACCGTGGTAGTAAGGTCTTACTCCTCTCTCGAGGCGTTGCATAATAGCAACTTAGCGAGTTCTTGTTTCTACAGCTCTCATAATCTCTCCTCATACACATCAGGCCATTTTGAACCTTCAGTATTGCATGGATAGAGTTACTCGCTTCGGGTGAGACTTCTACAAGGTCATCCATTCCGTCCGTTACACATATCATAACTAATCATTACTCGTCATTTCCACTTTCTTTCCCCCAAGCGCACTAATCAGTGCTTTCCTGGATGTAGGACAGGGTTGCTTGCTTAAGGCAAGCAAACCCCATTAGTCCTACGGGAATTATCTCCTCGACCTCGGTTGAATATTCATCTCACACTCATATGGTAGACATTATGTCATTACCAGGACCTCCGGTCCTAAACATTACACAAAACACTAAGTCTTATTCTCTACATTTAACGTAGTTCCCATAGCATCCACATCGGGTCTTCCCGATCAGGAGAGTTATCTCCGTGGCGCTTCTCATTTCTTGTGTTACCAGGTAGTACTCGAGGTACGGGCTGCGGCGGTGGGGTACCATTGCAAGTTTCCCCGGGATGCCCTCCCATCAAGTGCGAGTGTTTCATAAGTCTTCGCGTTACTTGGGGTTGCTGGACCCTCACCACCTTCCGCTGCTCCGTGTTCTTCCTTAGTACCGTTACCCAGACCTCTCCCTGACATAAGTCAAGAGGACGGGTTAGACCTTTACTCGGTCTATATACCGTAGTCTCGGTCGTTTAATATTGAAGTGCCTCTACGGCTATGGTGTGCAAGCTTTAAGCATTGCATCAACCCCGCAAGGTCACGTATCCTCACAACGTTTCCCGTATTCCCAAAACCTATGCTCACTGTATAATCCTACTATCTCTTGTCATCAGAGCGGTACTCCGCTCTGATACCACTTTTGTAACACCCCTTACTCTAATCGTCTATCACTTATCTTAACACTGTAATCGCAGCGGTAATCTCAACAATTGAACTACTGGTGTCACCGTTTTCACTCGCCCATACGAGTAATAACGTGCTTACTGATATATTCATAAATACGAAACAATTTCCCACAGTGACAACAAGAGATAGATCTAACCTTCCCAAACCAATATACAATACATTTACAGTGAGCATTCTAAGTATCCCAATCCTATACACGTTTCTAAGTTCGTATCAAAATGCAACAGTGCATATTAAAACAACTGTAATTAAACTACCCAGCGCGCCCCTCTCTTTGTCGACACCGGAAGCTGCATACCTGCAAAAATGGTTGTTTGTGGTATGGAATCAGCCCCTGCTGAGTATGTTACTACATGACTGTCATGCCCCCTCGGACCCTCAGTTAATTGGTCGAGGGCATGCAATTCATTTTCATGCAAGTAGTTTAATGTTAAAACTGTAAAGCAACAATATATATTGCAGTAAAACTCAAATAATAAACAAGCCCCCGGCTTCACACATCGCATCGAAATAAACCACTGAAAGCGTTACAACGCTTATATGAGTACAGAGACTCCATTCCAGCCAACACTTAAAAGTTCATAATTGAGTACGGCGACTCACTCGACCAAACAATCCACCATAATCTACACATGAGTACAGCGACTCGACTCAACCAGTTCACAACACACAATATGAGCACAATGGCTCGCTCAAACAAATCCACCAACATACCACACATAATTATAAAGCATAACCACTGAGCAACAAGGCGAAACAACGAGAATTATAAACGAGTATAATTTCCCGTCTTTGGCATACAAGCCCAAATAATGTTCGCCTAATGTACGAGTTAATATAGTCGTTCGTAATTGTTCAGTCATGCCTAATGACAACGTCTCGTTAGAACGACGTGTCTCTAAGTTACCCATCTCCTATGGCGGGTCACCCACGGCAATAGCCACTCCAGCGGTAGAGTCTCCGATCGACGAACAATCTGTAGTTCGTTGGAAATTTATCCAGATACTTACGGTTACCACACGGTATCCTAGTATCGTTAATGGATCACAGTTCACAGCAAGAGCCACTCCTCTTGATAAACTTATCTATACCATCGCATCGTTTTACCATTTCTTTTTTCTAACACAGCAGACTAGGTCGTAGTCCAATCCTGAGTATGTCGACTCGGGATCCAGTGCTAGATACGAGAGCGGCGTTAAAGAGGCCAATGCTCCGTATATAAGTCTCGTATAATATATATATATATATATATATCTTATTATCCTAAGCTACAACGTTTACTTACGTTCCTTATATTACACATATAAGATAGCATCATTGCCGCTAGTTCGTTTTATAATATGTTCATATATACGAACGGTACTGTTATCGCTCAACAGTAATAAGAATAAGCAGCATTAATACACAACTCAAGCATATTAATTCACACAAGAGACATTCAATCTTAACACAGATTTTCACACAATGTCTGAACTGAGGAAATCCTCAGAGACAATCAAGCCACATAAATAACATACCGTTCACCCTGAAAGTATTACGGTGGAGTATGATTCAGCTAGATCCGATGCTCCTCGTGTCGTCTCTAACAGTCTAACAATACATAACGCTACTGATTAGAATCCCGTATAACAACTTAATTCTACGGTACCCGTACCGTCGCTATTACCTCCCGGTTAATCCCCCGTTATTAACTGTCAACGTTTGTCGGGTTTTCGGCTTAACTCGGAATTGGAAAAACGTTATATTACATGCGTAGTCTTGTCTCGTATAATAACATACTCAATGTTGAACCTTGTTATCGCATGTACTTAATATACTCTTGTATATCACATAGTTTGTTTCTATATTGCATGTATATTCCTAATCATATTATACACTTCACCTTAGTATTTTCTTTTCCTAAGGTTTGTTTTTCCAAGTTTAATGTGGTTATAATTCGTATGTAAAATACTTTGAATTATATGAATCCTTATTATTCCATGTACACTCCTAACATTAGAATTTCCATATCCAATGTTTGTAATTCTTCTCTCCTTATCTTATATCATTTTAATTATGATAATATATGGTTATTGAACCACATTATATTTTTCCACATCATAACATATATTTATTTATATACATGTATTATGAGACCATTTATTATATGGTAAATCTTTATAATATATTCATCCTCTTTTAATGAATATTTCTTATATTATAATGTTATAACCTTTATAACATTGAAAACCATATTATAAATTTTTGTTCTAAAATTCCCATTATTTCCGAACAGCACTCTTGTTCTCTTAAATATTACAAAATATCCACAAATATTTTATATAATGTTATATTATAGTTATATAACATATATTATGACATCTATGTCAATAAAACAATTATAACCTATAGTTATAAATTGTTATAAAATACCAAACAACCCTTTAAACTTTCGGTTTTTATTTTCCACCACTATACTTCCATAAATTACAAATCAATCCCAAATTATATTTTCATTGTTACACTTATAAATATACCTTATATTATAATCCTTAACCTTATATAATTATAACCTATAGTTTAAAACGGTTATAATTACCGAACAGACCCTAGGTCTGTTTAATTAAATTCCCACCACCAAACTTTGTATATTACCAAATCTCCCCAATTTATAATACATAGTTTTCTAATATCATTAAAACTATATATTATACATATATCTTTATAAAATCTTGTATATAACTCCAAAAATTACCAAACTATACCAAAAGGTTATAAATATCATTATTAACCCATATACTTTCGGTATTTGCTATACCACCACATATATTTTCTCAAAGTGTCATAATGACATAATAACTATATATTATACATATATAGTTTATTTTAATTCCAAAATCAACCCAATAAATTCCTAAAAATTCCTAATAGCCCATGGGTGTTTATAATACCATTATACACCCTTATTTTTGGTAATAACATATATACCACATATGTTATAAAGTTGTTACAATTAAGTACATAACTTATTATAAAACCTTAAATAAGTTATCTAACTTATTTAATTTGGTCAAAACCTACCATATGGTCAAGGTTGACCACCTTAATATTTCCTTGACCATCAAATTTCCATTAATACGGTTTATACCCTTATCTTTTAGAAAATTTATTTAACCACCAAAACTTTACATAAGCTTATAATTTTCATATAAACTCATTTAAACTTCCAATTTTCGGCCATATTAATATATGGCCCCCCAAATTTAATTTAATTACACTATAACCCCAATTCCTTGCGGTAATTTATTTTTAGCACCTAAACTTAATTAAAAGCTTATAAATGCATAAATAAAATGGCCTAAAGTACATGGCCTTATTACAAACATTGGCTTATAAAATAAATTACACATAAATGCCCAAAAAAATGCTGTAAACTCTCGGCCCTTACCATATATTTTCATTAATTACCAATTTTCCACATAATGTCTTAAATTTGACAATTATGCTAATTAATTAGTTATAAAATTTATTAAACCATTCCTCAATCACCTAAGGTCAAAATAAGACCTTAATTAACCATTCACTCACGGCACAATATTATACATATGTAAAAACATATTAATACCAAGTGTAGGTTTAAGTGATTTATACCTTATTTTTGCCAAGTTTAAGCCTTGTTTGGCCACGACAATTTCAAGGAAAATTTCCACAGCTTCTTAGATGAGTTCTAACAGCAACATAATGATATGGTTAGTCTCCAAGCAAGATCTAACCATAAGAAGTGTTTAATGTCAATTTTCAAGGTAAAATTTACCTCAAAATACCAAGGTAAACAAGGTTGGTCTCGGCCTGTTTTTACAGTAGGCAAAGAGTGTTAAAAGAGGTACTAAAACCAAGCTTTAAACTGGTATAACTCAGATTAGAAGATGGCTAATCTTTACCTTGTTTAAAATGCCTAAAATGGTGTTTTTGGCTTGGATCTGGTTATACTTCGAAGCTCTTGATGTACCAACTGAATAAGTATGTTAAGATGAGATTATAAGCTTAGAAACAAAGTTTCACAGCCGAATTTGAAGGGAATCAAAAGATATGTGCTTAAAGCACATTTTTATACCTTAAGAACAAGATTAGCTTTCTCCACCTTCTTCCCTTGTTAATGCCGAGATACAACCTCCATTTAACCTCCAAAACAACCTAAGAACATTGATGGAAGTGGTTTGATGCTTTGCTCCATTGAAAGAGGAAGAAATTGTGAAGAAAATGAACATTTAAAGGCTTAATTAGCTTACCAAGATCAATTGGTGTTCATCTCTGAGTATGGCTTGTTAGCCACGGTTTGGAGAAGCAAATGAGAGGTTGAAGGAGCTGGGTGTCGGCTGGGATAGAAGGCAAGTGGAGAAAATAAGTTAGTTTTGTCTTTTAATGGCATTATTTGTTACTTTTTGTAATAGTAAAAGGTGACTAATTGCATTAGCTGTCTAATTGATTAGGGATGATGATTGAGTGGGCATGACAGCACATATGGGGCGGCAGCATTTTGTCAATACCATGGGTGACTTTGACCATGGTCAAAGGTAAGTATTAAATGTTATTTTTTTTGGGTACTATTCATACTAAATTGCCCATTTTGATTTTATTTTCAATCTTTGATTTAGACTTTATAGTATAGTCTATCATGTCACATTAATGTTATAAAGAACTTAATATAGTCTTTACAGTGACAAAAAGTCATTATCTTAGAGCTCATACACAAAAAACGTGCTTTAAGGAATTTTAGTGCACATTTTGAGTCGCAGGGTGTTTTTGAGCTTTGTTTTCTTTGAGAACAGTTTTGTTGTGTTCCTTACATGATATTTGATCATGGTATCCAATTTTATATCATTTAGAGGTCATTAGACCTTTAAGGTATTCTTAGAGCACATTTTTGCCCTACTTGTCCTTGAAGCATGTAAATGCCTGTTCTTTGTGTTGGAGTGTTGTCCAACAATTGTAACATGTTAAGTAATGTGTTAATAGGCTTAGGACAAAATATTAGGTCCTTAGAAGTTCATTTGGGTATTTATTTACCCTAAACATCCAAAGGGTGCAACATCTTGCTTTACGTTGACCACTGTTGTTCTCAGTTGACTTTTAAGGCATGTTTAGGCCTTAATCGATGTGATTAAACATTTAATACATATTTTATTAGTTTGGGGTATTTCAAACATGACTTGATTTAGAGCTTGTTCATTAACTATGTTTAGTAACAATTGTACAAGGTTATAAATACTCCATGTTGTTAGTTGGTTAATACCGAGAGAGGTTTAACTAACAAATTGTCAATGAGACTTCAACTAACTGGAACTTGGGGGGAAAGGAATCCGGGACTGAATCCGGTCATGCATGTTTAGGTTAGGAGGTCGGCATCTGTATCAGATCTGTCTTCCGCATATGGCTCGTCTACGACTTGTCGCCTAGGGACGACAAACAGACCCGACCATCTCGAGTGAACAGTTCGAGGTGGGAGGCAAATTCAGGAGGCACGGGAGGGTCAAGCCTACATCCCTCATAACTCAAGAATTAATGTTTATTAACCCAATGGAGCTAATAACTCATTGGCTAGGGTTACTCTGACCCGACAAAATAAACAATTCAGTTAGAGAACAACCAGTTCTATTAGAAGAATGGTTGACACTTATAAGGTATGGTCAAGCACGAGAACTAAACAATTCTCAGGCCTCAGGAGTTAGGAATCTAACTTACTCATTAATGGGCGTCCATTACGACGTTCGATTTATTTGAGCTGTGAATGTTTCACATGGGTGTGTTGTTTGTTATTGTACTTCTTATTATTATTTGTATGAATAATCAACTGCATGTATACGACAAAGTAGTCGTGTGTAGCCCTGATAGCTTGTGGGTTGCACGTCTTCTGTACCAGCGATATGCTGAGCCCCTTGGGGCCTGTGATTTAAACTTTGCAGGTAGGTGCCAGACGAGGACTCAACCTGAGAGTAGGAGTGGGTAGAGTACCAAGGGTTTAATTTGCATTACGACGTGTGCCTGTACACTCGTTTCATAAACTGTGGTAGTAAGTTGTAATAATAGGAGGGATACTTCGAACTCGGTATTGTATTTTGTTTTAAGACATTGTACGCACTTACGTTCGGTACACCCGGGTCCATCAGACCATAGCTTGAAACTGGAATAAGCCTAGTTAGTCACGTGGGTGATTAACGACGGTAACACCAACTTAAAGTATTTTTCCGCTGTGTTGTAATATTGTTGCAGGTGTGTAATGTGATGGTTCAGGTTTAGTAGTTGGGGTGTTACAGATCAGGAGTAAAAGAGTAAGAACATCCGATTAACCCGAATGAGTAAGTAACTAACAAAGTATTGTGTATGAACTTGAGAAGTGTATCTTAGTGCCTTGGTATGTAAGATTGGCTGATTTGTGATGGTCTTTCATTGTATGTAATGGAATGTATGTATGTATGCACTATTATGTAAATGTGTGGTTATTCATTATAGTATGTATGCATGTACAAAAAAAGAACCTCATGTATACGACAAAGTAGTCGGCGTACCCCCGTTAGCACGCGGGGTATGCGAATTTCATGCCAACTATTTACTGAGACCCTTGGGGCACCGTTTTTATCTCAGGTACCCGACAAGGCTAAATTGTCGAGAGTAAGACCGAGCTGTTATGCTTAGTTAGCTAGGGAATATTTTGGATGGTGTATTATTTGTATACGGGCTTGTAGCCCTTTGAAGTGCCGGTGTACCAAGTGGTACACCCTGATGTATTTTTGGGAAGCATGAAGACTTGTGAGATATTGTAGGAGGTTAGACTTTTGATAAGTATGTATAGACTTGTGAGAAAGGTTGTACTTTGGGATGGTACCTTAGAAGACTCGGTATATTGTATTGTAAGTATTAAGCAACGTATGAATGGAGAATTGTTTGTACTCGGTTTGGAAATTGAAGTGTGAGTTGTATTGTTTGTACTCGGGTATTCCGGTCCATCAGACCAATGCTGTAATAGAAGTAGGCCTTGCTAGTCACGTGGGTGGCTAACGACATTGTATCACCCGCCATTGTGTAAGAAATTATCCGCTGCATATGTATGGAGGTACGAGATGATTAGACGGTAATGACTGGATGTAGCGATAGGGGGGTTACACTAGAAATGATTGGGTGTAAGGTAGGTCTTATAGGCGCCTAAGGATTGGGAGTGAAACCCATTATAACCCAGTTGCTTATGGAGACCAAGATCTGTCTAACTCAATTGCTTAGGGAGACTGAGATTTGTCTAACTCAGTTCTTATGGGACTGAGATCCGTCTAACTCAGTTGCTTATGGAGATTGAGATCCATTCTACTCAGTTGCTTACGGAGACTAAGATCCATCTAACTTAGTTGCTTATGGAGACTGAGATCCATCTAACTCAGTTTCTTATGGAGACTGAGATCCGTCTAACTCAGTTGCTTATGGAGACCGAGATCCATCTAACTCAGTTGCTTATGGCGACTGAGATCCGTTTTACTTGACCTAGCTACTTGAAGAATGCAGTATGTTTGATGATGCAAAGATGCAAAGTATGTTTTATGCAAATGATTGTGATTGTGATGAAAATCAAATTGTCAAAGTTCCAAACATGGAAATGAAGAGGTTTACGCGGGTATTGCAAAATGAAATTGAAGTGCTTGTAAAGACCAAAAATTGTCCAAATCAAGAAATTATTGGAAATATGCCAAATATGGCAATGATGAGGTGTAAGAAAAGGTTGTAAAGTGCGATCAGAGTGTTAGTAGGAATAAAAAATTTACAAGAAGCTGTTAAAAAAGGTGCCAAATGTGGCCATGCTTTGAGAAAAACTCTATTGAGAAAGGGAAGTGAAATAATCATTTCCTAACTAAGAATTTTAGATCGGTAATTTGTTTCCTACAAGATGAACATGCCGCTAGTGAAGGTGTGTGGTGTTTGTCTTGGTGCTGGAAGCTTTTGTTGGTGTTCAGGATTTATAACAAGCCTAGGATTGGGTTGTGATTTTGCATGGTGATCAGGGTTATGACGAGCCTAATGTTTTTGTGGAGGTAAATCTAATGACGGGTCTGAGAGTGTTTGTGTGGAGGTTAGGGCTTATATGCGCCTGTGTGGTGATGGTGGTGTTGATGTGGTTGTGGTGCTTAAGCGCCAAGTGTCAGTTGGCATTGTCATGGCAATTGTTGGAAAAACAATTGCCCCTAGTATTTTTCCCTTAAGAAAATCTAAGCTAGAGTTCATGGCAATCGATCGACACGATCGATTGCCCCCAGTATTTTCTTTGATTAAACGTGTGAACGAGTCTTGTCCTCACAAGGTCAAGACTTATGTTTTGATGTGGTGCTTCCTAACCTACACTCGACGTGTTTGGTGTTTGCACTCGTTTAATGATCACGGTCAAAACTTCTAGACCATTGAATTTGACATTTGTTGGATTTACACATTGATCTGTTACTTTCACGCGATTAGACACACTACTACCAAGTCAGAAGTCTTTAAAGCTTATAACGTGGCCATGGGGTGAGATGGAATACAACTGGACCATGGAGTGATATTTGAGGTGTGTGGAGTTTAAAGGAGTGACCAAATCTACAACTTGTGTCTTCCCTTGGATTTGCCTTCCTTGTGTTGAAGTCGCCTTGGCTGCCTTCTGTCGACGTTGTTTTCGAGCTTTTGGACTTGGACTTTTGAAGTCGTCTTTTACCCATTTCTCTTGTTTTGTCATTCCGATTTCTTTAGGCATTTTAGGTTTGCCCTTTTTTATCCTTTCTTGACTTTGCCCTCGGGGTTCTTGTGTCTCCCGGTTTTGAGCTTCAAGATTGTTTTGATGTGAGCTTTTTGGATCCCGTGTCACTCTGGGACCATTTACGAATTGCTTCATCATGTTGGTAGCGGCTTTGCTTCTTTGGACTGATGAAAACATTATCTGAGAGTTGGGATCCTCGATTCCTTTGGTCACCGGGTCAATATTTATCACTGGTTGGCTTGTTTTGTGGAGCTTTGTAATATCAAAAAATGATATGTGAAAGGCTCAGCGGGGGTGCCTAGGGTTTAATGTCAGGGTTCACAAGCTTTTGGCTATATGGTACTGTACCTAGGTGCTTCGTCATTCCTGGCAGTTGTGCATCCGTTCTTTGTTACTTTTCACAGGTCTAAGCGTAAATTTACAAATTATCTCCTTCGGTCAGAGTTATGCCATCTACCTCACCTTTGAATGTGGCCTCACCGGAGTCGTGTAAAAAATTACAAATTATCTCCTAGGGTCGGAGTTATCGCAGCGGACAAACATACGAACAGAGAAAAACAAATTCACACCAATACACACTCAAATCCAGTTGTTGAATCCTTTAACTAAGGGGGTTTTAGTAGATTAAAACCAAATCACCAAATAGAAATCAATAAAAAATCATAGAGTAATTCGAACATCCAGAACATCCAAATCATAAACGCCCCCATAGACGAACACACCCATCGAATCCATTCACCACCTACCTCAAATAATCTGCAGAGAAGTCTCGAATCTGAAGTAGAATCAACCACCAATATACACGCATATCCACCCAAAAGCTAATATGCACGCAGATCCACCCAAAAGCCAATATGCACGCAGATCCATCCAAAAGCCAATATGCACGCAGATCCACCTAGAAGCCAATGTGCACGCAGATCCACCCAAAAGCCAATATGCACGCAGATCCACCCAGAAGAATCAACCACTTATTCGCACCCACAGAGAGAAGGAAAACCCCAAATCAGAGAGACACAAAAATCCCTAAATTAGACAACGAATTATGCAAATCACAACCCAAACCTGAAATAAAAAAAAAATAGAGATACTGTAGAGGAGAAACCAATCGCAGAAGTGGCAACATCAGTAGAAACCGGTAGCCCAGAAGCACTCATAAGAGAAGAAGAAATTCTCCGAAGAAGGAGGAAGGATAAATATACATGACGATTGTCAAACGTTGAGAGAACTGATAAATAAAATAGGGCTGAAGCTGCACTATTTATGAATCCCTTGTTAAGACAAGATCCTTTAGTTTTGATGATACAAACCTTGTATTGTCTATCTAATGCGTTTGTCAAGATTCATGATTCCGATAGACAGGTGAATAAGAGGCTTAACACGCAGGGTTGCAAGCGCACTTAGGTCATGAGTGGCTTAGCACGCAAGGTTGCAAGCGCGCTCAATCCGTGACATGTGCCCAACCAGTCGGGCACCTGTCTGCGAGAGCTCAGTAGAACTTCTAGCACAGACAACCAGTCAGACACCGCACGAAGATATCTCTCATGCTTAAAGATAAAAATCAAAGACAGAAGACTGCAAGGGATCAATACATTTAGATAAAGCACATACATCCACTTAGGCAACTTGTTCACGACAAGCTTACGACATAAGGAGAAGTTCATTAATGCACAAGATAACAAAGCTATAAATGAACATCATTACATAGCCGTAATGAATTCAGAAGAGGGCATTTATGAGCATTTAATGAACCAGACAGAATCAGGCAAGTGGGGCACACAAGTGGTGATCGACCTATCAAGGGGGCTGCCCCCAACTTGACCAACCATGAGGCAACACGTGGTTCAAGCCTCCAGATCAAGTTGAAGAATCTCTGCAAGTCTAGTGTGGCTGCTATGTGAATAATCGAAGTTGCAGTCAACTCCTAGAAGTCTAGGGATTAATAGGATGGTAGTTACATCCTAACAACCATGTATATATACTTGCATTTATTCCATATGTAAGTAAGCCTGTACGAGAGAAAAAAATAGAGATAATATGGGCAAGTGTGGATCAGACTTAGGAGTGTGTGTAAGTGCTAGAGAGTTGGAGAACTAGATAAGACTAAGTTAGAGTATCAATACATTTGGTATTTAATAAAACGACAGGTCGGGGAACGGTCGGTGAACCGTAGACCGATAGTCAGGAGAGGGTTGGCGACTTTAGGGGTAAAGTTGAAACTATCCCGTGAGTTCGTGTGTGGGGCAAGGGAGGCTGAGTGAATTTCGTGTGTGTAAATTCTCAATTGAAATTTTTTTCCAGTTTAGGTTTATCTCGCGTCCATTCCTAACCTATCAAGTTTTATTATAGTCCATGATACGTACACGACACGTTAGGGACGCATCAGGAGCGCTTGCTGGTTTCAATTGGTATCATAGCAGGTCTCTTCTAGAAAGCTAACTGCTTTGGAAGGCGATCAAGATGTCTCATTCAAGTATTCTAGCAGCAGAAGACGGTTTTGCACCAAATCGACCACCACTCTTCAATGGAGACAACTACACTCATTGGAAGAATAAGATGGAATTTCATATAAAGTCTGATGATCAAGAATGTGTAGGGTGATAACACATGGAGAGTACACCTTCCAGAATACTCAAGGACAAGACATATCTATCGACAGCATGACGGATGATCAAATCAAGAAGCTGGTATTCAATGCTCGAGCTGTAAGAATACTTCATTGTGCACTAATACCAGAGCAATATTCCAAGATTGCTTCAGCTAAAACAACCTAAGAGATTTGAAAAACTCTTGAGGTTACTTATGAAGGGAATGATGAGATCAAAAAGACTCTCATTGAGTTGCTACTCACTCATTGGGAGCTATTTAAGAAGGAAGAAAAGGAGAGCATTTCTGAATGCATACAAGGTTCACTAAGTTGATCAACGAAATGTTGGTGCTTGGAAGAACTATCTCTAACATGGATCAAATTCGGAAGTTCCTCAGATCTCTTCTTGCCTGCTTTGACAGCAAATTCAATGCCATGCAAGAAGTGCATGATCTCTCCAAGATGTCTCTGGTAGACATGCTAGGATCTCTAATGGCTTTCGAGTTAAAACTACAACACCGGAATTCAGAAAGCTCATCAAGAGATAGAGGGAAAGGCATAGCCCTTCAAGTAGCTGAAAATGAAAGATCCGAGTTAGGAGATGACAATGATGCAATGGTCCTCTATGCTAAGAGGTACGTTCAAAAGTTCATAAGAAATAAAATGAGGAAAGGCAAGGAGTCCAAGGAGTCGGATGATCAAAAGAAAAACAATGACAAGTGTTTTGGGTGTTCAAAACACGAACATCATATCAAAGACTATCCTCAACGATCCCGAGAGGACAACGACAGGGTCAAGAGGCCTGTCCGACGATCATTCACCAAAAGGACCATAGAAGGAAGCCTTCGTTGCCGCATGGGAAGATTCTGAACGGAGTAATGACAATCAAACCTTAGACAGCGACATCTCAGAAGATGAGAAGGCTCACCTATGCCTTGAAGAAGTGTGCTTGACGGCACAAGACAATGATGTCTCAGAATCAGAAGAAGAAGAAGAAGAAGAACAACATAAGGTAAACTATTCTAAACTTAGAAGGAGAATTCGAAAGGCTGAACTTCTAGGACTTAGAAAGTTTTCTCTTACATTAGTTGATCACCTAGAGGCATTAGAAACTGAAAACGATGAACTTTTGGAAGAAAATGACAAATTGAGAAAAACCTCGGATAAAAGCAAGGTAGACAATCTCATGAGGGCACTCATGAAATTACAAAGTGATTATAGTGAAACTCTCTGTAACACCCCCAATACTAGCCGATATATTATTGAGGCCGAACTTAAATTAACGTCAATTTTTTTTCTATCATCTACTCAGCAGCGGAAGACAAAAACCTAATGGGGTGTTACCGCCACACTCACCAACCTAGTGAGTGCTAAGGCTAAATACAAAAACTTCAACCATAACCGAAAAATAAATGAAGATAAAAAGTAATTACATCTCAACTAAATTTCAAACCTTCAACGCAAAGCTATAACCATCTAAATAATTTAAATGAATTGAAGTGGAGTCTATGTCAATTCCCAAACCCAACTCTCACGCTTTAAATCCAGGTCAGCTTCATTACCTGCGGTCAGAAAACATAACAACACACAAGAAAGGACCGCGCAAATTAGAGAAACTGAGTAAACCCTGTAACACCTTGTCAAATACATTTTGAAAATCCATTTGAGTACAATAAACATCCATAGCCACATAACCAATCAAACAATAGCATCAAAATAATCTCAATCACCAATCAACAATACCACAAACAATTCTGGAATGACGGGAGTCACCAAAGTTCCACAATTCACAAATTCCAATAATTGGTACCACAACAGAGTTGGGACCGATCCAGTTCACCCTCACTCTAAGTCCTTAAGTGTGCACACCCCCCAAAAGTTTTTCTGACTAATGGAGTAGATCATAGAGCTTAGCTGCGGTCTGAGACTCAACAGTGCCAAAATATATAAATTAGCCAAAGGCCTTTCCAATTCCAATATCAACCTTCCATCAAATCCAGAATATAATAGTCAATCCATATAATACCAAAATTCTTAACCATCTCAAATATTTCATACCATAAGTATAATGTCAACAATATAAGCACAACTTCCACATTCACAATCAATACAATAAACATCAAAATACGACACGACAATCATAAGGTAAATTAGGTGAACACAAGGTTTACTTGGAATTCATGCTCAAATCAATAAGCAAAGACAGTCAAGTATAATCAGCTCGCACCCACCGCCAACGTGCTTGAAATCTTGAAATTAGTTTGAATCTCAAATGATGGGAGGAGATGGGACCGCTGCTTGTTGGTTCTTTGGAACTCGTACAGACTCAACATAAGGATGAAAAGCAAATTGATAATTGTTGGTTTTGACTGAAGGCATTAGGTTAGAGGGGCAGAGAATAAATATGGGGGTTGCTTCTGCAGATGGCAGAAGAGAGATCCCAAAGAGTTGTTCGTCGTTGGTGGCAATTGATCAAAGAGAATTCAATGGCGTGGTGAGAGATTCGATGTGGAACGAAGAAGAAGAAGCTTGAAGAATGTCGCAGACTATAAGAGAACAAAGACGGCCGTGAATAGAAGGAAGAGAAAATAAAATAATTTAGGTTAAGCTTCCCTGGTTTTCAATTTATTCCATATCCCTCAATTACTAATATATCTCCCATATTAAAATAAAATCTGCATTATCACTATTCTCAATGTCTACCAGTAAAACGTAAAATTAGAATAGTATTTACAATATATAAATTTAACAATTAGAGCCCACTAAAATAATACTAATATACCAATGGAAGTAGTAATTAAATAATTGTCATATATTGTTAGATAATAGTATACTAAATTATAAGGGTTTTTTTATATAGAATTTCAGATGGTGAATATTTGAAAGTAAATACATATTTACTAAAAGTAAAATGTATATCAAGAATTGCATAAGACCTCGGTATAAAATAAGTAACATATTAAAACCACCAGAAAAATACAATGGATATTATGATACATTCATAAAAGTAACTATTATTATATTAAGAACAAGATAATTATATATATAAATATCATTAAAATTTTATATACAAAACAAAAACGAAATCATAATAGAGGATTAACAATGTATTTTGTTAAACAATGAGAGTCCACGATAATAATATTGCTAAACCAATTTAAGTAGTAATTAAATAATCATATATTGCCAAATAATGGTATATTAAATTATAAGGGTATTTCATTTTGTATCACCCATGATTCTACCAAAATATAACATATACAATTTTAGAGAAATACCAAAATATATACTACAAAGGTTTAGAAAATTAATGCGGCAAACAAATGAAAACCTTATAAAAAATGTCCAACAATAGAACCAATTTATCATACGATTACGGTGGAATAATAAAACCGAATCCGCAATATTAAAACATGGCAATGGACCACGAATTAATATTTTTAAATAGACATTTTCTTTTTCTGAAAACATAAATATACTCATTCCTGTTTTGTCAGATATATACACGAATCTTTCAAAAGTCTGCATAATGATAAAATAGCTACTACGACAAAAATATGTTGGATTAGTACCATATTAAAATTATCAAACCTTAACAAACAAAATAGTAATTATAATCAATAACACCGCAGAGCGTTAAATATAAATATTGAGTGAACAACCAAAGAGAAAGAAACTTAATCATTTACAACGTATACAAATAATGTATATATATTATATATATTTTTACGGGTATTTCATTCTCTCCGCTCATGAAAAGTTGAAGCATGAAAAACAACCTGAAATCGATGAATTGATTGTTGCTCTTAACACTAAAGAAAAGGAACTAGCTACCATCAAAGAAAAATATTCTAAGATAGATGCTGTTTCTAAGACACCCATGAGGAGAAGGAAACGACAGGTCAGATACCGGTCAGAGACCAGTCGTAGAGATGTCTGCATCTTATGTAGACAACCTGGTCATCATGAATCCAATTGCTATAAAACGTGTTTGATGAGGCATTGACAACTCAAGAAACAAGGACTGAAATGGGTAGTAAAAAATGATCTTATAACATTTAATGGTGGATATGGGTCCAACCTTTCTATGGACCCTAATCCCACACCACTAATGTGTTAAGTGCAGAATCGAGTGAGAATGGACCCCTGCTGGTACATCGACAATGGGTGCTCTAAACACATGACAGGAGACAAACAAAAGTCTTCTCACTCGAACCAGGGAGCCAAGGAACCGTCTCCTTTGGCAACAACAAGAAAGGAAAAATCATCGGTGTTGGTAAGGTTGGTATTACATCTGATTATGTCATATATGTCATAGATAGTGTAAATCTAGTTCATGGTTTAAAATTCAACTTGCTTAGTGTTTCTTAAATTTGTGATAAATGCTATTCAGTTCACTTCTATCCTACACATTGTAGTATAGTAAGTCAGAACAATGGCAAAGAGTTGTTTAGGGGAAAAGGTGGAAAAACGTTTATGTAACTAGTTTGGAGGATATTGACAGTCTGTTATACCCAAAATTTCAACCCCCCGGAAGAGAGTGATAAGTGTGAAACATATAGGCTTTTTAGGGTTTAAATACCTTATAATTTGTAACAATTCAGGCAATGTTTCCCACTTATTATGTGTTTTTCCTAAGATTGATGTTTTGATAAGAACTGATGTATTTTATATGCTAAATATAGGAAAAACCCAGGAAATGAAGATTTTACATCATAAGGATTACAACACAACAAACGGGGAACAAATCAGGAGAAGAGACACAAAAATTGGCCACGTCCGGATGGGTTTATCCGGACGCAAATCTGGACCTCTCTTGTCCGGATCTGTTCGGCCGGACACAAAGCCGGACGTGACTTAAAATCCAGATCCGAGAGTTTTCTGTCTTGTCCGGATCCGGACAGCGATCCGGACATATTTCGAGCTGCAGATCTAAAAGTTCTGTGTCACGTCCGGATCCGGACACAGATCCGAACGTCACACAGAATTGAAAAATAAAAATGCGCTGCGCAGATAATTAGCCTTTTGGCACAATTATCAGACGACAATTATCGTGAGGCGACTGCAGCATTTATTAAGACACGACCCCCATGCTCAAATAATTGTAACTTACCAAACTTCCACTAAGCCTTGTTGCTCCTCTAACTCTATTTAAACCCTGCTCAGCCTTCATTTCTAATCGTACCTGACTTCACAGTCTCCTCTCCTCTCTACTAATCCATTCATTCACGACTCATTCCATTCATCTGCTCATCTTCACTAAATTTCCTCCGTAAACCTCCGCTCTCATCCACACACACAACCCACATTCATTTACAGCATTTAGCTGTGTCCGGATCACGTCCGGATCCGGACCCACTCAAGAACACCCTGTCCGGATCGCGTCCTACCCAACGTAGCCGGACATCTCACGTCCGGATCACTGTCCGACCCAATTGATCCGGACACCTCACAAAACTCACCAAAAATTCCATTTTCGCTCCATTGCACCAAATTCACTCCATTGTCGCCAAGACCAACCTCCAAGTCAGTATAGCGCAACGATAAGGGGCGGAGCCAGCAAGAGGATCTTCCTAACAGATGAATTCTTCTAACTCTCTCTCATTTATGATTTTAATTGCTATGTCTAGCTAAGAGGATAATACTCTAGGGGAAGGGATGTTGTAATTAGTTAAACTCTGCATTATTTTCCTGCTTTATTGAGACTATTTGGATTGTTCAGGTTAATGCTCTTTAAGTGCTTTTAATAAACGTTATGAATTTATTATAAGCCCTCTAATCATGTTATGATCAGATAAGGTGATTAGCATTGACGGTTCTATTAACCTGTTACCTGTGATAATTACAATCGGATAGATTACATTAGTCACTAGGAGCTTTAGTCCGGGCCAAAACCAGACTAGTAATTCTGTGCAATAAAACCATCTAGATATATTTGCTAGGTCTAGACTAGAACTACATGCCCTGTCTAGATGAGCTATCTGGAATTAAGACTTAATACAGAATAGATAATTGAGAATTACAAGCCGATCCAAATCTCCACTTAAGTAGTAGAATATGCAGAACCTAGCTAGTGAAACAACTCCCTGAACCTAGAGTACCGTTCACACTCCAAAGACTATCACTTTAATTTACCTGCTATTTACTTTCTTGTTATCTATTTGAAACCCAAAACCACAACAAACCCCCCTTTGAGTTAACCATTACCTAAGGCGAGACTTACCACATCAAGTCCCGTGGATTGACACCCAGGTCGCTTCATAAAATTTGCTATACTATTTCGACCGGGATTTTTGCAACCCGACGATCTATTGAATTATTGAATTCTAGGATTATTTCTAGGCTTTTTAATACACTAAATAAATCGTTTGCAAAATGGCGCCGTTGCCGGGGACTTGACTTTGTCTAGTCCCTAGCCTTGGTTAATTCGTACTTTATTGCAACACCCTGTTTATTTGTTTTGTTTAATTTATTTTGTGTGCCATTTTATAAAATTGTTCTTCATTGTTGTCATATAATTTGAGTTATAATTTTTCAGTCATTTAATTTTCAAGTACTTTAAGTTCATTGTTTTAGTTATTTCAAATTTATTTCCTTGTTTACTTTAGTTCTAAATTCCGTGCATTTTGTTCCCTTCTCTTTGGCTGATTAGAAAGCACCTAGTGGATGCGTAGAACACGTTCAACTGGTCCCCCGGATACAGACTTCGATCCCGAAATCGAGAGAGTCTACCTCCAAGCTATGAGAACAAGAAGACAACTTGACTTCAACATGGCAGAAAACCATAACCAGCTTGGAGGAGGCCCAATTGCCCCATACACGATGGGAAGAGTAAGCAGACCACCAGCCTCACCGAGAAGAGGTCCAGTGGTTCTACGGAGCTAACTGCAGAGCTAATGACAAGTTGGCAGAAGATAAAACCTCCCCATCAAAACAATGCTGTTCGAAACCATCCTGCAGGAACCTTCTCAGGAGCCGACCCAGGGGATGCATTAGACCATGTACATCGCTTTTGGTGCATTTGGACTCCTTGGGTTTATCACAAGGATTGGAGGAGTATGCCAGATTGAGCCTGATCCAGCACAGCCTGTTTGGAGAAGCTTCGAAATGGTTCCATCGATTACCGCCAGCCATCATTACCACCTGGGAGCAGATGACGGATAAATTCTACGAGAAGTACATCCCCATCTCCAGGACACGACAAATGATTGCCGACCTGATGGCATTCAGACAGATGGGTAGTGAAAGAGTCTGTGAGGCGTGGGACCGATTCAAAGAACTACTCCGCCAGTGCCCTCACCATGGTCAGGATATCACCTCATTGGCTCAGGGGTTCTTCCAGGGATTAAAAGACGAAAACAGAGGCGAGATAAGATCCGCCCTAGGAGGAAACCTGCTAGCAAAAAGTGGGGAGGATTTCATGGCATCTATGGAGTCCTACTGTGAGGAGCTTCGCCAGTGGAGCAGCAATGGGGGCAGAGTATTCTCAATAGGTCACAGCTCTTCCCGAGCTCCGGACCCAATGATAGAGCAGATAGCCGCTGAGCAAGCACAGCTGAAGACCACGATGGGAAGCATGGCAAAAATGCTTGAACAGCTCACAATGGGACCAACCACCAAGCAATCCGCCAAGAAAATCTCTAAAAGTGCCGAAGAACTCTGCTGCTCTCAGTGTGGTGATGCCCATGATTACGAGGACTGCCCACTGGTAGCCGAAATGAGGCAAACTGAGGAAGCAATGTCATAGGGTAATTCAACAGCAGGCAACCCTGGGTGCAGAATCAGCACCAAAACCTCAGGTACGGGAATCCGAATAATGCACTTAATTCACATCAAATGCAGCCCCAGAGGACGAACCAGGGAGGACCACCAGGCTTTGCCAGGCCTCAGTATAATCAATTCAGGCCACAACAGTCTCAGGCTCAACAACCTTCATTAAGCTCAAACAATGCCAGCCTGAAGGAAATGGTGGATAAACGGATGGCTTCTCAGGAGCAGCAAGCTGCAATCAATCAGAGTCTGACAGCTGGTCAGTAGAGTCTGACAGCTGGTCAGCAGAAATTAGAGAATGCCATGGTTGAGATACAGGGAACGATGAGCCAGCTGACTCAGTTCCTCCTACAGCAGAGACCTTCTGGATCACTGCCTTCCCAAGCAGAAACCAATCCCAAGCAACAGTTGAAGGCAGTATCGGTCTTAGACTACGAGGATTCTGGAGAATTGACAGCAGTTACCTTAAGAAGTGGAAGGAACTTAACCAACGACAAAGTGGCAGGGGACCATACTGATGAGGAGACCGAGATCCTTTCTAATACCGCCGGTGCTCCATCAGGGCATCCCGCCCCTCCTGAGGTAGTACATGAGGAGACCCAGGCTCCTATTCCTTCTTCCTCACATACAACTGCTGTTAAAAATACAAAAGGAAAGACACTTGCCAAAGAACTTCCTTTTCCAAACCGTCTCAAAGAGCGAGAGCTCGATGAACAATTTGGGAAATTCTTAGACGTCTTTCGAAAGCTGACCATTAATATTCCTCTTATAGATGCGATTAAACAGATGCCGAATTATGCTAAATTTGTGAAGGATCTGATTTCGAACAAGAGGAAATACAAGGAGAAGGACACCATCCAACTGACCGAAACTTGTTCAGCAGCTATCCTACAGAAGCTGCCCCCAAAACGTGGTGATCCTAGCCAGCCCATTATCCCCTGCTCGATTGGAGACATGGATTGCGGATACGGTCTCTGCGATCTAAGAGCGAGCATCAACTTGATGTCATACACCATGTTCAAAAAGCTTCATGCTGGTGAGCTCGTTCCCATTCATTTCAGACTCCAGTTGGCTGATAGATCATCGATCACACCACGAGGTATGGTAGAAAATGTAGTTGTTAGTGTAGGTAAATTTTTCTTTCCAGCAGATTTTGTGATCCTTGACATGGAAGAGGATGTTGAGGTACCTCTGATTCTCGGTAGACCTTTCCTTAGAACTGCAAAAACTGTTATAGATGTTGACAAGGGAAAGATTACCTTGAAGTTTCATGACGAAGAATTAAGCTTTGACATTAATAAGATGATGCAGAAAAATACTTCTTCTCATGCTGTTTTTTCTGCTGAATTAATTGATAATTCTTATGATCTTGAGGATGACTACATTCATAGGGGTTGTGATTCTTCAAACTCTTTGTTTAAGTATTTTGACATTTTAGAACAGGTATTAAGTCGATCCATTGAGGATGACAAAGCAAGTTTTGAGATGGCCGCGGTCGTCCAGCAGCTAAATCAAGGGAAATCATATTTTCGCTCTTCCTCTCCACCTGTAGAAAAATTGGATCGACCATTCAAAGGCCTATTCCGTCAATAGAGAAGCCTCCTACCCTTGAACTTAAATCTCTCCCTTCCCATCTTAAATATGTTTTCTTGGCAGAGGGTAGCACCCTGCCTATTATTATCTCTGCATCTTTGTCTATTTCGCAGGAAACTAGACTTCTGGAGGTGCTAAAGAAGCATAAAAGTGCTATGGGATGGTCAGTTGCTGACATTAAAGAGATCAATCCGGGTTTCTGCACTCACCAGATTTATATGGAGGAGAATTATAAAGCAGTAAGGCAGCCCCAGAGGAGACTAAATCCAAATCTAAAGGAGGTGGTAAAAGCTGAGGTGCTGAAGCTTCTTGATGCAGGCATTATCTACCCGATTTCTGACAGCCATTGGGTGTCTCCAGTCCAGGTTGTTCCAAAGAAAGGAGGAATAGTTGCAGTTACCAATGAGAAAGGTGAATTGGTACCTCAGAGACAAACCACAGGTTGGAGGATGTGCATCGATTACCGGCGCTTGAATGAAGCCACAAGGAAGGACCACTTCCCGCTACTGTTTATTGATCAAATGTTGGAGCGATTAGCTGGGAAAGAGTTCTACTGCTTCCTTGATGGGTACAATGGTTATTTTCAGATTCCCATTGCGCTAGAGGATCAGGAGAAGACCACCTTCACCCGTCCTTATGGTACTTTTGCATACAGGAGGATGCCCTTTGGTCTTTGTAATGCTCCAGCCACATTTCAGCGATGTATGATGGCGATTTTTAATGATTTTATCGAGAAAAGTATCGAAGTATTCATGGACGATTTCTCTGTCTATGGACAAAGCTTCGATGCTTGTCTGGAGCAACTGGACCAAATCTTGGCTCGCTGTGAGGACACGAACCTTGTGCTGAATTGGGAAAAGTACCATTTCATGGTACAAGAAGGAATTGTTCTTGGGCATAAGGTGTCATGAGAAGGCCTCCAGGTAGACAAGGCCAAAATAGAGGTGATAGAAAAGCTACCTCTACCAGCTTCAGTTAAGGATGTAAGATCTTTTCTTGTCATGGGTTACAGGAGATTTATTCAGGACTTCTCAAAAATTGCTAAACCCTTGTCAGACCTGCTTCAGAAGGATATCAAGTTTAAGTTCACGAGGAGTGCTTGACAGATTCAACATCAAAGACAAACTCTGCTCAGCTCCAATTGTGGTCCCACCAGATTGGTCAGAACCGTTTGAGATCATGACGGATGCGAGCGACTATGCTGTTGGCGCCGCCCTATGTCAGAAGAAAGATAAGATGCTGAGAGTAATCACCTATGCTAGCAAGACCTTGATCGACGCACAGAAAATTATACTACTACAGAGAAGGAGTTGTTAGCTGTGGTATTCGCGTTGGATAAATTTCGACCATATCTGCTAGGAAGTAAGGTGATTGTTCACACCGATCATTCGGCCCTCAAGTATCTTTTCCAGAAAAATGAATCGAAACCAAGACTTCTGAGGTGGATCTTACTTCTCCAAGAATTTAATTTAGAAGTTGTGGATAAAAAGGGGAAGCAGAACGGAGTTGCTGATCACCTGTCTCGGCTTGATATCCCTGATGATGGAATTCCAATTAACGAGTTTTTCCTGATGAGACGGTGTTCATGATTGGCAAGGTAAAGGAACCTTGGTATGCAGATTTGGCGAACTTTCTTGCTTCTGGATTGATCCCTCACGATTACAGCTACAACCAGAGGAAGAAATTCTTATCAGAAACCCGCCACTACATCTGGGAGGATCCCTATCTGTTTAGGATCTGCTGTGATGGTTTGATGAGGCGATGTCTTCCAGATGAGGAGATCCAGAGTGTAATAGAATTCTGTCATGCTAAAGAGGCGGGTGGCCATCATGGTTTTACAAGAACAGCTGCAAAGATATTAGAGTGTGGATTCTATTGGCCCACTCTACATAAAGATGTCCACCACTTCTGTTCCCATTGTGACACCTGTCAAAGGATGGGAAACATCTCTAGAAAACATGAGATGCCCCAGAAAGGTATTCTTGAGGTAGCACTTTTTGATGTTTGGGGCATAGATTTCACGGGTCCTTTTCCCTCATCCCATGGAAACCAATATATCCTGGTAGCTGTGGATTATGTCTCAAAGTGGGTAGAAGCTATTCCATGCCACACGGCTGATTCCAAGACAGTGGTGAAATTCCTGAAGAAACACATATTCACCAGATTTGGGGTGCCCAGGGCAATTATCAGTGATGGTGGCTCTCACTTCTGCAACCGAGCCTTCGACTCCTTAATGACTAAATATGGGGTGACCCACAAGGTAGCATTACCTTACCATCCCCAAACTAATGGTCTGGCAGAAGTGATCGTGAGCTAAAATGGATCCTGCAGAAGACTGTGAATGCATCAAGGAAGGATTGGTCAGTTAAACTGGATGACGCTCTGTGGGCATATCGGACTGCTTTCAAGACTCCTATAGGGATGTCTCCTTTTAAGCTTGTGTATGGAAAAGCCTGCCATCTTCCAGAATTAGAGCATAAAGCTTACTGGGCATTGAAAGCCCTTAATTTTGATCTGCACACTGCTGGAGAGAAAAGAAAATTTCAACTGTCTGAACTCGAGGAACTCAGAGAGCAAGCCTATGACAGTTCCAGAATTTATAAGGAGTGCACAAAGAGAATCCATGATCAAATGATCCATAAGAGAGAATTCAAAGTAGGGGATCTAGTGTTGCTCTATAATTCCAGGGCACCTCTTTCCTGGCAAGTTGAAATCACATTGGGCAGGTCCATTCAAAGTGGGGATCACTACTTATGGTGTTACGAGCTAGAGAAAGACAGGAGAAGTATTCAAAGTGAATGGTGCTCGACTGAAGAAGTACCTAGGCGATACCATTCTCAGCCTCTGCACCAGGTATCCTTGATTGAAAGTTCTCAACTCCATAAATTCTATTTGCTATTTGGTACTGCAGCACTGCCTCCCAAAGCATCCAAGAAGCCGCCCCAATGGTATTTCAGACTGAAGAAAGCTATTGCTAGCTGCTGTGGCGGCCCTCCTTGACCCTATCTGTAAAGTCTAGCCAGAGACTTTAACTCCGGGCAGCTTGGTGGGAGGCAACCCACCGGTTTGTATCTCTTTTCATTTCCTTAGATTAGTCATTTATTTTACTCTTCTATTTTTGTGGTGCGTTAATAGCTGTTGTGCATATTGAAAGAGCCATGACTCTTATTTTCTACTAATAGCTTTATCTGCTTCCACTTGAGTTCTTCTGGCCTTGCAGATTCAAAAATTTACAATGAGCTAAATTAGTGCTTGACTGAACTCAAGTGTGAGGAAATAGCATGGCAGTGTTTACCACGGATCAGGGAGTCCTTTAACACTCTTGATATTTAATTTCTGCATTTCGTGTGTTTGTTTTTGTTTGATTATTTGTGGCAATGTTTCAATTTTTTAAATAAGGTGCGTTAGATTAATGGTTTTTAATTTAATTTAATATTAAAAAAAGGAGAGTTTCAACGCGTCCGGCTAAACCCAGCCGGACGCACAACCGGACGTCCTCAAAACCCTACCCGTCCGGATCCGGACGCCAAATCCGGACATAACTAAAACGCGGCTTCGATTTTAATTTTCTTCTTTTTTCTTCTTTTCTTTTCATCTCTTCGGTCTCCTTCTTCCTCCCGACAAACACAACCCAACCACTACCCTACCTGTTCTTCCTCCATTATCGCCGCCCCCACACCCAAACACCACCACCACCCTGACCTCGCCGGCGCCACTAGGACCCCATCGCACCGCCCAGGCGAAAACCGCCGTCACCCGCGCCTCTTTCCCACTGTCGCAATCCGCCCAAACCACAAATGAATCAGGTTTTGTTTTCCAAAGTTTTAGACTTCAATTCGAAATTCTCTGTCACAATGTGGTAAATTAGGTAGCTTTTGGTTAGTTTTTTGCTGTTAATTGTTGTTGTGAAGCGAATCCGTGAAGTTCTGTGTGCAATTTGTGACATTGTCTGGTTGAATCTGGTATTGTCAATGCTGCAGTTCGCGGCGCAAATTTTTTTTTTAGGGTTCATGTTGCGTCCGGCTAAGTTGACCCGGACGTGGATCCAGACATGTTCAATTTTTGCAAATTTTCTGCAATTGTTTTCTAGATTAATGTTCTGTTGCTTAATGATATTGTTTGCTATGTTTGGCTGTTTTAATGCTTTGATATTCATAAATTAACTGTGTGCAAGAATGTGTTCAAATAGAACTTACTGCTCGATTGGTTTCAGGTGTTTATGTGCCTGTTGCTCTTCCTTTACTGTTTTCTTGCTGTTTAGATTTCTTATTGCTTTTTGTTTATCGTTTAGATGGCTCGCACTAGAGGGGGTTTTACACACACAGGGTCCTCTTCGAGGAACCCACGACCTGACAACCAGCCAGAGCCGGCCCAGACCCCACTCCGACCTGATGGCTTCCGATCAGCTGCCACCCAGGCTTGGTATGATCAGGGTGGAGCCTTCGTCATTGAGAGCGCATTAGCGACGAGGCATCAGCTGCCGCCGGGCTTGCAGACATTTTTGAGGGTATCGGGGCCAGCAGCATCCTGCGCATGGGCGTGGGTGTATTCTCTCCGGAGCTAGTACGAGTTCTACGTCAATGCTGTGGCGTCAGACACGACACACAGCATTACCTCCTACGTACGCCAGTTCCAGGTGGAGGTAACCCCTGACACTTTTGCTCATCTTTTACTCCTCCCGGATAATTCGAACATACATCTAGAGTTTACGGAGGACTCGCTTAGGGAGAGTAAGACTAGGTGGTTACAAGAGGTCGAGTACTACTCGCCGACGGGGTGAGGAGAATAAGACTGTACTCCCGTATGCTATCCTTCCCTCCCTTCCCCAGAGGACTCTGGCAGAGATCCTCAGTCATTAGATCCGGCCTCATGCTGGGAATGATGCTTCTGACGAGGATTGTGTCCTCCTAGACTACCTCCTGGCCTCACCACATCCACCAGCCCAGCAGATCTCGCTACCTTTCGTGATGTTTAGGCAGCTGCATAAGGTGGTGACCTATCTATGGACGAAGAAGAAGAAGATCACCCCTATCTTTCCTATTTTCATCCAGCATCTTCTTGTCTCTACCCTCCCCGAGGAGATCTTCACTGATATGGCGGTGAGGGAGGGTGAGACACCCATCTCCCTTGGGACCTTCCGGAGATGGGGCTTCTTACACCTCGACGACGGCAGCTGGGTGAAGGGCAGCTCGGGCCTAGGATCTACTAGTACATCTGCGAGTTCCAGCTCTACTCCGGCCACTACTACCATGGCGCCCCCACGGCCCCAGTGATGAGCATCCCACCTGAGATGCAGACTATGATGGACTCCATTCTCCAGCAGCAGCAGATGGAGCAGAGATTCGGGGGTATGGAGCAGCAGTTTGGAGCTGTACAGCAGCAGGTCGGGGATGTGCAACAGCAGTTCGGGGATGTCCAGCAGCGCCAGGTGCGCATGGAGGGACACATAGATGACATCCGCCAGACGCAGGACCACCTTCAGGCAGAGCAGACCTCCATCCGCGACACCCAGACTATGCTCACTGAGCGCTTGGAGCGCAGTGATGCTTTACACCGAGAGGCTGCTAGATTCGTGGCAGAGGCATCTGCTCACCAGAGAGAGGCAGACGCTCAGCAGGCCCAGAACAACCAGCTCATGCAGATGCTCATGGCCCAGTTGGGAGCGAGACCTCCACCACCACCACTGCCTCAGTGACCGCCTTCCTAATCTGACTACTTTCTTTTCTTTTGTTTGTTTTTCTGTACTTTTCTTTTTTTCTTTGATTTTTTTACTTTTGTTTGTTCAAACTAATAGTAGAACACGAGAGTGCAGGTGAAGTGATAATGATTATATTAGGCAGTGTTTTAAATTATTCAATTGTTAAATTTCATGTTTATCTAAGCCGTGCAGTGTTCTAAAATGATCACTTTACTTGTCACCTCTACTGCGAAACAAACGGCTATAAGTACAGGCAATGGAACCACACTACTTGCGACCGTCTGCTAAACTTGAACTATGGGGAGTATTCTTTCTCTAACTATAACTCATACGATTCAAATACTCTCTGTTGTTCGCGTTAATGCACTTTATTCTGTGGTTGTACATGCCAGTGAAAATTTAGCAACTTTTACTCTGCACAACACGCCTATTGTCTGTGACTCATGAGGAATATCTCAACCCCTGCAAAACTTCAAGTGTGAGGAAGAACATCTTCCTCCATCTATAACACCAGGGGAGTCTCAGTTCCTAATTTACCTTCTTAATGTTCCACCTTTGTTGCGTTGAGGGTTAATTATTGCATATACATCTATTATGAGTCTAGCATGTTTTGAAAGCTCTGTTCACTGTTTTTCTTCTATGACCAATGAGGACATTGCTCCTATTAAGTGTGAGGAAGAAAAAACCTTTACCTAAAAACATGCTAGTTGTTCTTTAATGCCACACTTGCTTTTTGCTGCTCTAATGCCTGTGCACGCCGAGTGAAATTAAACCAAGTGAAAACCGTAGGAATCTTTTTGCTTGATGAGGTTTGTATAAATAATTTTATTTAAAAATACTCTCTTTTCACTAAAATATGGTAGATTGGCTAGTTGTGGAAACCAGATTATTTTAGCTTGGGATCTTGGAAATGAAGTGAATGTTTGGAATGAAAAGGATAAGGCAAGGTACTCCACTGATCAAAAAAAAATTTCCTAACAATAGCAGACCTCGTCTATCCGGTTATTAAGTCTTAAGGGTGCCTTAACACCTATCTACCTAAGGTCTCGGGATCTGGGATAGTTGGCCCAACACCGTTACAAGGATAGGGAGAAAAGTCTGGGTTACGGAATAACTCTACAATTCACAATTATTCGTTTGTTTTGTATATAGTTCTTGGAAGAAGAATGTTTTTGCATGTGAAAGAAAAATTTATTGCAGTTTAATTTTGTTTTTGATCACGAGTACGTGGTGTTGAAAGGTTAGAGGAATGAAAATTGGTGGAAAGTCCCAAGCTAAGTTAACTTGTTTTCTACAATCTAGTTTCTCTATGCTTTTACAAAATTATTCTTGCTTCCCTGTTTGTGAAAACCTACCTCTAGAGAGCAAGATTATTCTTTCATTTATCACTTTTTTTGATTTCGCCCTGCACTTGTTTAAAATTTGAGATTATTTGACGGTTTTTAGAGATATTCTTATTCCTATTTTGCTTGAGGACAAGTAAAAGCTTAAGTGTGAGGAAGTAGATAAGTGTGAAACATATAGGCTTTTTAGGGTTTAAATACCTTATAATTTGTAACAATTCAGGCAATGTTTCCCACTTATTATGTGCTTTTCCTAAGATTGATGTTTTGATAAGAACTGATGTATTTTATATGCTAAATATAGGAAAAACCCAGGAAATGAAGATTTTACATCATAAGGATTACAACACAACAAACAGGGAACAAATCAGGAGAAGAGACACAAAAATTGGTCACGTCCGGATTGGTTTGGCCGGACGCAAATCCGGACGTCTCCTGTCCGGATCTGTTTGGCCGGACGTAAAGCCGGACTTGACCTAAAATCCAGATCCGAGAGTTCTCTGTCTTGTCCGGATCCGGACAGCGATCCGGACATATTTCGAGTTTCAGATCTAAAAGTTCTGTGTCACGTCCGGATCCGGACACAGATCCGGACGTCACACAGAATTGAAAAATAAAAATACACTGCACTGATAAGTAGCCTTTCGGCGCAATTATCAGACGAGGCGCAATTATCAGGAGGCGACGCATTAACCATACTGCAACATTTATTAAGACACGGCCATGCTCAAATAATTGTCAACTTACCAAACTTCCACTAACCTTTGTTTTTCTTCTAACCCTATTTAAACCCTGCTCAGCCTTCATTTCTAATGGTCCCAGACTTGACAGTCTAACTCCTCTCCTCTCTAGTAACCCTCTCATTCACATACACCCCATCTCCATTCATCAAACTTCCTCCATAAACCTGCACCCTTCACTCACAATTCATTCCATCGCCATTCACTAAACTTGCTCCGTAAACCTTCGCTCTCACCCACACACACAATCCGCATTCATTCACAACATTTAGCCGTGTCCGGATCACGTCCGGATCCAGACTCACCCAAAAACGCCACGTCCGGATCGTGTCCTACCTGACTTAGCCGGACATCTCACGTCCGGATATTCGTCCGGCCAAACTGATCCGGACACCTCACAAACTCGCCAAAATTTCCACTTTCGCCCCATTTCACCAGATTCACTCCATTGTCACCAAGACCAACCTCCAAACCAGCATAGCGCAAGGACAAAGGACGGAGCGAGCAAGAAGATCTTCGTAACAGATGATTTCTCTCAACTCTCTCTCATTTATGATTATAATCGCTATGTCTAGCTAAAAGGATATACTCTAGGGGAAGGGATGTTGTAATTAGTTAAACTCTGCATTATTTCACTACTTTACTGAGACTATTTGGATTATTCAAGTTAATGCTTTTAAGTGCTTTTAATAAACGTCATGAATTCATTATAAGCCCTCGAATCATGTTATGATCAGATACGGTGATTAGCATTGACGATCCTATTAACCTGTTACCTGTGATAATTGCAATCGGATAGATTACATTAGTCACTAGGAGCTTTAGTCCGAATTAAACTAGACTAGTAATTCTGTGCAATAAAACCATCTAGATATACTTGCTAGGTCTAGACTAGAACTACGTGTCCTGTCTAGATGAGCTATCTGGAATTAAGATTTAATACAGAATAGATAATTGAGAATTACAAGCTGATCCAAGTCTCCGCTTCAGTAGTAGAATATGCAGAACCTAGCTAGTAAAACAACTCCCTGAACCTATAGTACCGTTCACATTCCCACATCTATCACTTTAATTTATCTGCTATTACTTTCTTGTTATCTATTTAGAACCAAAACCAAAACAAACCCCCCTTTTTAGTTACCCATTGCCTAAGGCTAGACTTATTACATCAAGTCCCGTGGATTGACACCTGGTCGCTTCATAAATTGCTATACTACTACGACCGGGATTTTTGTAACCCGACGATCTATTGAACTATTGATTTCTAGGATTAATTCTTAGTAATTAATACACCAAATAAATCGTTTGCACCAGGGATGCAACATGATAAACCATGTACGTAGTCTCTGGTGGTCCTCTTCCGTCCCGTCGTATATGGCCATAGGGGTGGAGTGGAGGGAATGATTTGGACCATGCCGAACTGCCGCATACACCGGTTCGGATGGTAGGGCTCAACTATATCCATCATGTGCAGATGCCCAAACCATCGGGACGGACCCTGCTGGACCCCCCATGCATCCTCTCCGAATGGGGTCCACACAACCTTATAATTCAAATTTTCTCTATTTGTCAACTAATTCTAACAAGTTAAATAATTAAAAAAATACTTAGTTCTAAAGTGATGGGACCATACCTGGTCGGGTGTAAGGGCATCCAAACGTCGTCGATACTACACGAGTCGGCTGTGATCCGTACTATGTCGGCCCTCAATCTTGGCAAACCTCACCGTAGATGGTTCTGAAAGAGTTGAAGTGGATGAAAACAAAATTTTCTTTGACGCTGTCGAGGGGAATGCAAAGCATTGGGTATATGGATTAGGATCATGGGGTGCTGTATATTTGTAACACCCTGGATTTTTGCCTCAAAATATATCTTATGAAAATACAAATCTAACGGCGCAAACGGAATCGAAAACGGACTCCAAACGAGTCCTAAAAGTGCAAAATAGAGTTGGTCCGAACTTGTGTCCGGGCTTGGTAAGTTCGGACACAAGCCGAAGAAAACAGACTGCATAAAACCATCCGTCTGAACTTGTGTCCGGACATTGATGTCCGAACTTGTGTACAGACATTGTTGTCCGGACATAGGTCGAGATTTAGAAAACTGGGAAGCGACAAGGTCCGAACTTGTGTCCGGACTTCGAAGTTCGGACACAAGTCGAGTTTCAAAACTTCAGAAAATCCCTTACGTGGTCCGAACATTAGTCCGAACTTGCCAGTTCGGACATAGGTCGAGACTTGCAAGCTGGACCCGTCCTCGCATGTTGTCCGAACTTGATGCTCGGACAAATGTTCGGACATAGCCAAACGATGAAAACCTTTGGAAACTTTCAGGGCCTGTCCGAACATTGATGTCCGAACGGACGTTCGAACAGGTCCTTAAGTGTAGTTTTTAAAGCGTAAACGGAAACCAAAAACCACCAGAAACACTTATATAAATCATAACAACAATTTGAGAACTCTCAAGTGGATAAGGTCATTAATAAGTACTCAATACAAAGCTCAAGCTTAATAAAACCGATTCATAAACTACCAATAATTACCAATAGGAAATACTTGAATGAACATAATCTCAAAACAGCAGCTGTAACACCCCAACTGCTAATCTCGTCATTACCTCTTAAACTGTCAAAATTACCAATGAACGCGTAGCGGAACTCTAAATACAACAGAGGGTGATACAACGCCGTTAGCCACCCATATGGCTAACCAGGCCTATCTCACATACAGTAACGGTCTGATGGACTGGAACAACCGAGTACACAATACAAATACTTTACTCAAATCATTTCTTTACTATACCGAGTCTACAATATAAATGGATGCCGACAACATATTCGGTCTTACACCTCTTTCAATACATAAGTAATTAAATCTAAATACCCATGCAACCCACCGACCCCGTCCTACTCTCGAACGGTAACATCTTCGGTGTACCTGAAAAATAAAAACGTTGCCCCTAGGGGCTCAGCTTAACGCTGCATATGAAATTCGCATACCCTGAGCGATAACCGGGGTACGCCGACTACTTTTGTCGGATATACATGGAGTTCATTTTAGTCAAACAACATGCATCATAGCAACACAATATATATGTGCATTACTCATGGAATCTACATCCAATCACGGAACACAATTCCTAACTAACATAACAAGGTTGTTAGTTGTATCAGTTTACTCTTAGGCCTTGAGGGTTATACCTCACTATGCCTTGTTTACTCATTCAAGATCTCACCCACTCTCTCGGGTTACTTATTCATATACACACCCATTCTCTTGGGCTACTCATTTTATACTCACCCATTCTCTCGGGTTACTTATACTCATTATCTCACCCACACTCTTGGGTTATTTATACTCAAGCTATTGTAGATTCTCGAGACACTACAGGTCTCCTACGTCACGCTTGTTACTCTTAATACATTCTCCGGCCAAAACTCATGGCACTCGAGCATAGTCTTACTTCCCCGGTTTCGACCCTACTCTGGGCCTAGCATGGTGGGAAGGTTCAACTAGCTCACAGAACTCTCTCTTAGTTCCTAACTCTTTTACATAGGTCCGATTACTCTCGGACTACTCTCATTCCCATACGCCCCTCTCTCGGAGTTATAATAACATTATGTGTTTTAGTCTAGAAGCATCACTCTCGATGTTTCTAATGACTTTGGGAACAATACACAAGTTCGGTTAATCTTAGGTTTTAAGAGTTACCCACACGTTTCACTTACTCATACTTTCGGTTATTTTCTTATACCGGGTAAAGTCCTCATTTAGGAGGTCGACCATGTCTCAAGGGAGCTACTAATCCCTTAGGTCTCTTTTACCTTCTTTACTAGTTCACATCTTCGGACTATCTTTAATCCTCTTGAAGTAGGTTCACTTATCTTTCCACTCTAATTTGTTTCGTGGATTGTGTCATTATGGTTTACTAACCGTTATCGGGTAATTACTCAACTCGTACATCTCCGCACATTCTAGGGAGTTCATATGTTTGCGTTATCGTTATACTTTAACGGATAGTTTGTGTGTTTGCACGTTTTCTTTATCATAAGCATCGACCCGATCTATGGGTCTCCAGCCAAGCGTTACTCATTATGAGTCGGTCTTTACTCTATGTTAGACCACACCGGCATACAAGTATGTTAGCTCATTCAACATACAACAAGACATACATAATCAAACAAGGGATTATTTTCATGCTTTAGTCTTGATTAAGCCGGCACACAAACACACAAATCAACGTAACTCGGTTAGCACGCGGAGTATGAGAAAATCATACCTTTCACCGGGGTTTTACTTTTACCGTGTCATCTCACGATGCTCGGTTCACACACGATCCTCTGATAATGTTTCAAACATTATTATTAATACTAAGATCATTCGGTACATAATTAAATGCTACTCCCGTACATACCCTGTTATCCCGTTATCTCGGTTATACTCTTGTTAATTTGAGTTCACACTTCTCAATCACTTCTAACACTTCTTACACTTCCTAGGGCCTTTACATGTCACCAAACAAGGCCTTAACATCTTATAACATCATTAACATTCAAACCCTCATCATTAGAAACCTTTAAAACACTCTCTGTAGGATTCTAGGGGTGGTCCGGGACTTGGTCCCTACCTTAAGTCCCGGACCAATGCTGGTCTTAACTCTCGGCCACATTTTTGAAGTGGTCCGGGACCTTATACATCTCTTAAGTCCCGGACCAAACCTGCACTCGAACTCTCGGCATGAATTTCAATATGGTCCGGGACCTTGTCCATATCTCTAGTCCCGGACCAGGTACAGACTTCTATCCTCGGCCATTATTTAAGGGGTGGTCCGGGACATGGGCAGGGACTTAAGTCCCGGACCTATCAAACTGGAAAACTCTCGGGGGTATTTTAGGGGGTGGTCCGGAACATGGTCCTAGACCTAGTCCCGGACCCTGCTGCAGTTTTGACAGATTTGGCATTTTCCAAATCTGTTACAACCTCATTATTTCACCATTGATTCTCTAATCTTTCCCACTTATAATCTACATGTTTTAGCACTTAATTACCCTTCTAAACCACCTTAATCCAACCACCAAGTCCTCTCACAAACTTTTGATTATTTCACTCAAATTCACTTATATTTTCATAAGTAGTTCTCTTGTTCTTCTAACTTTTGTAACAGATTTTGGTATTGACTCTTACCATTCCATACTACCCACAATGATGTCATTCCTAGCACTTCAAGATAATGCGCTTCTCATGCCAAGGTTCATGTCTCAATCTTAAACCTTAAATTCTCATTGTTTTTTTAAAACTCCTAAGGCACTTAAACCATCTCTTTTGCTACAAATTTTGCACATCTCTTCTATCCTTAAGCAAGCATCCCCAAGGTGGTTTTTCTAAGCCAAATCAATCTCCATACATACCTAGCCACTCCTAGGTTATTCTCCACTCAAACCAACACTTAATCCACTTAGATTTCTACACAAATTTTGCCATAACTTGGCTACTTCTCTAACATTGCCCAAAACTCTTTTCTTCATTTAATTCATCCTAAAACTAGCCAAACCACAAGGGTTCTATCAGCACATAAATAAACCATCAATACTCATCAAATTCTCCAAATGCAACACAATACATAATTCACAAAATGCATTGCTCTTAAATCAAACACTAAGTACACAAATGTTTCCTCACTTGCATTATTTCTAAGCAAGCACATTATCACCACAACTCAAGTGTGGTTCATTCATTTTATTAACCCATCCCAAATTTTAATACATATAGAATATACATTAGGTTGGTTTCTTACCTTGAATTCTCTTAAGTTTCCTTTTATTACTCTTCTCCTCTTCCCTTCATTCAAAATCGGCCAAGGCAATTCATTTGCCCATTTCTCTAGCCACATTCAAATTGGAAATTAAGCACCAAGGAACTCTATTAGGCTCATCAATTAATCTAGAATTCACAAAGATGCTTAAAGCACCAAGTTAGGTTTTACCTTTGGAAATTCTTGAATGGTTCTCACTCATGAATCTTAGGAGGAACTTCCACCACCATTTAAAGCTTGGAGAATAGCTCAAACAAGGAAGAAAATCTAGTCATCAAGAGAGCCCAAAATCGGCCAAGGTGGAAAATGGAGAAAACATGGGTTTTTCTTGAATATTTTTACCTTGATAGAAAGAGGAAGACTCAAGCTTCAAGGTGGTGTGCTTTTCTCTTCAAATGGCCAACACCTATAAAAATGGAATTCATCCTTTTCGAATTTTGGAAAGAGGGAAGTGTGGAGCTTGATGAGAGGAGTTCAAATATGTGATTATTTTCTCATTTGGAGCCTTAATAAGGCTTGGGCAAGAGGAAGAAAATGAAGGAGCCATGGGAGTCTCCTTGTTGCAGCTCAAATCGTTCAAGGAGGAAGAAGAGAGGAAAGAGAGGGGGAGTCTCACAGTGGGGAATGGAAAGAATGAGGAGAGAGAAGAGGAAAGGTGAGTTATGTTTACCTTTTCCACTTTTACTATTTACTTTATGCTTTTTGACATAATATTAGTTAACTAGTTATGTGAGAGAGGGGAGTCACAAGACTCATAAAAATCGGCCCCCACCATATTATTAAGCTGGAGCATTTTTCGGGTTCTGACAGAAAACGCTCGTTATTTTACCCGGTTTGGCACTATTCACTAACCGGGCCCGTTTTTCGTATTTTTCTCGTTTCTTTATTTTTAATGGTTATTAAGCTCCCATTAATACTTATTTATAGTTATTTAATCAACTATAATTTTTACGGGTCCGTTTGACCACTTAAAGTCACATTTTCGGGTTTTCTCGAAAAACGTGCTTTAAAACTCCGTTAGCGTTTTAATCCATTATTTGGATCCGTTTTCTTTGGGAATCATTCCCGTGTACTAATTAGGCCTAACTAAGCCTTAGGAATCCATCTCGGACCCTAATGAGATCATATATCTCTTATACTTATTTAATGCGCGTTTTAGTGTTTTTCGCGTTTTACGCATTTTCTCTCTTCTTTTGGTTTTATTTCCCTTACCAATACTCTTTAGGCACCATTAGGCCTTTAATAATCATATTAGAGTAATTTAAACACGATTTTTAGATCCGGGGTATTAAAGCAGCGGACTTCAAAACATCCAGGGCATTACCGCCACACCCAATTCCCATGGGTGCTCAGGCTAATGAACTAAATAACACCAAAAACAAAGGTTAACTCAAGTTACGCGGAAGCCAAAATAAATACTCAATGTGTAAAACTTTGAGAGCAACACAACATCTCTTAACTGTTGAAATTCAAAACATAGCCTTATTAATTCGTAATCCCTAAACTATGTGATTCGCCGTCCCGATCCCCACACTTAGTCTTCCATACCTGCGGTCATAAAACATAGACAAAACACAGAAAGGATCGCACAAATCAGAAAAACTGAGTAAATTCCACCTCAACCTGTAAAATACATTTTAGAACCCATTTGCCGTTAATAATCAGATGAGAAGGTTTTATTGAACAATTGGTGAATTTCCAGAAAACATATCAAACACCGAAACCGCGGTAGGGTGCTTTCAACAGGAGATAACCATAATTCCATACACGGGGTCACCTACGGGACCCCAAACAACAATTCCAGGACAGTCACCTATGGGACCGTCAAACAACCACCTCACCCTAAGTCCTTAAGTGTGCACACCCCCTATGAGACAGCAGTAACATAGAGTAGATCAAAGGGCTTAACTACAACAATGCGTGCAGTGCAAATAACAATCATGGGGAGCACCTATGGGCTCCCAAACAATAGAGTACAACCTGTGAAAGACTCCCAAAACCACAACTGAAAAACCACAATCACAATCCAATTCCTCAAATTCCGAAACGTGGGAAACAATCCCAAATCCTCAAACCACAACTGAGAGTCCATAAAAAAAAACACAACGAAACCTTTTCCCAATATTTTGTAAAACCACAGTCAAATTCATTGAGCATAGAAGTTACCTGTAACAACCAAATCCCTCAAGAGCCCAACTGCTCCGGACTATTGATAGCACTCGTCGATGTAATCGGCGTCTAGGTAACCAAAATTATCAATCAGAATTCACCGAATAACGAGCAGATAACTAAGCAACTAGGTAGAATACATTACTTGACAATCTACCAACGGGACACCAGGGAATTGATTAGACCTCGACAGAACTAGCGAGAATTCACCAAGGGTTTGAAGAGGAAGAGCGTGAAAATATTGGGCAGAGTATAAGCGCAAGAACGGCGTATTGAGGATGAAGAATAGTGAAGAAAATCAACCTTTAAATAGAATTGTTTGTATAATGAAAAGGAATAAACTAATTAAAGATTTATGTTAAAAGGAAACGCAAATAAAATAATTAAGAAAGAGTTCTAACTCTCGGTAATTAAAATATTTCCGAAGGATAGATCTCGTTAAGTTAGGAAGATCAGTAAAAGAAGATTGGTGATGTAATTCAGGAAGGAATAAATCAAGAATGAGATAACAGTAAAACGTGATTAACCGTGTATTAAAATAAAATGAGAAACAATATCAAGAAGTCAATTAATAAACATTTATTTGGAAGGAAGTAATTTAGAAATGAGTAGATATGTTGTAAATAGTCTAAAAGTTAACAAAGGAAGGAGAACAATCTCGTTAAAAAGGATAAATGAAAATGCCAGTAATATAATTACTGAGAGAAGAATAAGGAGGGTTAACAAATAATATCTTGAGTAGTCAAATAGAATTTGAACTCTGGAAATCAAATAACCACAAGAGAAAGCCAAACTGAATTCGAACTCTAAGTATTTAAAATAAGTTGGAAAGAATATTCTTGAATAGTACTTCAAAGTTTAAATAACTTAGAGAAGTTAGGAGGGTGAAGTAACACTATATCATATAATATCCGAAATATAACTAAATCAATTAAGGTAAAACGTTACCAATATTCAGAAACACTTTAAGGAGAAGGATTAATTCCGGAAAGAATGTCGTCTAATTCCCTGGGCCACCTTAACTAACTTCAGACATATTACCCATACCATATACTATGTTATTCCTAGCTTGGAATTTCCTGGGTATTTCATCTCATCCCCCTTAAAAGAAAGCTTCACCCTCGAAGCTAAAACTTATCCATAAGGCGAAAAACTGCTAATTAAAGTACTGACTTGAGCGGTTACCTGATCGAAGAGCTGTGGGTATTTCTTCCTCATCTCCTCCTCTACCTCCCACGTAGCCTCTTCGGTTCCATGATTAGACCATAAGACTTTGACCATACAGATGGACTTCAATCGTGCCTCCCTGGTCTTAGTGTCCATTACTCTGATGGGATACTATTCATAGGATAGATTATGCTCTAGCTCCAGGACCTCTGGCTGCAACACATGAGAAGGGTCGGGAACATACCGCTTCAGCTGGGATACATGGAAGACGTTGTGAACTTTCTCCAGTTCACAAGGAAGCGCTAGTCGGTATGCCACCTCTCCAACCCTCTCTAAGATCTCATAAGGTCCAACGAATTTGGGGCTGAGCTTCCCCTTCTTCCCGAACCTGGTTACTCCTCTCACAGGAGATACTTTCAGGAAAACTCTGTCCCCCACCTCGAACTCAACTGGTCTACGCTTGAGGTCGGCATAGGACTTTTGCCTATCCTGGGCTGCCTTCATTCGTCTCTGGATCATCCGGACTTGCTCCATAGTCTCTTCAATCAACTGAGGCCCCAAAACAACAGTCTCACTAATGTCGCTCCAACATAACGGTGTCCTACACTTCCTCCCATACAAAGCCTCATACGGAGCCATTTTGATGCTGGTGTGGTAACTATTGTTGTAAGAGAATTCCACCAAGTGCAGCATATCAGCCCACGAACCCTGGAAATCCATCACACATGCCCAAAATATGTCCTCTAAGGTTTGGATGGTTCTCTCGGTCTGCCCATCAGTAGCTGGATGAAAAGCAGTACTTAACTTCAGCTTGGTGCCCATTACCTTCTGAAATTGCTGCCAGAAATGGGCTAAGAACCTCGAGTCTCTGTCTGATATAATGGTCTCAGGTACTCCATGATATCTCACCACGTTTCTGATGTAAGCATCCACCAACTGGCTCATGGACCACGTCTTCTTCATGGGTATGAACCGTGCAGACTTAGTGAGTCGGTCCACTATCACCCAAATCTGATTGACTCCTCCCTTCGCCGGTGGTAAACCCATCACGAAGTCCATGGAGATGGAGTCCCACTTCCACTTCGGGACCTCCAGCGGTTGCAGTAAACCTCCCATTCTCTTATGCTTGAATTTGACCTTCTGACAAGTAAGGCACTTCGACACAAACTCTGCGACTTCCCTCTTCATCTTAGGCCACAAAAACATCTTCTTTAGGTCCTTATACAACTTATCACCGCCAGGATGAACTAAATAGGGGGTATTATGGGCCTCCCTCATCAGTCTCTCCTTTACCTCCACACACCCTTGAGGGACACACCATCGGCCTCTAAACCTCAGGCTGCCGTCACCGTGGATCTCGAACCCCTCAGCTTTCCCTTCCTTCATCTTTTCCTTAATACGCTCTAGCTTCGCATCACCAGGCTGTCCTTTGAGTATCTCCCCATAGATGTCGGAAGAAATACTCATGTGGTACAACCTCACCTCGCGCTCTACGCCTCCAGCCTCCATCAATTCTGGAAGTCACGAACTAACTCGTCTGGAAGAACCCACATCGAATTCACAGAATGGCTTTTCTTCATACTTAGAGCATCGGCCACTAGATTAGACTTCCCCTCATGATATAAAATCTCCAGATCGTAATCCTTGATCAACTCCAACCATCTCCTCTGCCTCATATTAAGTTCCTTCTGAGTGAAGATGTACTTGAGGCTCTTGTGGTCAGTGTAGATCTTGCAGGAAACCCCGTAGAGGTAGTGCCTCCAGATCTTAAGGGGGAAGACTACCGCTTCAAGCTCCAAGTCGTGCGTCAGGTATCGGGTCTCGTACTCCTTCAGCTGTCTCGATGCGTAGGCTATGACTTTCCCGTGCTGCATCAAGACACATCCCAAGCCATACTTGGAAGCATTGCTGAAAACCTCAAATTTGTCCGTTCCTGAGGGCAAAGTCAACACTGGGGTAGTGGTCAACCTTTCCTTCAACGTCTGGAACGCCTTCTCACAATCATCATCCCACTGAAACTTGGTTACCTTCTTCACGAGGTTTGTGAGGGGTCTAGCTATCTTTGAGAAATCCTTCACAAATCTTCTGTAGTACCCCGCTAGACCCAAGAAGCTACGAACCTCTGTCAGATCGCTCGGTCTCGGCCACTCTTTCACTGCTTGGATCTTGGCCGGATCCACTGAGATTCCTTCCTTGGTGACGATGTGGCCTAGGAATGCCACTCGATCCAACCAAAAGTCACACTTAGTTAGCTTGGCATAAAGTTGCTGCTCTCTCAAAATCTGCAAGACTGATCTCAGGTGCTCCTCGTGCTCTTCTTCATCCTGGGAGTAGATGAGGATATCATCAATAAATACCACCACTAACCAGTCTAAATATGTGTTGAAGATCTGGTGCATGAGGTCCATGAACACTGCAGGCGCATTTGTCAATCCAAAGGGCATCACTAAGAACTCAAAATGCCCATATCTGGTCCTGAAGGCAGTCTTCGGGATATCCTTCTCTGCAACGCGTAGCTGGTGGTATCCCGACCTCAGGTCTATCTTGGAAAAGACTCCTGCACCCTGGAGCTGGTCGAAGAGGTCGTCGATTCTGGGCAAGGGATACCGGTTCTTCACAGTGATCTGGTTCAACTCCCGATAGTCTATGCACAGCCTCATGCTCCCATCCTTCTTCTTTACGAACAAGATAGGAGCTCCCCAAGACGATACACTCGGGCGAATGTATCCCTTCTCCAATAATTCCTCCAATTGGACTTTCAGTTCCTTCAACTCTGATGGCGCCATACGGTATGGGGCCTTGGAAATAGGCGCTGCTCCTGGCACAAGGTCGACGTGGAACTCCACCTCCCTGTCTGGCGGCATACCAGGAATCTCATCTAGGAAGACGTCAGAGAATTCATTCACCACCCGAATCTCTTCTAACGTACTCGGCGCTCGGCTCAGATCCTGGACATGGCAAAGGTATGCCTGTTGTCCCTTCTTCACTTGGGAGAGAATTGACATGGCTGAGACTATCTTTACTCCTGGCTTCTTCTCCGCGCTACTGTAGGAGATTCTTTGGCCCGATGGTCCTCTCAGGATGATCTTCTGTGCTCCGCAATCGATCCTTCCCTTATACTTACTTAGCCAGTCCATCCTCAAAATGATATCAAAGTTGGGGAGGACGAACTGGATCAGGTCAGTTACAAAAGTTTCCCCCTTTATGTCTACTCCCACATCCTTCAATAGACCATTACAAGAGATTACTCGCCCTGAGGGTATAGATACCGTTATGGTAGAAGACTTACAAGTTTCTAGACCCAGTTTCTTAACAAAGTTCTCAGAAATGAAAGAATAAGAAGCTCCAGTATCGAACAAAACACGGGCAGAAGAACCATGAACAGAAAAGGTACCTGCTAACACCTCTGCTTTGGCCTCCGCCTCGGCCCGGCTCATAACATTGATCCTCCCAGGAGCTCTACCGTTGTCTCGGTTCTCCCCTTGACCTCGGTTACCTCCGTTTCCACCCCTGCCATTGCCACGCTGGGGAGCATCCCCTCGCTGGTTCTGGCCCTGGTGCTAATCTCTACCTCGAGGCTGAGGGTCTGCTGGTCTGTAGGTCCGGTCTCCGCCATTTCCCCTCTGCTGAAAGCATCCCTGGGGATCCTGGAAGCACTCAAAAGCTCGGTGGCCCTTCTTGCCACACCGGAAGCACGCCACCAGGTTTCCTTCACAGTCCTTCCCCAGGTGATCATTGTGGCATCTCCTGCAGTGGAAGTTCCTACCACGCCCGTACTCTGCTCTCTGAGCCTGCCCCTGGGGCCTATCATTCCGCCTCTGATCATTCCTCTGGTTCACATCGAACCTCCTCCCATCACCTGAGTTAGGCCTCCACCTCTTGTCCTGGTGGGGCCTCTGATGTCGGTCGTCTCGACTCGGGACTCTTCCCCGTCCTCCATCTTCCTCTTTTGGCCCGCTTGTACCTCCCTCCTCTTCTGCTGCACCCTGTACAGGTTAGCAGCCTTTCCATATGCGTCCTGGAGGGTGGGTATTGTCAGCACGCTCAAAGCCTCCTGGAGACTCCAGTTGAGTCCCCCTACAAACCTCTACACCTTGGAGGCTTCATCAGGGACCATCGTCGGTGCGAACCTCGCCAGCTCAAGAAACTTGGAGTGGTACTCCTTCACACTCCGGGTTTGCTGCTTAAGCTCAGAGAACTCCAAATATTTCTACATCCGGACGTGCTCGGGGTAGAATCGCCTTCACATGGCCTCCTTCAATGCCTCCCATCCAAAGTCAGGTCCCGCCAGAAGAGCGTCCTTGTTGGCAGACCACCAGATGTCAGCCTCGCTCTTGAAGTAGTAAACACGGCGTTGACTCTCCTATCAGCAGGGCAGTTGACCGCCTCAAAGATTTTGTCGAACTCGCAGCCAATCCTCAAGCAGTACTGGGTCCTCCTCCCCTTGAATGCAGTCGGCTTCAGGTGGGCAATCCTCTTTGTGCAATCTTCTGGCACATTGTCTCGCTGAGCCTGTCGCTGCACGATCTGGCCCAAGTTCAAGGCAAGTTCCTGAAGCTGTCTCATCGGGTCGTTGGCTGCCATGATAGTCCTTCCGCTTCGACTTCTGGTGTTGTAGGGGAAATTCAGTCAGTCTGCCAGTCTACCCTACTCAAGGTGGACTCCTGATTATGAGTCAAAAATTTCAAAGGCTCTTAAATCCCCCATAACGATCCCCTTCTAGTTATACTACAGTCTCACTACCCCAATCCACGGGTAGACAATTCAGATATAACATGTATATATACAGTAAGTATAATACAATTCACACAATTGAGTAACTAGTAAACAATAATCCCTGTATAGTCTTCAAGCATCACACCAAGATGTCCATTATAACTCACAGCTCACAATACACAATATAATCCAACACAACTTCCCCAAACGGCTTATCCCCAAGTTTTTAATCCGGTTTACTCAAGTTTTATCTTATTTCAAAAACAAAGCTCTGATACCACCTTGTAACACCCTGGATTTTGCCTCAAAATATAGCTTATGAAAATACAAATCTAACGGCGCAAACGGAATCGAAAACGGACTTCAAACGAGTCCTAAAAGTGCAAAATAGAGTTGGTCCAATCTTGTGTCCGGATATGGTAAGTTCGGACACAAGCCGAAGAAGACTGCAGAAAACCATCCGTCCGAACTTGTGTCCGGACATTGATGTTTGGACACAGTCGAGAGTTAGAAAACTGGAAGCGACAAGGTCCGAACTTGTGTCCGGACTTCGAAGTTCGGACACAAGTCGAGTTTCAAAACTTCGGAAAATCCTTACGTGGTCCGAACATTGGTCCGAACTTGCAAGTTCGGACATAGGTCGAGACTTGCAAGCTGGACCCGTCCTCGCATGCTGTCCGAACTTGAAGTTCGGACAGATGTTCGGACACAGCCAAACGATGAAAACCTTTGAAATCTTTCGGGGCCTGTCCGAACATGATGTCCGGACGGACGTTCGGACAGGTCCTTAAGTGCAGTTTAAAGCGTAAACGAAACCAAAAACCATTAGAAACACTTATATAAACATAACAACAATATGAGAAACTTGAGGATAAGGTCATTAATAAGTACTCAATACAAAGCTCAAACTTAATAAAACCGATTCATAAACTGCCAATAATTACCAATAGGAAATACTCAATAACATAATCTCAAAATAGCAGCGACTTCAAAACATCCAGGGCATTACCGCCACACCCAATTCCCATGGGTGCTCAGGCTAATGAACTAAAAATCACCAAAAACAAAGGTTAACTCAAGTTACGCGGAAGCCAAAATAAATATTCAATGTGTAAAACTTGGGAACAACACACATCTCTTAACCATTGAAATTCAAAACATAGCCTTATTAATTCGTAATCCCTAAACTATGTGATTCGCCGTCCCGATCCCCACACTTAGTCTTCCATACCTGCGATCATAAAACATAGACAAAACACAGAAAGGATCGCACAAATCAGAAAAACTGAGTAAATTCCACCTCAACCTGTAAAATACATTTTAGAACCCATTTGCCATTAATAATCAGATGTTTTATTGAACAGTTGGTGAATTTCCAGAAAACATATCAACACCGAAACCACAGTAGGGAGCTTTCAACAGGAGATAACCATAATTCCAACACGGGGTCACCTGCGGGACCCCAAACAACAATTCCAGGACAGTCACCTATGGGACCGTCAAACAACCACCTCACCCTAAGTCCTTAAGTGTGCACACCCCCTATGAGACAGCAGTAACATAGAGTAGATCAAAGGGCTTAACTGCAACAATGCGTGCAGCGCAAATAACAATCATGGGAGCACCTATGGGCTCCAAACAATAGAATACAACCTGTGAAAGACTCCCAAAAACCACAACTGAAAACCCACAATCACAATCCAATTCCTCAAATTCCGAAACGTGGGAAACAATCCCAAATCCTCAAACCACAACTGAGAGTCCATAAAAAAACACAACGAAACCTTTTCCCAATATTTTGTAAAACAACAGTCAAATTCATTGAGCATAGAATTTACCTGGAACAACAATCCCTCAAGAGCCCAACTGCTCCGGACTATTGATAGCACTCGTCGATGTAATCGGCGTCTAGGTAACCAAAATTAACAATCAGAATTCACCGAACAACGAGTAGATAACTAAGCAACTAGGTAGAATACATTACCCGACAATCTACCAACGGGACACCAGGGAATTGATTAGACCTCGACGGAACTAGCGAGAATTCACCAAGGGTTTGAAGAGGAAGAGAGTGAAAATATTGGGCAGAGTATAAGCGCAAGAACGGCGTATTGAGGATGGAGAATAGTGAAGAAAATCAACCTTTAAATAGAATTGTTTGTATAATGAAAAGGAATAAACTAATTAAATATTTATGTTAAAAGGAAACACAAATAAAATAATTAAGAAAGAGTTCCAACTCTCGGTAATTAAAATATTTCCAAAGGATAGATCTCGTTAAGTTAGGAAGATCAGTAAAAGAAGATTGGTGATGTAATTCAGGAAGAAATAAATCAAGAATGAGATAACAGTAAAACGTGATTAACCGGTATTAAAATAAGAATGAGAAACAATATCAAGAAGTCAATTAATAAACATTTATTTGGAAGGAAGTAATTTAGAAATGAGTAGATATGTTGTAAATAGTCTAAAATTTAACAAAGGAAGGGAACAATCTTGTTAGAAAGGATAAATGAAAATGCCAGTAATATAATTACTGAGAGAAGAATAAGAGAGTTAACAAATAATATCTTGAGTAGTCAAATAGAATTTGAACTCTGAAATCAAATAACCACAAGAAAAAGCCAAACTGAATTCGAACTCTGAGTATTTAAAATAAGTTGGAAAGAATATTCTAGAATAGTACTTCAAAGTTTAAATAACTTAGAGAAGTTAGGAGGGTGAAGTAACACTATATCGTATAATATCCGAAATATAACTAAATCAATTAAGGCAAAAACGTTACCAATATTCAGAAACACTTTAAGGAGAAGGATTAATTCCGGAAAGAATGTCGTCTAATTCCCTGGGCCACCTTAACTAACCTCAGACATATTACCCATACCATATACTATGTTATTCCTAGCTTGGAATTTCCTGGGTATTTCAATATTACCCTGAGTTATTCCCCCGTGGTAAACGAGTTAACCGGGCACAAAAAGATATTTGTAACAAGGCAGAATTCAAGAAATTAAGTTGTGAATCAAGTGAAAGAGGACATGGTGGCTGAGATGAGTGCATATAAAGCTCAATTGGATGGAGAAATGGCTATTTTTAGACAACAAATGAGTGAGATGATGATGGGAAGGAATGGAGGATTCTCATCTGCCACCTCTCATGCTTATTCTAGTTCAAGCTAACTGGGTTTGATGAGGGAATTTGGTTCTCTGTTTGTTCTTTTTTAATTAGTTTAAACCTTTGTTTTCTTTTTCAATATGCAACCTGTTGGAAAGAGGGGGGGGAAATGAAGAAGGATTACCTTCTTATAGCCAAACTTTTGCTGGAATTTATGTTTTGCAGATCATGCTATAATTTAATAACACAAAAGATAAGACTTGTGTTAATAGTAAAAGTACTTGGAGTGGATATCTGATTTCCAAATTTAATGTTCTTGTTCACTTATCTAATATCTTCTCTTTGTGTTGAAAATATTTCAGTATCTCGAGATGTTGGAACTTCGAAGCGGATGAAGTAAATGTTGAAACAAATTTTCCCAGATTTTGCGTTGGTGGACTTAATACCACTTACTAATATGAATAAATGACTAAAGTATATGTATTGATAATTAAGTAGAGCTATTACTTATTATTTTATTATCATATACTATTCTATTTAATTAAAACATAATTTTTTCATTTTATTTTGCAATATTTTAACTAATTATTTAAATGACTAAAGTATATGTACTGATAATTAAGTAGAGCTATTATTTTATTTTCAATAAGATATTCTTAAATATTAAACTCTAATTAATGTATGTATTAAATAATTAGTTAAAATATTGCAAATAATTTTGAATTTATAACATAATTTAGTTTTAATTAATTAAGATTTAGTTTTATTTTGATTAATTTTTAAAAAAATTTACTGATATATAACATACCTTTAGTCTTTAGTCATTAAACCTCAACCTGTATATATATACAGGTATATATGTATAACTTACCTCCTTCTCAAAATCCCTAATTAGAAACTCCTCTGCAGAACAGACGTGAAGAAGCTCAGCAATAACGACCAAGGGGAATAAGATGGCGAACCCCATGAGGGAAATCAAGGTCCAGAAGTTAACGGAAATAGCTCGTACATATCATCCATCTCCAGATAGTAGTTAACGGCTTCAATAAACGCCCGGTAAGTATATATATGTAACCCGTCGATTCTCTGATACGGCTAGATCAAATATCCACTTTCTATGATCCATTATTGCTTAGTTGTGTGGTCTGTTTTTGCTCATCAAGCCTTTTTCCACCATACAGCAAGCAAATTCTTGGCTCAATCTGGTTAGCTATGCTAAGTTCTACTTTCGTTTTTTCTCCAAGCTTTGATTACTCGAGTATCGGAATTATTAGGATTCACGATCGCCATCGCCGACATTCACGATCGTCCTCTCCGATGTTCTTGATCGCGACACCAGCACGTTCGAGGAACTTCTGCCGAAAACGTGATCAATTGCATGAAGAAATAAGCGCTTTGAAGAAGAAGATTGAGTTGGCATATGCCCTTGCTCAGGAGAATGAAGCGCTTGCTACTGAAGCTCGCCAGGTCTGTATCAATTGAAAATATTGTTTCTTTTACTTTTGCTCTATTCTCACAACAATGATAAAGTGGTATGTACACATCAGGACTCTGAGGCAAATAAAGTGTATGCTGAACAAAAAGAGGAAGAGGTCAAGATTCTAGAGATTTCGATCGAAGAGCTTGAGAGGACAGTGGATGTTTTGGAGAAGAAGGTAGTTGCGTAGGCCTTGATTAAATAACATATGGTGTGTATATACTGGATGTTAAAATCATTTTTGATTCTGTATCGCTCAAACCAAATATTGTGCTATCTTATAACTTCTCGTTCATATTAGGTACATGAAATGGATGAGGAAGTACAAAAACATCGGTTCGATCGAAGTTCACTGGAAATGGAAGTCCAAGCTTTGAGAATGAGGCATTCAACGGTTGAAAACTTCACAGAAAATTTGGTTTCTGTTACTCTGTATTATTGGCTTTAAACTATTGTTACTGCTCAGGCAAGTCCCAAAGCAATGGTTAGATTTCCAAGCGGCAAATAGAAAGATAGAAGGCCTTGAAAAGATAAGGACATAGCAGGAAAAAGAGGTGTGTCTTATTACTGTAGTGCACTCTCTCCGTCGTTATAGATAGTGACCGGTTCTTCGTCTTGGTCAGAGGTTCTGCAAAAGAGGTGTGTCTTATTATCCTAAACTTGGTGCACTCTGGAGCTCGGCAGAGTGGTTCATGAGATCTTTTATGCCATTTTTTGTACAATCAGCAATGTTTTCTCCCAGGTCACAAGTATTCCTTTCTGTTATATGTGTCTGCTTGATTAATGAAGCTTTTGCTGGACTCATTATTCTGAACTTTCTTATTTGACAGGTACATCAGTGAGATACATCAATAGTACCAATGTTACAGATGCTAAAAGACTCTGGCCGGTCAACATTTTTGGTTACAAATAGGTAGTCTTTCTATCATGCCTTGCAAAGTACACATTAAAGGTTCAATGGTGTTTTGACCTAAGTTAATGTTTGGGAGTGGATACGCCTAGTTTCTTAGGGGCATGCTTATAATGATTTGACTTCTGCGGGATCACTTGCGGAGGTGACGACTACTGCTTCCCGTTCGGTTTCTCCTGTTTTGCAGAATCAAAGCTCAGGTAAAATGGTATCTTCAATTATTTTGCTTCTTAGTCATAGAGTACTTACATTTTTTTTTATTGGAATTGCCTCGTCTTCTTCTTCTTAAAGAAAAAAAATACTCTTTTTTGAGTTTGGAGTGTAGCGATCGTTTATCTATTTGGTAAGAGTACCAGTCCGTTCTGAGTTTGTCTTCATTATATTGACATTGATGGTTTGAATTCGAGGAAAAATAATTAGGAGTACTACTACTAGCTAGTATACGTAGTTGACTGTAGTAGCAGGCAGGCAGCATTAAGAGGTTGAAGAGTCAATAATTAACTTTGACGAATGTTGCACTAATTAAACACTACTGTTCTAAGTACAGCAGTAAGTAATTAGCGATTTGCGCATGTTTGGGTTGTCTTATATGCTTCTCTCTCTGATTTTTTCTTTTATTTATTTGTGTGTTTTTGTATCGAGATTCTGATTTTGGACTTTTGGGTTGAGTTTGCAAAAATGGTGGGCGGCTCTTTGACTTGGCCACTGAATTGCAGCATGCTATTGATTAGTAAGATAAGCCACAGCTAGTTCAAAAATATGAAAATGGCTGATATCTGCATGATGGTAGGCTAGGAACCAATGGTGATAAGAGTGAAAAGACATTAGAATTTTTGAAAATGGCTAATTTCTGTATACTTTTGTTTTGCAGTTCATGGGATTATACAAATGCCCGACAACATGCTTCCTGCTGCAGTACAAAATCCAGCTTTGATTGGCTTCAGTGTTTTGATCGCGGTTCATCTTTATAGTCCTAATACATATGTGGAGGATGAAGTGGATATGCACTCAGTTTTCTTTTCTCTTTTCAGAATAGATGATGTATAAGAATTTAAACAACATTTGGTTAGTCCCATTGCTTATTAATTGTGTATATGCTTCAATTCATCCAAGTAAAATTATATCTTTCTTCATTTTTTTATCTTTCATCAATTACCGAAGAGATTACTCATGGATGAATAAATCCAATGAGCTTAAAATTGTATATTTCCTAATAAAAATTGTGTATGCTGGAAAATTATCAATTGATAAGATTTCCTAATTGTATTTTTGGGAAATTACCGATGAATTTATAATCTGTTGTTAATTGCCAATAAATTACATTATCTTGTTAATTGTTGACGAATGCTAAATTTTCTTGGTAATCACCAACAAATTACTAAGTTTTTCTATTTATTCTAATTGGCAACAGATTAATATTTCCCTTAGAAATTAGTAATGAATTTAGTTTATGAATGGTAGGTAATTACCGATGAATTAATGATTTCTTGTTAATTGTCAACCGATAGTGAGTTGTCAATAATTACTAAGGAATCACAATTTTACAGGTAATTGCCAATGAATTATAAATTTCCCAAGTAATTAGTAACAAAATATGATATATGTCTAAAAATCTGAATTGACAACGGAGATTACGCGGATGAATTTTCATCGGTTACTAAAACTAATTAGTGATGAATTTTATCATTTTACCAATGAATTATTTCGTGGCTAATTACCTTTTTTAGTAGTGAATGTACATTCATTTTTTTATTATGAAGCTTATTTTGTTTTATAAAATAGTAAATACGATGTGTTTCTTTCTCTCAAATTACACTTATACATGCCCCAAATCGTTAAAATAGAAGAATAATTTTCTTTACTAAAATTACAAAAATAGAATCAAGAAAAATTACGTCAAATTAAAACTAAAACTATATATATAACAACGAATGAGTTTTATATACTTTCTTGAAAAATACAATAAATGAGAAAAAGGTGAAGGATAAAAGAATACTCCCTCCGTCCCTTCTTGATCGTCCTCTTTACTATTTGGACTTGTCGTTTGACTTCAGTATTTAACATATAAGATGATATAATTTTATAAATCTAAGTTTTGTAGTAGATTCCTTAGGTCATAAACTATATATTGTAAAAATTAAATTTATAAAATTTTTTTCTCTAATATGTTTAATATTGAAGTGGAAAAACGTGCCAAAAAGCAAACAGGACAGTCAAATTGGACGGAGGTAGTAAGATAGATAATAGTTACGTTTATATTAGTGGAAAAATTGTAAATATCCATATTTAATAATAATTTCACTTGTGAAGTCATACAACTTATTTGGAATTCAAATACCTAAGTTAAAATCAAGGAATATTCACCAGATAATGTAATTAATTATTTCAATCCACAAATCCTCTTACCAAACTAATTGAGATTAAGTTAGTACCAGTAGCTAAATTGTAGCTATTTGAAGAAAGAAAAATCTATTATCCTTATTCATATTTCAATTAAAATTAATTAGTAATAAGTATATTAATTTATAAATAAATAATTTTATATATTTCTAATAAATAAAATAAACTATTCAATTATAAGCAAATATATTTGATATTATATATATTAAACTAACATTTTTTATTATATACTATACATATATATCATTATTTAAAATTAAATATTATTAAAATATAAATTAAATTTTTATTACTAGTAATAAAATAATTTCCTATAAGCTAACATATATTTGTACTAAAAATTAGATATTTCAATTACTTATTATCTTATTATTATAATTGAAATAAAGATAATTTTCTAAAAAAAGAAGTATTCTTGCATTCCTATAATATAAAAAGTAAACTTTATAAATTATTCTTATTCAAATATTCTTTTTACCAATTTTCAGGTTAATGTATATAACTAAACTTTATAGTTAATTATATGTTATACGGCCAGCCTAGCCCGCCCAAATCTCACCAAAATCTTGAAACAGCGCAAGTGGCGAGCAAAAAATAGCTAAGTGGCGAGCAGAGTAGGAGTAGTAAGAGAGAGGGAAGAAATAGAAAATCAGTAAGCGTGAAGAGTGAAGCTTGAAGGGTGAAGCGGAGTGAAGCTTCCAATACGATGCTCAACAGAAACAAAAGACGACATGGAAATGGCGGTCGATTTGGAGCACAAGTCAATGGCTGTCGTATTAGTTCGTCACCAGTTTCTTCAATGGACAACATGAATGTAATGCCTCTTCTTCCCAGTTGTCCTCTTAATTAATGCCGTAAAAAATCAGTAATTTCAGTTAATTACATGAAACTGAAGAACACTATATCTTGAACATTCTAGAGCTGATGAATAATATGTTTTTTCTCATAGATTAACTGTAATCCTAAACCCTATCTTGTTAACAAAAAAGGTACCTTTTTTCTGAATTTGCAGGTAAGGTGTTTGGTTTGTTCTGGTACATTGAGAGGAACGAGGAAGTTCATCACAGAATGCGGGCACTCGTTCCACTTCTTCTGCCTCGATAGTAAAATTAGACACGGAATCAAAATCTGTCCACCCTGCGGCCGTCATTGGAGCAATCTCCCCACAATCATACAAGAGCTGCAGATGATCAGTACTAATCCATCACCACCGCCAATTTACCCCACCCCCAACTTTATGCCGCAAAGTTACCCTGCTCACAACAATGTCATACCCACTTCCTCTTCCCACAATCAAGAACCTCCACTCTTTAATGATGACGACCCACTCCTGCCTCCTAGCACCACCAGTTCGCATCAGCTGATCACTTTACAAACCCACACCGAACTCCCTTCCTTACCCACATCCAAATCCTCCTCCAACTTCTCCGTCCTGATCCGCGCAATAGCACCGCCCACTTCTTCTGACTTGCAACACCATACCCCAATCGATGTTGTCCTTGTACTGGATGTCAGCGGCAGCATGGCTGGTCCTATCCTCTCACTTCTCAAACAAGCTGTCACTTTCGTTATCGAGAATCTAGGGACACGAGACAGGTTATCGATTGTGACATTCAGCACAACCGCTCATCGGGTCTACCCACTTCGAAGAATGTCACCTGGTCAAGCAAAAAAACGCGATCAAGGTCGTGAATTCTCTCTGGGCTGCGGGAGGTTCAAATATAATGGCAGGGTTACGGAAAGGGATTCGGGTTCTTCATGAGCGGAGGGAGAGGAACCCTGTTGCCAGTGTGTTGCTATTATCAGATGGCCAGGATAATACGAACCACCAGGCACGACTTATGTCAATCATACTGCATCCATCATCTCTGCTACCGCTGCTGCTGTTGGCTCTGGGAATCCTGTGCACACATTCGGGTTTGGAGCACATCATAACCCGAATCTTCTGCATGGATTGGCTAATGCGACCGAGGGGACTTTTTCGTTTATTGAATCGATGGAGATGATCAGTGAGGCATTTGCTAGGTGCATTGGTGGTCTGCTGAGTGTTGTGGCAAAAGATCTAATAATCAGGGTGTGGTCGTCTGCTTCAACTGGAGTAAAGATAGTTAGAATCCCGGCTGTAGGGAGTCAGTTAAAGAGTGGTGGGAGAAAAGGTGTGATTAATGTTGGTATGTTGTATGCTGATGAGGAGAAACAGTTCTTGCTACATCTTTTTGTTCCAAGTGTGGTCATTCTAGATGATGATCATAATGAAGAGATCATCACAAAGTTATTGGATCTGAGTTGTGAGTATAAGGTGCCACCTTCTGAGGTTATTACATTAGTAGAAGGAGAGACTGTCAAGATTCAAAGGACAAGGAGGGTCTTGCCATCAGTGTTGGCTGCTGACCCACTGGTTGTCCGGGACAAGAATAAGCTGGAGATGGTGGATGATATTGAACAAGCAATGTCGTTGGCGGATTCTGGAGATCTTGTTGCCGCACGATCATTGCTTGAAAGAAGGGCTGAGTTGTTGAGGGCAGCTGCAGCCGAACTTGATGATAGTCAGAGTTATTATGCTCCCTTTCATGCTGAGATAGAGGAGATCAAGCGAAGAATGGAGAGCATGGAGATGTACAAGCAGATGGGCAGGGCATTTATTTTGTCTGGGTTGAATGCGCATGGGTTGCAGAGAGCTACCACTAGAGGGAATGTACAGCCCGGTTGTTTGCCCATGGGGAATGGTTATGATACTCCAGGGATATTGAATATGGTGAACAAGTGTAAGCTTGAGCCACCCGACTCTCCACCACCACCGATGGGAAACAGTGATGAAACAAAGATAGGGATCAAGTGTAAGCTTGAGCCACCCGGTTCACCGCCAGGTATGTCGAAGAGGTTGAAGAAGTGTAAGCTTGAAAAACTTTAGGTTTAAGTTGGATATTAGGAGTAGTTCTTAGAGCTGCTTATTTTAGTATGATAGGCGTATTTTCTTTGGCCACGGTTTGGATAACGTTAGAAGTAAATATCTGTGTGATGCGGCTAAGCTCGTTATGGTGAGCAGCTAGCTTTTTGAGCATGACTCTTTCTGCAAGCAATATTTTGACAGTAGGAAGTGTATTTGTTTGATATGTGCGCTGGTGTTAGTTTTTGTGCAGTGGAAGAGGGCAGTTTGTAATATATGGGGATGTATCCCTTCTTTTGTTGTCTGCAACTATGTGCTCGTTGTGGGAATTGTTGATGCGAATATTATTGTAACTTACAGCTTTTGCCATCAATCCTAACATGTTTAGTATAACAGTGCTCGATTCGATACTCATGCATAATATACATCAGTTAGCAGGGGTTCAGATGGTTAATTAACTGTATATTCATCAAAACAAAGAATAAATAAAAGAGAAGAACCACTACCACATCTCTCTCACACACTAATTCAGCAAATTCCTAGGAACAGGGGCGGTGCGACATGTGAATTAACGATGTTTCAAGTTAAGACCCCTGTTCTGTTCGCTCTTTGCTGCGATACTGAGCTAGCTAGCTTGTGCTCATGAATCCCGGCCAGCAAATTAACTGCTGCTGCTCAGCGTTGTGCACTTGCGCTAATGCTTGCATCTGCAACATTATCAACCCCGGAAGGCGGTAGAGGTGGTTTAAGGACAAAGAAACAAGCTCCAATTATAATGTAGCAGAGTAGAAGAACCAGGCCTTTCATGTAGTGAGCTGACCCATCCTGTGTATTTGATTTGATCATAATTAATACACAAATCCAATCTTTATATACATGTATTATATCTAAAACAAGCAATCTTATGTATAAATATATATGATCACTTCAGAGTAAAGTCACCTGCAAAGCAACCGCAGTAATGACGATGGATAAAGCAAGGCAGCCGGTCTCAAACCCGCTGAATTTAAGGTCCATCTTCAAACCCATTACCCAAGATACCACCACGCACATTGGAACCTAATTATAATATTAAATATCATGATAATCGTGCATTAATTCCTAGGTCATGAAATTAAGTATTCCTCTATGTAGAGAGGGTGAGAGGTCTTACGTACCACAAACATGGAGATCTGGGTTGCAGATCCCAAAGCAACGCCCAAAGTGATATCCTGTAATTAATTAATAATCACTCACAGATGCACACGCACGCAATTATATATATGAAAATCAAGGATCATGATACTTATAGATGTACGTAGTACTTAATTACTACAAACACGCATCATGTACTACTACTATTACTTAATTACCAGCTTGTTCTTGAATGCAAATATGATAGCCCCTGCATGTTCCGCTGCGTTCCCCACAATTGGAAGCATGATGACACTTATGAACGCAATTGAGAGTCCCCAAGATTCTGAAGCATCCTGCAGTAGTTTAATTTTCCAGGTAAATGAATTTCCATATAACCCAAATTCAACCCAAATTGCAATGAATGAAATTAACCACCATAATCATATGTATGAAGTTCACAAGTATACTTAAGCAGTCTAAAAATTACTAACAATAAAGTTACTACCTCAATGGTAGCAACAACGTACTCTGACAGTAATGCTATGACAATAGTCATCCCAACCAACCAAGTGAATCCGCTCCAAAATCCAATCACATGACTCTCGTCTTTAGATGACCCTCCTCCTACTCCACCTGCTCCTGTACTAATCACCTCGTCAGAATCCTGTAATTTCATCATCATGATGAGCACTCACTCGATATATAACCCATCACCCGGGATCCAATAGTACTACACGTACGTGATTAATCTAGAAATTCATTTACAGAGATTTAATTAAACGAGTAATTAAAAGATCATATATATGATGATAATGATTGACTAACACCTCTTCTGCTTCAAAGAGTTGTCTATGTGTCCATAGCTGGAATACAAGGAATGCAAAGTAAGCGACCAGCATCACAATGCTGCTGACTCTCGATAATCCGAGAGTCGAGATGGATGGCTCAGATACAACACCAGAAGTAACAAGGGCAGTACTGGAGGATGCAAGCAACAAAGGTAGCAAGTGGCACGACAGACCGAGTAGTAACAGCAGCACATTCGCATCAGCTTGTCGCTGCGATCGAATAGTGCGTAGTTGTTCACATTATTGATTTACATATCAACTACTATTGTATATAGCATAATCATGTGCAGTGCAGAGATAGATAGATGTGTTAATTTAGACTTGTACATACGCTGTCGAACTTCTGCTCCTGGTTGAGGTTAACTATTCCGCCACAGAAGAGAGATGTTCCAAGAACCAGGAGCAGGTTGGAAAGAATGGACCCGAGAAGTGTATACTTGACAACGGATATCTTGTTCTTGCTCAGTGCAAGGACTGCAATTATCAGCTCCGTTGCGTTGCCGCATGTTGCGTTCAGAAGTCCCCCGACTATTGCATCCACACATCATATGTATTGTTATTAACTTATAATAAGAAAAATAATCTATGTGAAATGATGATCAAGCGTTTTCGAACACAATTTGTGAAACATATAGCAATTCATCATGAGATAGGAATTGACGGTTATCGATGGAGGAGATTGGATATGGATTATATCTGACCTGTTGGACCTGTGTAATACGCTATTTGCCTGAAATCATCATGAACATCAAATTAGTTAATCATGTTATTCATAAATAGTTCATCGATGAGAAGGTGATTGCAGATCGAAGAGGTGAATTTATCTGTAGGAGAATGATGATTGGTCATGGGTGGATATGCGTAAGTCTGTCTTACTCTGTTAGGAAGCTGACGCGCTCCGCCAGTGGGGTTAGTCCCAGCAAGCTCAAACCGAATATCCATGGCTGTTTACAGTAAAAAAAACATTTAACAGAGGAGACACAAGCAAAAGAAATATATATATGTATATGATGATCAGTTGATACATCTTCTCATAGAAATACAAAAACGTATCGCCCACTTCCTACAATCCGGCCTGAACCTTTGGGTAGGCTCTGCAGGATCAACAACAATAGCTGCACGGAGTACGGTAGAATTCCTGTCATTCGAGAAGTCCCTCCGAGGACGACTCCCATACAATTCTTGGGAAAGCTGGAAAAGCGTCTACGGGTAAAGCACCGTATCCATATAACAGGAGATATGCACTCAATCCAACCAGTTATTTCCTTTGCACTAACTCATGTATGTACTACTACTACTACTACTAAGTATTGCTAACCATATCTCCTACAATAAATTAATGTTGTACTAAGCTTCAGATTAAATAATTATTCACTGACACATGAAATCTCAACTAACATTTGTTGTATTATAAAGTCATCTTCTCTCTTCTTTCTTGCCTTCTGAAGCAATTTAAAATTGATATCTGACAATCAGTAACACAAGAATTATCTATACTGAATTTGAAGGAGATTGGTAAACAAACTTATATTTCAAATTACTTTTCCATAATCGTAAGCTTGTGCCGTGATCGCTAACGGAATAGCGAGAAACAGAACCGAAAGCTTGGTCCCGAGAATCACTTCTTGCAGGTTAGAAACAACATCCCTGAGACACCGGCAACGGATCTTTGACACAAGAGTCAACTCCGATTTCTTCCTTAACGAAGATGATGACATGTTATGTGCTGTTCTTCTCCCCGGCAGATTACGTACTGCTACTGATGTTGCTGCTGCTGCTGCTCCCTTCAAACCTCCGTTAACTAATCCGCCGTTCTCCATCGCCGACGGGGACGAGTCTAATCGGGCGTAACGATCGGGTGATCCTATGTGACTTCTCATTTTCAGAGAAGTAAACTAAAGATGTGAGAAGAAAGGGGAATGTTGATTGAAGGAGAAGTGAGTACAAGGAGATTTGATGATTTCCGCGGTTACTGCCTGAATGAAGCGATCCGTTTGAACTTTTAGAGCTGTCAATTGAGGCGGTGTTAGTGCGTGGATACAGGATGTATATATCGAAGAGATGTTGGATAGTGGGGAGCAAAACGAACCGTGAGTTTATTCTCACAGAGTTCACAAGGTAACACCCCAACGAACGCTCTGCCCCGCCCGCTCTTTCCGCGAAACTTCTTGGTCTCTATCTTTAATACTATAGAATTAAATTTCTTTTGAAATCAGTTATATATATATATACTATATAATATGTGCGTGCAGAGGCATGTATATGTAAAACACCGATCAACTGATTGTTACACATGGAATATGTATAGTCCCTGATGGCCTGATCCTTGAGAGTCTATTCTTATTGTATTTTGTTTTTTTAGAAACAATAATTACTCTCTAATACTATATGATTTCCATAAACCAAATCGATTTGATCGATAGAGAAGTTGTATCCTTTGTATTATGAATGTAATCGTGTGTTTCATTACAGACACTGTACTCCTATTTATATGATTGTTGCTGGATACAGACAGCACATAACAACTGGACTGACAGCACATAACAACTGGAATGGAATGGGCCTTATTACAGAGTATAATGGGCCGTACAGAATGCTGATCTTATATGCCCCCGCGGTTCAAACCACTCGCCAGAGGGAGTTGGGACCGAATATTGGAAAACAGAGAGACGGGAAGAGCTTTTGTCAAACAGTCAGCAAGCTGGTCCCCAGAAGAGATGTGAGCGACTCGAAGCGTACCGCGGAGAACCTTCTCCCTCACGAAGTGGAAATCGACTTCCACATGCTTCATCCTGCTGTGAAAGACAGGATTTTTTGCAAGGTAAGTGACAGCTATATTATCGCATAGCATTTTTGGGGGTTCTGTAAAATGTTGCCCTAATTCACGAAGAAGCTGTAGAATCCAAATTGATTCAGCAGTAGCAGTAGCGAGGGCTCTAAATTCTGCCTCGGTCGATGACTTAGCCACAGTTCTTTGTTTCTTTGAGCTCCAGGAAACCAAATGCTCACCAAGGAAAATGCAGAAACCTGTGGTCGACCTTCTGTCAAGAACCGATCCGGCCCAGTCGGAGTCCACAAAAATGGTGAGAGAGCCAGGCGCAGCAACGGGGTAAAAAATTCCAAGATTCCTGCTATTATTAAGGTAACGAAGAATTCGTTTTACAGCAGTCCAGTGGATTTCCTGTGGTGAATGCATGTATTGACACACTCTATTTACTGCAAACTGAATGTCTGGCCTAGTGATAGCTAAATACTGAAGCGAGCCCACAATGCTCCTGTACTTAGTAGGGTCAGAAAACGGGGGAGAGTCTTGACAATCTAGGATGAGAGACTGGGTCATGGGTGTGGGACTAGGCTTAGACTGAAGCATTTTAGCCTTTTTCAGAATGTCAAGGATATATTTCTCTTGGGTTAGAAGTAAGCCTGTGGAGGAGCGAAGGGCAGAGATTCCCAGAAAATAGTGTAAGTTCCCTAGGTCTTTGACTGGAAACTGAGATTGAAGTCTCTGTGTAAGGCTTGTAAGAAGTGAAACAGAAGACCCTGTAATAAGAATATCATCTACATAGAGTAGAAAATATACCTTATCATTTCCTTGATGAAAAATGGAAAGTGATGAATCTGTTTTAGAATGGTGAAACCCCAGCTCTAGAAGAAATGAACTTAGTGTAGAGTACCAAGCTCTAGGAGACTGTTTAAGCCCATACAAGGCTCTTCTGAGCTTGCACACATGTGTCGGGAAATTAGGATTAATGAATCCTAGAGGTTGTTTCACATAAACATCTTCCTCAATAGTTCCATTCAAAAAAGCATTTTGCACATCCAGTTGATGTATAGGCCAATTAGAGCAGATAGCAATAGACAAAACAGTCCTTATGGTAGTGATTTTCACCACTGGACTGTAGGTTTCAAAGTAGTCCACTCCCTCTGTTTGTTTGAACCCTTGGGCTACTAACCTGGCCTTTCTGCGCTCGATACTGCCATCTGCCTTGTGTTTCGTTTTCAAAATCCATTTAACCCCCAAGACATTTGTACCTGGAACATAAGGAACCAAGTCCCATGTGTTTGTGTGAAGGAGGGCCTCATATTCCTTCTGAATTGCTTGTTGCCACTCAGGAAACTTCTTTGCCTGAGTGAATGTAGGTGCAATAGGAATCTCTGTGTGAGTAGAAGAGTCAGCCTCTGTCTGTAAAGCTGTAGTGTTGCACCAAGGGATGGTGCCATCGGTTCTGAGAAGAGGCTGTTGAATATTATTACGACCTCTAGTAATCATAGGATGAACAGAAGTAGATGGAGGGGGTAAGGAAGGATCGGAAACAACATTTTGTGGGCTTAAATATTGTGAGCTAGTGTGTTGTGGGTTTAAATTTTGTGAGCTAGTGTTTTGTGGACTTGAATTTTGTGAGGTAGAAAGAGCTGGGCTGGAATCAGATGTTCTGAATGTTTGTTCTGTAGTGGGAAGAACAGCTGTAGATGAGGAGGTATTGGGAATAAGTAATGGAAAAACAGTGGAGGAGGGCGTTGGGAGAAGAGGGGGTTTTGCAGTGGACTTTGCATCATAGGGAAAGTAGGTTTCATTGAAAACCACATCCCTATTAATGTAGGTTTTCTGAGAGTCAGGAGAAAAACATATGTAACCAAGGTGATTAGATGAGTAGCCTAAGAAGACACACTCTTGTGATCGAAAAGCAAGTTTGTTTTTGTTGTGAGGTCGAAGGTTTGGCCAACAGGCACAACCAAAAACACGCAGAAAAGAATAATCTGGTTGTTTGCCAAACAGAATTTGAAAGGGTGTGTTGAATTGGATAGTTTTTGTCGGTGTTCTGTTGTAAAGATAGACTGCAGTAAGGACTGCATAGGACCAGAATTTGAAAGGGAGGCTAGAGTGGGACAAGAGTGTGAGGGCTTTATCCAAAATAAATCTATTTCTGATCTCAACCGCCCCATTCTGCTGATGGGAATAGGGGCATGAGAACCTGTGTTGTATACCATAAGTGTTAGTCAAAGGTTTTAGGGCCAAAAATTCCCCTCCTCCATCAGTTTGAATACTCTTCACTTGAGTTCTAAACTGATTCTGGACCCTTTTTATAAACAAATCAAACAACTGATAGACATCAGATTTGGCAGACATAGGAAAAACCCATATGTACTTGGATTTATCATCAACAATCATCAAGAAATACTTATAACCATCCATAGAAGTAACAAAAGCTGGGCCCCACACATCAAGATAGAGTAGTTCAAATACATCAGAGGAAACAGAACGACTAATATAGTGTGGAAATGCATGAAGTTTGCCTTGGCAACAGGCATTACAAAAACTGGAAAACTTAGAAGTAGAAGAGGGAAAACTGGAATTACTCAAAATTTTATTTGTAATGAACTGAGAGGGATGTCCAAGTCTATTGTGCCAAGTAGTAGAATCAGTCTTGGTGCCCGGAAAAAGCTTGGTAGAATGAACTTCAGGTGTAGGAAAATGAGGTAGAACATAGACTCCATCTTTAACGGTGCCTTGAATTAAAGCTCTCTGAGTTGTGAGATCCTTTAAAACAAAGTAATCAGCAAAGAATTCAAAATAAGCATTGTTATCTTTACAGAATTGGCTAACTGAAATGAGATTTTTGTTGAGATGAGGGGAATGATAAATGTGTTTAAGAAGAAATTCACCAGAGGGGTGAGAGAGGGAACCTGAACCTTGGTGAGAGATTGGGAGTGAAGAACCATCCCCTAGAGTCACAGTATCATGGCCCAAATAATCTGAGTTTCCAAGGTTCAACCGTGCCATATCACCAGTGAAGTGATGAGTGGCTCCAGTATCAGCCAGCCACTCAGAACTGGTACTAGATCCTGTAGCATTAGCAGCAAAATTTCCATTAGGTGTAGCCTGATAGGTTTGACTGAACCTATGAAAATAACACAGGAAACACAAGTGGCAGAATAAGTTTCGTTCCAACAATGAAAAAGGAAGAGGATCCTATTCTGGTAATAATAATTCAAGAGGAAGGGGCAGAAACAACACAGGAAACACAAGTGGCAGAGGCAGAGGGGGATCTCAATATTTTAATGGACAGCAGGATAATCGTCCTATCTGTCAGATCTGCCAAAAGAGAGGCCATGTGGCTAGTATCTGTTTTCATAGGTTCAGTCAAACCTATCAGGCTACACCTACTGGTAATTTTGCTGCTAATGCTACAGGATCGAGTACAAGTTCTGAGTGGCTGGCTGATACTGCAGCCACTCATCACTTCACTGGTGATATGGCACGTTTGAACCTTGGAAACTCAGATTATTTGGGCCATGATACTGTGAGTCTAGGGGATGGTTCTTCACTCCCAATCTCTCACCAAGGTTCAGGTTCCCTCTCTCACCCCTCTGGTGAATTTCTTCTTAAACACATTTATCATTCCCCTCATCTCAACAAAAATCTCATTTCAGTTAGCCAATTCTGTAAAGATAACAATGCTTATTTTGAATTCTTTGCTGATTACTTTGTTTTAAAGGATCTCACAACTCAGAGAGCTTTAATTCAAGGCACCGTTAAAGATGGAGTCTATGTTCTACCTCATTTTCCTACACCTGAAGTTCATTCTACCAAGCTTTTTCCGGGCACCAAGACTGATTCTACTACTTGGCACAATAGACTTGGACATCCCTCTCAGTTCATTACAAATAAAATTTTGAGTAATTCCAGTTTTCCCTCTTCTACTTCTAAGTTTTCCAGTTTTTGTAATGCCTGTTGCCAAGGCAAACTTCATGCATTTCCACACTATATTAGTCGTTCTGTTTCCTCTGATGTATTTGAACTACTCTATCTTGATGTGTGGGGCCCAGCTTTTGTTACTTCTATGGATGGTTATAAGTATTTCTTGATGATTGTTGATGATAAATCCAAGTACATATGGGTTTTTCCTATGTCTGCCAAATCTGATGTCTATCAGTTGTTTGATTTGTTTATAAAAAGGGTCCAGAATCAGTTTAGAACTCAAGTGAAGAGTATTCAAACTGATGGAGGAGGGGAATTTTTGGCCCTAAAACCTTTGACTAACACTTATGGTATACAACACAGGTTCTCATGCCCCTATTCCCATCAGCAGAATGGGGCGGTTGAGATCAGAAATAGATTTATTTTGGATAAAGCCCTCACACTCTTGTCCCACTCTAGCCTCCCTTTCAAATTCTGGTCCTATGCAGTCCTTACTGCAGTCTATCTTTACAACAGAACACCGACAAAAACTATCCAATTCAACACACCCTTTCAAATTCTGTTTGGCAAACAACCAGATTATTCTTTTCTGCGTGTTTTTGGTTGTGCCTGTTGGCCAAACCTTCGACCTCACAACAAAAACAAACTTGCTTTTCGATCACAAGAGTGTGTCTTCTTAGGCTACTCATCTAATCACCTTGGTTACATATGTTTTTCTCCTGACTCTCAGAAAACCTACATTAATAGGGATGTGGTTTTCAATGAAACCTACTTTCCCTATGATGCAAAGTCCACTGCAAAACCCCCTCTTCTCCCAACGCCCTCCTCCACTGTTTTTCCATTACTTATTCCCAATACCTCCTCATCTACAGCTGTTCTTCCCACTACAGAACAAACATTCAGAACATCTGATTCCAGCCCAGCTCTTTCTACCTCACAAAATTCAAGTCCACAAAACACTAGCTCACAAAATTTAAACCCACAACACACTAGCTCACAATATTTAAGCCCACAAATGTTGTTTCCGATCCTTCCTTACCCCCTCCATCTACTTCTGTTCATCCTATGATTACTAGAGGTCGTAATAATATTCAACAGCCTCTTCTCAGAACCGATGGCACCATCCCTTGGTGCAACACTACAGCTTTACAGACAGAGGCTGACTCTTCTACTCACACAGAGATTCCTATTGCACCTACATTCACTCAGGCAAAGAAGTTTCCTGAGTGGCAACAAGCAATTCAGAAGGAATATGAGGCCCTCCTTCACACAAACACATGGGACTTGGTTCCTTATGTTCCAGGTACAAATGTCTTGGGGGTTAAATGGATTTTGAAAACGAAACACAAGGCAGATGGCAGTATCGAGCGCAGAAAGGCCAGGTTAGTAGCCCAAGGGTTCAAACAAACAGAGGGAGTGGACTACTTTGAAACCTACAGTCCAGTGGTGAAAATCACTACCATAAGGACTGTTTTGTCTATTGCTATCTGCTCTAATTGGCCTATACATCAACTGGATGTGCAGAATGCTTTTTTGAATGGAACTATTGAGGAAGATGTTTATGTGAAACAACCTCCAGGATTCATTAATCCTAATTTCCCGACACATGTGTGCAAGCTCAGAAGAGCCTTGTATGGGCTTAAACAGTCTCCTAGAGCTTGGTACTCTACACTAAGTTCATTTCTTCTAGAGCTGGGGTTTCACCATTCTAAAACAGATTCATCACTTTTCATTTTTCATCAAGGAAATGATAAGGTATATTTTCTACTCTATGTAGATGATATTCTTATTACAGGGTCTTCTGTTTCACTTCTTACAAGCCTTACACAGAGACTTCAATCTCAGTTTTCAGTCAAAGACCTAGGGAACTTACACTATTTTCTGGGAATCTCTGCCCTTCGCTCCTCCACAGGCTTACTTCTAACCCAAGAGAAATATATCCTTGACATTCTGAAAAAGGCTAACATGCTTCAGTCTAAGCCTAGTCCCACACCCATGACCCAGTCTCTCATCCTAGATTGTCAAGACTCTCCCCCGTTTTCTGACCCTACTAAGTACAGGAGCATTGTGGGCTCGCTTCAGTATTTAGCTATCACTAGGCCAGACATTCAGTTTGCAGTAAATAGAGTGTGTCAATACATGCATTCACCACAGGAAATCCACTGGACTGCTGTAAAACGAATTCTTCGTTACCTTAATAATAGCAGGAATCTTGGAATTTTCTACCCCGTTGCTGCGCCTGGCTCTCTCACCATTTTTGTGGACTCCGACTGGGCCGGATCGGTTCTTGACAGAAGGTCGACCACAGGTTTCTGCATTTTCCTTGGTGAGCATTTGGTTTCCTGGAGCTCAAAGAAACAAAGAACTGTGGCTAAGTCATCGACCGAGGCAGAATTTAGAGCCCTCGCTACTGCTACTGCTGAATCAATTTGGATTCTACAGCTTCTTCGCGAATTAGGGCAACATTTTACAGAACCCCCAAAAATGCTATGCGATAATATAGCTGTCACTTACCTTGCAAAAAATCCTGTCTTTCACAGCAGGATGAAGCATGTGGAAGTCGATTTCCACTTCGTGAGGGAGAAGGTTCTCCGCGGTACGCTTCGAGTCGCTCACATCTCTTCTGGGGACCAGCTTGCTGACTGTTTGACAAAAGCTCTTCCCGTCTCTCTGTTTTCCAATATTCGGTCCCAACTCCCTCTGGCGAGTGGTTTGAACCGCGGGGGCATATAAGATCAGCATTCTGTACGGCCCATTATACTCTGTAATAAGGCCCATTCCATTCCAGTTGTTATGTGCTGTCAGTCCAGTTGTTATGTGTTGTCTGTATCCAGCAACAATCATATAAATAGGAGTACAGTGTCTGTAATGAAACACACGATTACATTCATAATACAAAAGATACTCCTCCTTTACAATGTCTAATAGCATGTATATGTAAAACACCGATCAACTGATTGTTACACATGGAATATGTATAGTCCCTGATGGCCTGATCCTTGAGAGTCTATTCTTATTGTATTTTGTTTTTTTAGAAACAATAATTACTCTCTAATACTATATGATTTCCATAAACCAAATCGATTTGATCGATAGAGAAGTTGTATCCTCCAATTAAAAAAGTCCTAGGGAGTAATCAATACGCGAAGGTCCATAGTTTAAGATGTTGTCACATGTAAAAAAAGAGGGTCATGTGTTTATCACCGTACTCCCTTAGAAATATCTATGTTTAAATATATACTATCTCTTTTTTAAAAATAAAAAAAAAGGTGTTGATCACATCACTTCCAATAACATATCAAAAGAAACCATCTAATTAATCTGATTAGGATGAGTTGGAAAAGTTGATCGAGTACTTATCAAAACCTCACATTTGCATATTGGTTTCTTGTCTTCTACTTCTTAAAAAATAAAGAATATTGATTGAAATATCTGAGTTAATCTAGGGTTCATTGCTACTGGTGGCCTTGCTCTCGACTCTCTTAACTTATCTAGTTACCTTTTTGTTAGATCCCAATATTTAACATGTAATACAAAATAAATTGAATAAATCTAAGCTTTACCCTTAACAATGTTAAGGGATAGCTGTTGGGAGTGCTATTTGGTTTTGCTGATTTTTGTGTACGAGCGAGTTCGAGTTGCTGGACTTAAAATATGTTATTTTAGTTATAATTAGTATGCAGTGGACTTCATGTAGGTTTTTCATTGCTAACAAAAACAATTGTTAATAAAATAAGAAAATTGGGTTTTTTGTCGCTAAAATTTATAATGTAAATTTAAAAGCAGTTACCAACAAAAAGTTACATTTGTGGTCATTATCATAAATGAAGTGAAAATACTATCAATCCGTAATTACCAAGAGGGTTCCTATCCATTAACAATTAACAATGGATATTCAATCCATCCGTAATTACCAAGATTTTCTATCCATGACAAGTAGCAAAGAATTTTCTATTTATTGGTAATTACCAAGGAATTATTAAAGGAGTATCATTTGTCGGCAATTACCGATGAATAACAACTTATATGTACAATGTCCCTCCCATCATTGGTTTTATATCAAGCATAGTCCATGGAATCTCAAATTGTACATATATTTATAGTATACCAAAAAATACATGTAGATGTCATTACATTAATAGTAAACTCTTTATATCTATAAATTCAACTTCTACTTAATTGAATCAGGCCTATATCCCGATGACGATGAGTAAGAGCTACATATTACCCACAACTTCTTCATCCTTTGCTGAAACTTCTAGCACAAACCATCAAAGAAACTCATTAGACAAAGAGAACCAAATATTATCTTCGTAAAAATTAAGAAGAATATCAAGATCCATGACTGCACTTACAGGGTTCCCTCGACATAGAACCTCTACCGCTGCCAAAACATCTATCATTAAATCAAGAACGTAAGCCAAACACCGGACAACACAAATTTAGAAAGCAATAAGCAATAACAGTGAGCACCATCAGCCAACAAATGATGCTACCAACGTTTGAGTGAAATGATGGCCTGGAGCCTAACATTCTCATGAAAGTATATATGTTGAATGGTTCTTTCATAATTTTAAGGGTTTCCTCCAAGTAGCTATTAAAAGAGTCGAAGACTTCAGCTGGCAAAATGACTGAAAGAAAAGGGAAAGAGGAGAGCAGAATGCAAGCAGTTGGTCTTTATATGATTAGCTACTCACCTTGTTAGAGAATATTTATCATTTATTAGAGAATTCACCAAAACAAAACAGAGCCAAGATCATATTATACAGACCAATCAGGTATACCAATATTGGCTTCAGAATCACAGTCAAGCGCTATGTTACAGTCAAGCGCTATGTTCTGCATATACTAATAATCAGCAGCTTCGTCACCATATATCATTTATGAGATCTTTATAAGATAATACTACCTTAATAGCACAAAACTAACCTGACAGACAACTAACAAGAAAACATCACTTATAATTGACATCTCTAGCTAACTTTAATTAGAACGACTAATTAGAATCTATGAGCTCTTCAACAGTAGAAACAACGGGTTGCTTTTGAACCACTGCATATGAAGTCTCATATTGAGCCTCATATTGACTTTGATTCCTATGCGGAATCGGTAGTAGGAGTAGTAAGTATCAACTGCATTGATGATATCTTTCTTAAATCCCAAATTCTAGTACTTGTTTCTAACACCAAGAGAAGAAGTCAAATTGGTGTTGGATTTTTTTGGCGTTGCTGCCATCCCCATTCAGTATTTTTCATCATCAGTTTAATTTTTAGAAACAACAACAATGCTAAAAAAAAAAAAGAACAGCTGTCCTAGAACACTATAATCTAAAATGTCTCATCACACAAAGCCATGTACCATCAGAAGACAGCAATATCAGACAAAGAACCATGCATGTTGAATTATATCACACTTTTCAATAGAAAAAATTATAAGAAAGCTGAGACAATAGAACAAAGACCACCAACCAAAAAGATGATCATAAACTCACTTTTCAGTAGATGGTCGACACATCAGAAGCAGGAGAAATTTCTTACATTCTTTTCTCAAGATGTAGATCCAGTAGAACTAGGCAATATCTTCATTTTTTTATATAATTTAGGCTTTCACCATTTTATTAATGAAAGATAGACGGACCGGTATTACGGGCCTCATTAAAACCTCCTCAAGCAAAACCCAGTGGGAAAAAAACTTGAGAAGGAAAAAGAATACCCATCATGTCCTTAGTACAATCCTGGATGAAAACAACAACAACGAATAATCCAAAACTGAAAACCAGACAGTCACCACAAATCAACCTACAAAACATAGTTACACATAATCCTTCAGGGACACCAGACCCACGAAAATTCCACATGATAACGGCAAGTCCTTCCACCAAACCTTTGTCCATCTCCAGACTCCCAACTTTATTTGCAGGCCAAGACGGGCCACATTGAGAGTTTCATTACGAAAAACCACTTCGTTACGGTGCATCCAAACAAAATACACACCGTAGCATAAGGTTGACCGCCAGATTCTCCTAGCTTTTGGGCTAAGAGGGATATCAAGCCACTCCTGATAGATTTCAGTCACCGAACTTCGGAATACAAATCGCAAGCCCCACCATTGTAACAATATTTCCCACACTCCACGTATTTTGATGCATAAGAACAAAACATGCTCAACGGTTTCTAAAGCTCTGTTACACCAGGGGCACCAGCACTGTGCAATAGGAACAAGATCTCTTTCAAACAGGAAGGCACGTGTAACAAGTCTCCTCATCAAAGTGAACCATAGCATGAACTCCACTCGAGGCTCACAAAGTCCTTTCCAGATGAGGTGGATATTCGGGATATGCTCGTGAGATGATACTGGCCTGTTCGATTCATATAAAAGACAACATATATCCTTGGTAATGGAATGCTTACCTCCATAGCTCCACTCACACACGTCGCTACCAGGACTGCAGTCATCTGTTGCACCATATCTTCTTCATAGGTAAATAGCTGTCGGCGCCAGGAGAATCGCCACACCCACAGCCCGTTGCACCACTCGCCTTGATCCGCAACTTTGCAAGTTTTATCAATACTGAGCTGGAATAACCGTGGGAAGGAATTTTTTAGGATTCCCGCATGACTCCAACGATCGAACCAAAACAGGACAACTCTCTCATCACCAATTGCAATTTTTAACTTTTCATGCAGGGCGTCTTGGAGAGCATCGTTGGCCGACGTGGCCTTCACAATCGAAGACCATAGGCCTGGATGGGACCCAGCTCCCTCACTGATCGAACCCATATGTAGCCCTGAGCGCATCTTATGAATAGATTGGACTAGACTCTTCCACAGTGGGCTGCTGTTGCGGGCGAAATTACATCGCCACTTTGCAAGGAGAGTGAGGTTCTTAACCTGGAGATCTGAAAACCCAAGCCCGCCTTCCATCTTTGGCTGAGACAAGCTGGACCATGCGATTGGAGCCAGGAACCGGTTCTTATTCTTACCCCAGAAGAACTTGCGTTGTAATGATATAATCTCCTTTCTTACCTTTTTCGGAATAACAAAAAGTCTCGCATAATAAAGAGGGACTGATTCTAGTACCGACTTGATGAGGATCGCTCGCCCTGCTTTAGACAAACTGGTTGCCTTCCAAGTTGAAAGCTTTTTCTCCACCTTACGGATGACCGGGGCCCAAGTGGCCAGCTTTCTAGTGTTTGCTCCCAAAGGGCAGCCAAGATATGTAGTCGGTAAGGTACCTTCATTGCATTCAAAGATCTTGGCCACCATTTTCTTCCCACTTGCACTAGCATTAATGAAAAACGCCATTGACTTTTCCATGTTCAACTCAAGACCACTCATTTCGGCAAAGAACATGAGCAATCTCCGAATGTACACCAGTTCTTCCTTCTTAAATTGGCTGAATAACATAACGTCATCCGCAAATTGAAGATGGGTGACCCTTACTTTCCTTGACCCGATTAGTAGCCCCGTAAATTTATTTTGATCCACCGCACCACGGATCAACCAACTAAGAGCTTCAGCCATGATGACAAAAAGGGATGGGGATAAGGGGTCCCCTTGCCGAAGGCCTCGGCTTGGAGAAAATGGTTTTGTGGGAGATCCGTTGACTAGAATGGAAATCCTAGATGTTGTGACGCACTCCTTCATCCAACCTCTCCATGTATCTCCAAAGCCCATACGGGCAAGCATTACTTCTAGAAAATCCCATGACACGCAGTCATATGCTTTCTTCAAATCTATTTTCAAAAGTAGCCCTTTCCTCTTGTTTCTTTTCAACCAAGTTATCACTTCATTTACAATGAATGGCCCCTCTAAGATATTCCTCCCTTTGATGAACCCCGATTGGGTCTCACTGATGAGCTTCGGCAGTAGCGGTCGCAACTGGTTGCTTAACAGCTTGGCTATTACTTTGTACACACACCCCACCATGCTGATAGGCCTATAATCTCCTATGTGAACAGCTTCTGGTTTTGTGGGAATTAATGCTATCCAGGTGGTATTAGCTCCTCTATCAAGTCTTGATGTGAGGAAGAACTTCCGGACATCATTACCAAACTCTGCTCCCAAAATGTGACACATCTTCTTTATAAACTTCATATTATAGTCGTCGAAGCCTGGAGCCTTTGAGCTATCGCATTGTAAAACCGTGTCTCGTATTTCTTTCAATGTCGGAATGGTCTCAATTTATCGGGCTTCATCACTCGAAAGGATTGGATACGTGATTGCTGGTGGCTCAAGACCCGACAGAACAGGAGCTCAAAACAGTCCCATGTAGAACGCAACAATATAGTTTTTTATTTCACCAGGGGAGTCAATTACCCCACCCTCTGTCAGCAGGCATGTGATATGTTTACTTCGAAAGTTTAGAGTGGCCATCCTATGATAGTATGCAGTGTTACCGTCTGTTTCTTTGATCCTTTTTTTCTCGGGATAGCTGCCTCCAGTAGGTAGCTTGATCTCGTTCGGCTTTTTCTAACTTCCTCATGAGTGTTAACCTCTCACGTTCAACGGTCTGATCGCAGCCTTCCTTTTCACCTTTCTGTTCCACCTTCCTTAGATCACTTTTGAGACTTGCGATCTTGTTATTAGCATCTCCAAATACCTCTTTATTCCATCTTCTTATTTGTTTCTTCAAGTTCTTGAGTTTTTGCAACGTTGAACCACCCGCTATATTACCCCACTCCTGTTTGATGAACCTCTCGAAATGGGGATTCTCAAGCCAGGCATCAATCGAGCGAAAGGGCTTCGGGCCCTAGTTGATTTTCCCAGTTTGCAAAATAAGGAACCGATGGTCAGAGTAAAACCATTCTTCATACCTGAGGGTGACGCTTGTATGCTGCACAAGCCAATCATGAGTTGCAAAACACTAGAGCCGATCATAATCAGGATAGCCCAACCGCCCAGCCCGGCCCGGCCCGTATTTTAGACCAATGGGTATGGGTAGAAAAAATAACTGGGCGGGTTTGGACAAAAAAAAGCAGCCCGAATTTTTTTCGGGCCGGGTTATGGCTAAATAGTTTGCCCAGTTGATGGCCCGGCCCGGCCCGAATTTCATAGTACACCTTACATTAGTATATGTTATTGTAAATATGTAAACAAAAGAAATAAAATACTTACAATAGTACAGTAGTAATTATTCAACTGAATGGACCACATACTCTCCGTCTTATAAATTTTGTTTTGCGTCGTGCACACTCTTCAAAATCTATACTACGTATCTATACTTTAAAATCTATGTTACTAAATAGAAAAATTTGAGTTAAAAGTGGGCTGGGCAGGCCGGGCTATGGCATGAGCATTTTTTTAGGTGGGCGGGTTGGGTTCAGTGATTAGCCCGATTGGGCGGGTTTGGACTAAACACTTGGCCCGATTGGGCTGAAAATTTATGTCTAGCCCGGTCCGAACCCGGCCCGTCCACCCAGTTGATCAGCTCTACAAAACACTGATCTATCTTGCTGAATGAATTCCCCCTTTTCCAAGTAAAAAGTGCATCCTGTAACTAAATTTCAATCAGCTCCATGCCATCAATCCACAATTTTAACTCTCGCATACCCCTTGTGAAGTAGCTATTTGTCGGTTCTCTTTCTGCTGGAGATAATACCTCATTGAAGTCTCCCATGATAACCACCTCTGGTACCCAGTCTTCCTTAGCCGACAGTAGTTCATCAAACATGGTATTGCGCTCACTTGCTTCACATGAGCCATATACTAGTACCATCGCACTGATTAAACCATAGTCTCGTGACTTTACTTCTACCATCATCTATCGTGTTCCCTTTTCCACCTTTTTTATTTCCAATTCCTCTTCATCCCACAGTACCACTAATCCCCCAGCTCTCCCCCGACTTGGTATCTCCTCCCATGATAAACTAACTCTCTTCTTTCCCCAGAAACTTGCAATTTTTTGTCCAACCGATCCCTGATAAGTGTCCAAATGAGCATGTTTTATGGGTGTATTTCATATATTATATTAGCACTTTTCCTGCTCATTTCTCCACTTTGTTTAGTTTTCCTCTAGTTTATGTTTTATTGGTTATCATACAGATTTATTGGTTAAACATGAGGAAAACCAAGCTAGAAGCAAAGTAGACAAAGAGACGAACGCGTAGGCGCAAACGGGTCGAAAAACAGAGTCCAAACGAAGAATCTAGAGCCGGTCAAAGTTCGCAAAAGAAAACGAGTCAAATACACACGTCCGGGTCACGTCCGGGGATATAAGGCCGGACGTGACACGGATCGATGTGTTATAGGCGTCCGTGGCATGTCCGTGCAAATAAGGGCGGACAAGGAAAACACGTCCGTGGGAATTAGGCCGGACAGAGGGCGGACAAGGACATGTTGTCCGTGGAAATAAGCTCGGACGGGAAGCAAGGAACTGTCCGTGGATATTTGCCCGGACAAGAAATAAATGTGTCCGTGGAGAAAAGACCGGACAACAAATAGAGGTGCAACTACGCCGACCGTCTTCCCCAATTTTCTTCGGCGCCTGCAAACATATCTATCTACCCCATCAGCAATATCAGGCGCCGGCGCACTCCTCCTTAAATTCCTCACGCGTGCTCTAGCATTGTCTCCACTCCAGCTCTGTCTCCAATCAACCTTCTCCTCTGCTTCTATATAAACCCAGCTCCTTCAACGATAAAACAGACACGGGAGATTAAAGAAAACAGACGATCGCTCACCACACTTCACCATTCTCTTCCATTCATTTTCTCCCGTAACACCATAACACTCCATTTTATATTTATTCCACCACTCCACCACACTCCATACTCACGTACTCAGCAAAAACAAAAGAAATAGAAGAGAGGCAACAGAAGTGAGAGCGAGAGCAGACCCGTTCTTTCTCCAAAATAATGGCTAATTCTATCTGTGCTATCTTTTTATTTCTGTAAATAAATATTTATCCTCTGTCTCACTTATTAAACTTGTTTTAATTCCTTTCAACAAATATTGTTAAATGCTTTAAGCGACAAACTACTGCATTTTTATGGTAACTATCAACATATGATTTTGAGATAGTCAAAGTACCACAAAGGAATAAACCTTGGTATTTACACTCCGGATTGAGCAGGAAAATACTGAGGCTATTACTAAGAGTTCGTAACTGACACTTATTAACTCTAATAGACAATAAATAATTGAGACATGGTTATAAATTTGTTTAAGTAATTTAGGCAATTCCCCCGCTATCCTAGGATACCTTTTTCCATCCACATCAATTAATTCACCTTATTTTACTGTATTTATTATTTTTGTACTGATCCTAAACAAATCAAGCTTGCCTCCGGCTAAACCCCTTATTTGCTATCTTTATTAAATACCGAGACTAGGATAATTGAACAATTTCCCTGTGGATACGACACTTGTTGTACTACTCCGACTAGGTGCACTTGCCTATTAGTTTGCTGTAAATCTATATATAATAATGTGTAGATTTTACTCAACAATCCCCTGCATTGCGTTTCGACAAGGCCCAACAGTGATTAAATCTCTTAATATCCTCCCTGACTTTTCGTTGTTTATCTTTAGAACCTAGTCCCCTGATGTTTTGGAACCCCATCGTCACCAATGTGATGCTACTTGTTGGTGTGCGGTTGTAGCTGTTGGAGAAGATTTTCCCTTGTTTGAACTGGGTTTGGAATGCGGCATCCCAACTGGGCTAGCAGTAAAGTGGACGAAAAGAGCAACGTGTGCGCGCAAACGGATCTAAAATCGGAGTTAAAATGAAGAAACTGGAGCCAATTGAATCTTTCCAGAACTGGTCAGAACTGCCCCGGAACCGGTCGTAACCGATCGGAACCGGAACCACTCCAGAACCGGTCGGAACCATTGATTTGAGCGAATCCGAAGTCAATACAGAGTCCCGGAACCAGAACTGGAACCACCCCGGAACCGCCCAAGACCGGTTCTGAATCCGAATACACATTTTCCAGAACCGGAACCGGTGGAACCGGAACCGTGGCCAATGGTAGATTAGATTAGACAAAACACCTCCGAAATTTATGTATTTTTTGTAAACAGAGTAAATAGATTAGATTAGACAAAACATTAGTACACACCTAGAGACATACTAACGTAATTAGGGTAAACAACCTACACCCGACTACTAACCAAGGCCAAACTACAACCCACCGAAAGCCGCTTGTCTTCTATGGGCAGAGAAATCTATCTGGGGGCCTGCGTTTCCATAAGAGTAGAATATTGATGCACCAACATCTTGATCATCTTCGAGTCTGACACAATTCTACCCAAACAAACCGAAATTACATTCACATCCAAGCCATAAAGTAAACGAAAATCAACATAACCTACTTGAAAACTAACTAATCTAGAGTCCACAAGACACATTAACAGAAGATCTAGGTACAAGGATTCATTTGAACCCAGGCACCCAGTGGGCCCCGCCTCACCCCCCTCCCCCCATGCTAATTCTGAGTTGCACCCATAATTGACTTATCCTTCTGCTTGTCAAGATCAACTCCCTAACTCACCGGCTTCGAGCACACCAAAGCCTTTCCCTCAGGGGCGGACCCAATGTAGAGCGTAGTGTGTCAACTGACACATATGCAATTTATAATAAAGCTAAAATTTATTTATAAGCTATAACTAATCATGCTTAGTTAGGTGGTTTGACACTCATGTGTTGATAAATATGAGTTGAGTTCAAATATGATTAATACAATTTATTTATTTCATTATAAAATATCATCTAGTATATGTAAAATAGATCATGGCTAAAGAATGACCTTAATAATAGTTGTATTTCACTTTGTAAATCACTTTTCATCTGTGTATATTATATTTTGTTTTTAATTTTTTTAGTTTTGTTTTAGTCCTTATATATTTTAATTGTATCTTTTTTGCTCACCTAATATTGTTTATTTTCTCTAATCTTGATTTATTATGCATTCCCACCTTTCCACCTTTTTTATCTTTAAGAGCAGCAAAGGCCCTAAAGTTAATTACTTAATTTATGGGTTAACATTTGGTACTTGTTGTTGGGCAAAATAGTAGTTAAACTATCTTGCTAACTATGGGCAGTGAACCCAATCTTTGTAGTACAACAAGGTCGTATCCACAGAGACTTCGCAATTATCTAATTAATTATCCAGTTTAGTAAATGTACAAAAAGATAAATAAAAGTGCCTAAAATGTAATTGGGGGTTTAGCCGGAGGCAAGCTTGATTTTCAGAATTAGTACAGAAATAATAAATACAGTAAAATAAAGTAAATGGATGGAAAAAGGTATCCTAGGATAGCGAGGGAATTTCCTAAATTACTTAAACAATTTTATAATCCTGTCTCAAATATTTATTGTCTATTAGAGTTAATAATTGTCAGTTACGAACTCCTATTAATAGCCTTAGTATTTTCCTGCTCAATCCGGAGTGTAAATACCAAGATTAATTCCCTTGTGGTACTTTGACTATCTCAAAATCATATGTTGATAGTTACCAAATAAATGCAGTAGTTTGTCACGCTAAAGCATTTAACAATATTTGCTGAAAGGAATTAAAACAAGTTTAATAAGTGAAACAGGTGATAAATATTTATTTAAGTACAGACAATAATTATAATCCTAATCTGCTCTTATTTGTCTGTTTAAGAATTTATCTTGTGGCCTTCCTAAATCATAGATAAGGACAACTCTTAACTAATTCAATAGACTCTTGCAATCAGAAGAAGTCTAAATCATTAATTAGCATTAAGCAAGAATTCTTTTAATAACAGCGATGAATTTTATCTGCTAATCAAGGAGAATAATATCTAACGTTTATCTTTCTTTGTGGTCTATTCTCAGATTTACAAAATCATTGAAATAAGAGAAACCGGAAATGCATAAAAATGATCAGTTCTTAAACATTTAATAATTTAGAGAGACAAAACAAATATTTATAAGCAAACTTGGTATTAATAATAAGTCTGAATTATTTAGGGTCAAACCCCATCCTAGGATACGAGTAAAATCACTCAGACATTAACAGTAATAAAAAGAAAGCAGAGATAGCCATTAATTTGGAGACTGCTGGCGGAGACTGGACTGCGATTCGCTTCTGCTCCAGCTCCCTTTTCTTCTGTTCTTCTTATCGTGTTTCTGCTTCGTGGTGGAATGAAGAATAAAACTAAAATGGAGAAGTGGAGGAAAAGAGGATGAAATGGATCGTAGGTGTGGACATGTGGTGAACGGTGATACTGTGGTCTGCTTTGGATTGAAAGGAAGGGATGATTTTTGTGGTGAAGTTACGTACGTTTATATAGGGAAAAGAAGAAACAGCAGAGGAGTTAACAGGCGCGTGCAAGTTGAGGAAATGATTGAGCTCGTTGATTGCTCATTTATTGCGCAGGGGACAAAGCTCACGCGTGAGGGAATTAAGGTAGGCGGTGCGGAGTAGATAGATATGGCAGTGGACGAGTTGCAGACAGTCGGCGGAGGCAAGTTGCAGAGACGACGGGCGCAGAAGAAAACCGGGGCGGCTTCACAACTGCCTCCTTGACCGCCTTGACAACCGCCCAATAAGTGGCGGTTTCTCCTTGTTGTCCGCCTGGACAACCGCCCAATAAGTGGCGGTTTCTCCTTCACGTCCGCCTCATTTAGAGGCGGTTGCTTGTGTGATGTCCGCCCAGTATGGGGCGGTAGCCTTGTGTGAGACGTCCGCTTGTTATCACGATGTACATGTTCGCCTGTTATCACGATGTACAGGCTTATTTCTTCTACGAGCTCTAGATTCTTCGTTTGGACTCCGTTTTCTGAGCCGTTTGCGTCTATGTGTTCGTCTCTTCGTCTACTTTATTTCCAGCCTGGTTTTCCTCATGTTAAACCAATAAATTTGTGAGATAAACAATAAAACATAAACTAGAGGAAAACTAACCGAAGTGGAGAAATGAGCAAGAAAAGTGCTAATATTATATATGAAATACACCTATAAAACATGCTCATTTAGACACTTATCACACCCCCACACTTATCTTTTTGCTTGTCCTCAAGCAAAACTACGTACCCAAGTAGGGAATGCTCAATACTAACAAATATTATTATGAAGGGTAGGATAAACATGATCTTTAAACTTTTCGAGGAGTGTGAAAAATTAACCGCTGGTGGCATAGGTGTGCTCAGGGTAAAAATAAAATATAGAGTTTCGGGGTATGATCCAGGGTACTTCAATGTTTCTTTTAGGTGACTGAGAACTTTTACCATGGCCAACTTCTCTCAAGAATGGGCATTGAGGAGAAAAACAAAAGGAAAAATAGATAGATGCATTTGTTTCACTTTTGCATAAGGGATGAGAAAATATAGGCATCACGCCTTTGTATTTAAGAACACTCAACTCTCTTTGTTGGTTACCAATGGTGTCTCGCAAGTCCCTTATTATTTTGTATTTTTCTTTTTTTTAAAACAGAGAAGCACCCCTTAGCAATCCCTAGAGAGAAGACAGAAAGAAACCCTGAGCAATAAAATCCAACCATTTGCAGATTATTTGGTCACACCGCATATAAAATGCTCCTCAAAAGTAATCAAAATTTTAAAATTTGTACATTTATCCCACAATTCATAACATTTATTCTTAAAGAGAACAACCCACATAAAAAGGGTCCACGATATTGAATTGGACAAACGCAAGATAAGCAGAGAGATTAAACATTTAAGCACAAAATTCCACCGAAAAGGGCACACTCCCCCACACTTAAATTGAACAATGTCCCCATTGTTCACCAGAAAAAACAAGGGAAAGTTTCAGAAGGCCTTTTCGGTAAGTAGATAAAATAGAGAGAACACGAAGCTCACGAATAATCATTTAAGCACATAAACTCCTCTGCATATTTATTTAAATAAAAGCATAATTAAAGAAACTGGTACTCCCCTGATATTATTTTTGCTAGCGTGTATTGGACTTCCCCCACACTTGAGCTTCAGCCTCAAGTAGCGTAGCTTGGTTGCGGTGTAGACATGAAGTTGCACCTGCATAAGATACTAGAAGCAACCATACTATAAACGGGGTTAAAAGTTAGCAAAAATAAAATTCAAAGGGAACCTGAAAATTAAAAGAGCATAAAAGCGTAAAAGATAAGTTCGTCCGGGTTGCCTCCCGGAAAGCTGCCCTTCTTTAACGTCTTTGGCTAGACGTCTGCTTCGTTATCCTGGATCAAAAATATAAGTAGACAATAGCTCTGCCAGGAAAACGAGGTTGGCAGTAATTAAAAACAAACCACCTGGATCAAAACAAAACGTTACTTCGGCAAATATAATAGGAAAATGAATACTCCACAAAACCTGGTGTTTGAGGAGGTACTGCCGGTAGCGTAGTTCTAACAGGAGACCAGGTGTGATTGGCTTTGCTTCCTCAAATTGGAAGATGTAAAAATCCTCCTCTTGTTGTTGAGGCTTATGGTAATCAATGTCAGAGGGAAGTGGCTCCTTGAAATTGATTATAGCACTCTCTTCTAACGGCTCGGAGAGAGGCGGTATCTCCTCCTTCTCAAGGTTGAGGATGTGTCCACCCTCATCTTCTGGGTAGAGCACGGAGAAGGAGGGGAAATAGTAGTTGACTTCAGAGGGAGGAAACTCCATGAAGTCCAAGGAGAAACTCTCTTCTGAGGGGTTGTCTCCATAATCAAGCTGATGGTTGTTTGGTGATGGATTCTCTAATTCGAATAGGGGAGGAGGTGGAGAGTAGCTTATGTCCTTAGCAGGTCGTTCCTCCTCATGAACCACTTCATTCAGTTGTTGAAGCGGTTGTTCCATGCGTTCGATCTGATCTAGCGTTCTTTGCTGGATCCTTTCAAACTTTGAGGTAAAATTTGCCATCATTTCCCTTAAAATGGCGTTGTCTCTCTCTATAGCAACCATAGGACAATGGGAACTTTCATGGTCTCCTCCACACTCTTGACACACAAAGATGGGGATAGGTTTGAGAGATGACTTGTAATCCTCCAAGAGAGCTCTCAATTCAGCATTTGGGTCTGAACATTTGGGGCTTTCATGGTACTCTCCGCACCTTTGACAGACACTCCATTGATTGTAGTCCTCTGCGCCATAGGGGTAACCATACCAACTTCCTGCTTGATCGTAGTGATCATCCATCAGAATTAAGTACCTTTAAAAACAAAACAAAAATTTATACACAAAAGGGCAAATACGGAAATAAAAGAAAAACTAAACAGATAATAAACCAGATAGTTGGACCGAAGTCCCCGGCAACGGCGCCAAAAACTTGTTGGGCAAAATAGTAGTTAAACTATCTTGCTAACTATGGGCGGTGAACCCAATCTTTGTAGTACAACAAGGTCGTATCCACAGAGACTTCGCAATTATCTAATTAATTATCCAGTTTAGTAAATGTACAAAAAGATAAATAAAAGTGCATAAAATGTAATTGGGGGTTTAGCCGGAGGCAAGCTTGATTTTCAGAATTAGTACAGAAATAATAAATACAGTAAAATAAAGTAAATAGATGGAAAAAGGTATCCTAGGATAGCGGGGGAATTTCCTAAATTACTTAAACAATTTTATAATCCTGTCTCAAATATTTATTGTCTATTAGAGTTAATAATTGTCAGTTATGAACTCCTATTAATAGCCTTAGTATTTTCCTGCTCAATCCGGAGTGTAAATACCAAGATTAATTCCCTTGTGGTACTTTGACTATCTCAAAATCATATGTTGATAGTTACCAAATAAATGCAGTAGTTTGTCACGCTAAAGCATTTAACAATATTTGCTGAAAGGAATTAAAACAAGTTTAATAAGTGAAACAGGTGATAAATATTTATTTAAGTACAGACAATAATTATAATCCTAATTGCTCTTATTTGTCTGTTTAAGAATTTATCTTGTGGCCTTCCTAAATCATAGATAAGGACAACTCTTAATTAATTCAATAGACTCTTGCAATCAGAAGAAGTCTAAATCATTAATTAGCATTAAGCAAGAATTCTTTTAATAACAGCGATGATTTTATCTGCTAATCAAGGAGATAATATCTAACGTTTATCTTTCTTTGTGGTCTATTCTCAGATTTACAAAATCATTGAAATAAGAGAAACCGGAAATGCATAAAAATGATCAGTTCTTAAACATTTAATAATTTAGAGAGACAAAACAAATATTTATAAGCAAACTTGGTATTAATAATAAGTCTGAATTATTTAGGGTCAAACCCCATCCTAGGATACGAGTAAAATCACTCAGACATTAACAGTAATAAAAAGAAAGCAGAGATAGCCATTAATTTGGAGACTGCGGCGGAGACTGGACTGCGATTCGCTTCTGCTCCAGCTCCCTTTTCTTCTGTTCTTCTTATCGTGTTTCTGCTTCGTGGTGGAATGAAGAATAAAACTAAAATGGAGAAGTGGAGGAAAAGAGGATGAAATGGATCGTAGGTGTGGACATGTGGTGAACGGTGATACTGTGGTCTGCTTTGGATTGAAAGGAAGGGATGATTTTTGTGGTGAAGTTACGTACGTTTATATAGGGAAAAGAAGAAACAGCAGAGGAGTTAACAGGCGCGTGCAAGTTGAGGAAATGATTGAGCTCGTTGATTGCTCATTTATTGCGCAGGGGACAAAGCTCACGCGTGAGGGAATTAAGGTAGGCGGTGCGGAGTAGATAGATATGGCAGTGGACGAGTTGCAGACAGTCGGCGGAGGCAAGTTGCAGAGACGACGGGCGCAGAAGAAAACCGGGGCGGCTTCACAACGCCTCCTTGACCGCCTTGACAACCGCCCAATAAGTGGCGGTTTCTTCTTGTTGTCCGCCTGGACAACCGCCCAATAAGTGGCGGTTTCTCCTTCACGTCCGCCTCATTTAGAGGCGGTTGCTTGTGTGATGTCCGCCCAGTATGGGGCGGTAGCCTTGTGTGAGACGTCCGCTTGTTATCACGATGTACATGTTCGCCTGTTATCACGATGTATAGGCTTATTTCTTCTACGAGCTCTAGATTCTTCGTTTGGACTCTGTTTTCTGAGCCGTTTGCGTCTATGTGTTCGTCTCTTCGTCTACTTTATTTCCAGCCTGGTTTTCCTCATGTTAAACCAATAAATTTGTGAGATAAACAATAAAACATAAACTAGAGGAAAACTAACCGAAGTGGAGAAATGAGCAAGAAAAGTGCTAATATTATATATGAAATACACCTATAAAACATGCTCATTTAGACACTTATCACTTGTAAACGTAAATTTATTCTTCTAGTTTGTTCATGAACGATGGTTTACTAACTTTGATTAAGAATAACATGTTTTTTTTACTATTTTTAAGAATATAATTAAAATTTATTTTACTGCAGACCTTATACTACTAGAATCTATTATCAATATGATCACAACTTCAATATAGCATTATATAAAAGCTTATTGTTAACTTCAATAATATGAATTTATAAGTTTGACATGCCTACTTTAAAATTCTGGGTCCGCCACTGTTTTCCCTTACCTTTTCTTCTCGCCTTGGGGAGCTAAAGGTCCCAAAGTTCTGCCCGCGTAGCATCCATAAGAACATCATGGAACTTGCGTTTACAGAACCGTAAGAAGAGTCAAGGAGCTTGGCATTTTGACCAGGTTTAGCACTAGGCAGAGTTGTTCAATTGGCCCAAACTGGCGACACTAAAGGTGGCCAATGTGACCTAATAGAACCGGAACCGATGGGACCGAACTAGAATCAGTCCAGAACCGCATGTTACCAAAACGAATCCGAATACACGTTTTGAGATTTGGGACCGAACCGGAACTAACCTGAAACCAGTACCGTCTTGGAATCGGTTGGAACCAGTACATTTGGTGGATGGATGAATAAGAAGAACTGGAACCGGAATCGGAATAGGTGGAACCATCCCGAATCGATCAAAATGATTGTTAATTCCTGCCTCCCCTTACAAAAAAAATTAAATTTTTTTGGAAAATTCAATAAGTTTCAAAAAAATTCAAATTTGGAACCAAAACTGGAAATCGAACTAGAACTGGAACCGGTTAAGAACTGACCGGAACCTTTTTTTACTGAACCCAAATACCCTCCGAAACCGGAATCAATTCCACCCCGAAACGGCTCCAGACCGGTTCTGAATCCGAATACACTTGTTTCAAAACTGGAACCGGGCCATCTTTAACGGGCACGGAAGGGATGGTACACTGGACTGGTAGTGCTCCAACGCATTCTAGGCATCCGGCGGCGACAAAATCTCATGTGTGCGCCTTCGAGCCTGGTAAACATCGATAGACAACCACATACCTTAAGAGACCCCAACTTCATTCTCCGGTCAGAGCTGGGTACATACATCGGTCGTGTGAGTAAAAAGACTCAATGAGGAGCATATTGGTGACATATTATCATAGGTTATAATGAAAACGCAGTATCGACCGTCAACCAGCATAAGAATGCTCACAATACTGGAACTTGGACATTGAGAAAAACTTTGAAAAAGAGATACTTAAAACTTGAGGAAAGACCATCTTCACTAGCTCCATAGAATCGACCTAATTTATGTGCTGCTCTTCTCACGAACTCCAGCAAATGGTGAGGTCACGAAACGTCATAAACCCGAACCCAAAATGGATCTAAACTTAATGCATCTTTGTCCTATTGAATGAGTCGCCCTGCCCATCCATTAATATCAATATGATTTTTGATCGAATCAAGCAATAAAAAACACTCAACATGCATGCAGGAATCTTGAAACTCACGGACGCGGCCTGTCCGTGTCAAGCTTTCAACAACTTATAAATTAAGCAATCGACTTGACGCAACCCACTCTAGTCTCCTTAATCTAATATACATATGCGACGGGCCATCAATTTTTGTCATTAAATGTTGTGGATCAAAGTAATATAAGCTAGCAAGGGTCTAGGTATTTCAATAATCCGGAAAACATATCATGCATGATCGTTGCATTGGAGACAAGTATATTATTAGTTTTCAGGGTGACGAAATCTTTCGGCAGATTGTTAGAAAGATAGAACATAACGTAGAGATGGATGGATTGAACCTTCATCTGTTGTTAATAAACAATTCAAACGCCCTATTGCGATTGATGGCAAACAATAGCCGCTCCATGAACCTTCATAGAAGCTTCCTCAATCCAAACGAAGGCCAATTCAGACTGACGGTTATGAGGGGTCGTTTTTTTGTCTTCTAATAGCTAAAGGTTGCAGTTAATAAGGAATACAGGCAGACAGGCAAGGCAACGCCAGAGTCCCACTATGCCCTTTCTGTATAAAATGTTTTGTTGAGGCTCACAGAGAGGAAGATGTGTAGGAAGTTTCCTCAGGGCAGCAAATATATATATATATATATGGCGCCAAAAGTACGATATATAGCGAGTATTGAGGCGTTTCCTTTTCAAAGGAAAAAACACTCTTCAAGGCTTTAATAAAATACAGGCAGAAGATTGATATGTTGTGTACCCTTTCACCTCGCTAACTGAGATTACCGACTCCAAATTATAGCATACACAATCACGTTAGGTATAAAACACAGTACATAGCAATCAGGATACTTGACCCTTCCAATTACCACCACCTATGTAAGGTTTCTCTAGACAGCAATGTTTAAAACAGTGAGATTTTTCTAGGCAAAAATGAGCTACTAAACCTAAAATGTGAGAGCGAGCAGGACTACCAGAACGATCCTGAACTTTCAGCATAAGCACAGTTTCAAATCAAATCATTTTGGACGACAGTAACTTGGGAAAATAAGCACGATCATACATATTTGCACCCTATCGCGCATCAGATGGTAAACCAGAATGCATCAGAAACTAAAAATATATATATATATTATCACACCAGGTCATTATTTAGAACCCACATGCATCCTTAAGCCCAAGTAAAAACACCTAACATATAAACCTCTTTAACCAAATCACATACTTGAGCAAACTGATGTACTAGTAGCAATTGCCTTTTCACTGAGTACTGGAACACTATCAAACACCTTCAACCTTGTTTAGCAGAGGAAAGGGCGAAAGGTGGAAGGAATGAATAAGACTTTGAAGCTTACATGACAAAATGATCGATCCCGAAAAAATGGGATCTGAAACGCATAAACGAAAAATTCCACAATAAGATGACCACTTCTACCTTTCTCGTGGTTCCTATTCACTTATCAGGCCAGAGATACAGTTTACAACTTCTCAGGACAGAATCTGAAAGATCCTTCAGGCTTCTAGTGAATAACATTTAGGAAGAAAGAGGGTTAATTAATGAGCTCTTACAAATTATGCAGCCCTGATGGAACCAAAGGAAAACCACATAACATAACCATGGCACCATCATGCTTCCGGAAATGTATAAAAGCTGTCACCAGATCTCTCACTAGGTTTCACTGACCTTTAGCTTACTGGTTTGAAAGGACAGCTGCTAATATTGAGACAACCTCTCCAGCCCAGCAAATATCTACTCCAGCCCAATTAAAACACAAGCCCATAAAACATAACTTTGTAATCTTTAATAAAACGCTGTGCTTCATACATGTACACCCCTTAACCCTACTATATATATCCTTGTACAGCCGTCATGTAAATCAACAGTGAATAGAAATCATTCTCGATTCAAGAGCATTCTATAACGTTTTAATATATCACTGTTTCTTTCTAGCTGACAAAACAAAAATGAAATGTAAGCATCTAGATGGATTCTACTAAATGGGAAATCTTGGAAAGAAACATATTTGTAAAAGATGATACAGGATTCCTCAAACAGAAACAGAAAAAGTTAAGACCAAATGCCATATTAACATGATTTCCTGTCTTCCTTGAGATTCAATCATGACTATGTGGCTTTTTGGTAGCTTGCAGGATCACAAACCAGATTTAGTCATATGATTTAGTCTAAAGTAGTTCTACCATCCCAAATTATAAAAAACAGACAACTGATACAATTAGACCTGACGCTTTTAACTAGTCCTGCAACATTAAACAGGAATTGATTTAGTTTTCTTTGCCATCTAGAAAGAAAAAAAAAAAACATATACTGGCATAATTCTGGTTGGATTGAACAGCCAGACTGAATTACTAGGTCCACGCAGTCCTACTTATCGTATTCTATTAGCAACAGCACTGGTATGATGAATCCCCCTGCTCCATACTTTTTAAACTTGTTTTGTCAACACAACAGTGAGCATGGGGAACACTAAGCTACACATCTCTAACCACAAAAACGGATCACACTCACATGAAAATAAACAGGGAAACATGTACCCTTGCTGATGGCAAGTGCAACAGCCATATCCTTATTGTTTCAGTAACTGTTCTTCGGACATTTAATGGAGTAAACACGAGACCCAAGATGCTCAACTATAAGACCATTGTCCTCACAACCCTTGAAGAAGAGTGATTCGTCTTCTTTTCCAATTCTGCGTCTCCAACTCATTAAAAAAACGGGAAAAATGTTTCCTGTGTGAAATAACTAAACAAATTAGCAAGATATTAGAGATTAAATTGATCTTCTACACAAAAAAGCCACTGCTAAACAGAAGAATAAGGCTCGATATGCTCTTGTTTGCCGGTCCACAAGACCTCCTATGTGCTCAAATTCAGCTCACCACTATTGCCCCTTGACAATCAACTCGGAGGCTGAGCAATTTGATGATTGATAATGACAACATCCACAGGAAATTGAAAAGTGGACAAAGGATAGGCAAATCCGAAGCAGGTCATGAAGGAATAGATCAAAAGCATCCAGCAAACTCCAGTTAAGACCAGGTGATTTTACAACACTGATTATTGAGAAGGATAAAAAACTGTGGAGGAGGAACTGCTCTATATTTCACCTGCAAAGGTCACATATGGAAATACTATAGAACTGGAGAAATAGCATACCACTGAAGAGATGGTGTATTGAAGCAATGACACTGTATGTGCTACTGTGAGAAAGAACTATCCTTTTGACCCATGGATGGTTTGATGGAAGGATTGGGAGCAATGACACTGTATGCACTACTGGAAGAACTAGTGTGCCTCAGAGTCCCTAACTAGCTTATCAAAGAGTGGATTTGGCTAACCCATTGAGGGCTGATTTTCAAGCTGATAGAGATTCGGGGAGACATTTCCGAAAAAACTCAATTCCAAACTTGAATCGTTTTGCAAGTTAAGGAAAAAATAACCAAGCTTGTTACCATTATGTTCACCATTAGGTACTGAGGTTTGTCTGATCTCCTTCGGCTGATAAGGCTTCAAGAGAAAGCATAAGGTCTTGATCAAGTTAGGATATTGTTTGACATCTACAAATAATTCAACAAGTGGCAAATTATTAGAACAGATGCCAGAATAAGAAACTGTATCACAACTAAGAGCATAAACAACTAATGATGTCGTTGGGGTTCAAATCATACAAACGTGTGAAAATATAAAACGTACCAAATCACATGGCTGTTGTTCTAAGAGAATGAACACAATTTCAATAAGATCCATAACACGAACTAGTACTTCAAATCTCATGAGGAAAACAACCTTATTGTTCCCTTATACCCAACATATAAGATGCTTTTAAAAGAAAATAATGAGATCTCAAGCTGGTTCTCCTCCAGTCCCACTCCGTCATATCTGACGAACTAGTGAACTCAAGAGTGCTTCTTTTTCAATCACAGGGGATATGATCAAGAGGCTGAAAAATAATACATATAAAACTGTCTTTTCATTGGAAAAAACAAAGACAAACCCAAGCAAACAGGTTTTGTTCTAATGTCTCCTAATCATATCAAACGAATAGAGAATAATTACTCTCTCCTGTTCTCATAAATGATTCTCAAGCATAAAACACAGAAGATAAACTTTTTTTAACTACTTTACCCTTACATTTTCATGTGGAACAAGAGAGTTGTTAGTGGGAAGAGAGAAGTAAAGGGTAAAAATGGAAAGTGAGTGATAAAAAAGACCAAAACATCTTATATTATGAAAAATATATCAAAACCTAGAACATCGTCTATTAAGAACATGAGTATGATCATGTTGAAGACCTTAAATGTGTGCTCCCGATGTTAGATATTCTGAAATCACTTACACAGCAAGATATCACTAGCAAGTACCAATTCCCAGTCAGGTCTGATGATTGGAAATGCATCTCCCCATGAATCTGAAAGCAGGAAATTAAGGAACCATCTCAAATTCACTAGTCATTAATTTGTAAGCTCTAAAAATGTAGACTGGTAATGTTCAACTAATTTGTTGATAATGTAAGAGTACATGCCACAGCGACATATTAAGTCCAAATTAAAGTTTAAGGTATCAACAAAGAGAAGTTGTAGAAGTATTAACAAGGCCTATCTAGTAATTTGTAATCAGTCATGGGAATACTAGAAGAGATAAAGAACCAGTGTAGAAATATAAAGCCAAAGAAACCAACGCTTGATATGTGGAAGAGGAGGGGTTATTCCGTTGGCTCTGCAATTATGGGCTATATTTTCCTCAATTTCTTGGTCGTCATAGTCTGATGTTGTGATGTCCAAGTGCAAAGCTTTTGCCAAAAAAATAGCTAGAGCTCCAGTACCACTGCCATAAACATACAAGGAAATAATCTCAATGACTCTGATATGGGAGCATCAATGTGCCTAAGTCAGAGGTTGCTAGTATCAGGGGCATAATATGACTTTATTACAACTTTGAAAAAAAATAACCTTCCGAATTTTTCGGAATACAAAGTTTATTCAAAAAATCGATGTTTATGTATTGTATACATAGAATCAAAAACCTCCAGGAGAATGACAATACTAGGATGTTACTAATTTTCTTTCCGAAAAAGACAATACCATGATGTTTAAGTCTAAACACCAGTGAAAACAACAACATCCAGACCAGAATTTTTAAGTTGGCTTAGCTGTAAACATTATCCACGCTAAGCAAAATGCTAAGAAACACGTTTAGCTTACTCATATAAAGGTTCTACGACTAACTACCTCAATCAGTATCACACTACCTTCTCCCTCCTACTTTCCCTGGCATGAATTTATAACATCAAAAAAGAGCCAGCTTATGACACCAGTCACTCACCCTTTCAACAATACAAAGTTAACTGTAACTGCTTCAGCCTGGTATGCATATAATTTTTTTCCACGAATAAAGAGACAGATACGGAGGAAGAATCCACACCACACATACATGCACCTTTACTTTCTGCCCATATAACCGAAACATTGTAATGGAATTCAATCATTGCTTGCCACTCCTCTCAAACATGCCCTCTTTAAGAGATTATAACAGTCTTACCCCCAGGCCAGAATCCTCTAAGCTTGCATTCCCACATCAGCGCTATTTTGGGTACTCTTCAGCAGTTTAAAAAAAACCAAAGCTTCTTCTGAATACATACTAAACCGTCAACACGTCTAAGGGGACAGAGCAACTAAATACATAGGTCATTAAAACCTACTGTACTGTTAAAGTGTTCATCTACGTAGGACCCCTTATTCATGGTATAGATGACTTGGTAACAGAAAGTTTCTTTTTCTAAAGGTCAGCATCTTCAACATTTAATAAACCAGCTTTCATCCATAATTAGCCAAGGGTTGGTCGAGCTCTACTTAGTGCGACATTCATTGAGAATTAGAACCAATTGTTATCATCATAATTGTGAAACCAATAACAAAATTTCTTTTTTTTTAGGTTAATAAACCAATCGTTAAGGATAAAACCAATATCAGATCTCCTGCTTAACAGGAAGATACATGCCTCCCTAATTCAATAATGCGTCGTCCCTTGAGCAAAGAACTGTGTTGAGTCAACCATTCCGCGAAGGAAAATGTCCCTGGCCACAGAAGGTTAGCATTCATCTGGTGAAACGAAAACTCACGGATGACTAGCTCCTGCGGATGGGGAACGAAAGCGAAGAAAAAATGTTACCAGGCTTAAGTGATAATACTTTTTATCCAAGAATGAGCAGCATACCAGCAATTCCACCTCTGATTTAATACTTCAACTAGAGGAAAAGTTCAGTGTGTGTGCTAGAGGGATTAGAGCAAATAGAAATTTGAAAATTAAGGATAAATGTAAGTAAAGTGAAGTTAGACCATTTCAGCGAACTGATGGTTTCTCTCGACATAGCTCTGATTGGCCTTGTTTGTCTTCTCTTCTTCATCTGTAAACACGAGGGGAAGTCATAAGGTGGTAAAAGGATAAGTGCATCGATCGCAATCAAACTGCGGGAACTCTATACAAGATGGGGAGAATAGGGAAGATGAAATGACCAGAAGTGGCGCCATCGCTACCGTCTGCAAACAGCGAATATGGGGAGAAAAGGGCGAAGTCCATGCTTACTGGTTCGAGAGTACAAACAGTAGGAGCGGAGCATACGTAGGTTCGGCAACCATCAATAGACGTTATGACTGCGGCCGCGGAGCGACGAGGTCGCCTTCGCGGGAAACCCCGATTGCAGGCGGGTGAACCGGTCCAAAGTCCAAACCCGTAGACCAGGGGTGAGGTGGCAAAACGGGTTGGCGGTGGTGTTAGGCTAAATCTATATCTGACCCGATTATTAAGTTGACCCAATTCAATCTATTTAATTAATTGTGTCTAAATATGAAACCAACACTCAAATCCGTTTATTAAATGGGTTGACCCGTCCAACCCAATTAATTAATCGTGTCCAAATTTGAAACTTAAATCCACTTATATTAAACTTAATCCAAATTTGTTTAGTTATATATAAGAAAATAATTTAACTAATTAACATTAGATTAGTCAATCTATGATATTATTAACTTTAGTTTAAGTTAAAATACTTAAATTTTAATATTTGTATATCTAATTTATATTAAAATTTGATAAAAATAAGTAATCTATAATTTATAATATATATGAATTTAATATAAATTACTTAAACGGGTTAGTGGGTGACATATGTTAAACCCTAACCCAACACGGTTATTAAACGAGTCGTATTCGGATTGACACGTTTATTCAGTCGTGTCAAATTTTAAAACCCAAACCCACTAACTTCGTGTCGGGTTCGTGTTGGTCAGATGGGTCGTGTTGTAATTGCCACCCCTAATAGGAAGTGTATGGAAATGGAATATGGAAAAATACTTACTATTCAAAAATTTATATTGCTATAAAATCTTGTATGTATATAAAAATTTTCAAATTCATATGTTCAAGTATTAATATTTTCAAATTTATGTAATTATTTAACTCGAATTCAAAAGTCATAATGCATTATAACTGTTAATTCACATAGTTTTATTGTTTTTTACTATTATATATAACATAAAAATATCAGTATGTTTCATTTTATGAATTAATTTTTTTTCAGTTTACAAAATTTAAATTATTATCATTTATTATATTAATAGATGAAAGAAATTGAAAAATCCTATCAATCACTTAGACAAAATTATAATGAAATACACTATAACTTATACATTACTTGAATAATTTTTAAATAAAGATATAATTATAATTTATGAAGAATACAAATATCACATTTACTGTAACAATAATTAAACTATCTATAATATATTAATTATTGCATTACAACGTGATAAAAAAAGGTTTGATGCTTAATGACAACTATAGATTATAAAGCTTCCCTCAAATGTTATATTTTAGTTCATTAATACATGCACAAGTTTGGGTATGTAGGTAGGTAGAAACCACAAAATACTGACCCAAAATTGTATTCACTCTAGATAAGCATATCGTTACCATCATCGGGAAGAATTGCTTGCCAGTTAACTCGGACTCTCGCAGAAAATGCTACATGGGTGAAGGGTGTTGATAAGTGGAGAAAATATGTAATTAAAGAGTTTGTATTCACCTTCAATCTAATTGGTTTATGATCCATTTCACCACTTTATAGAATATTTTGTTAATATCGGTGAACTTATACATATTACTTATGTTTTAGGTAAAAGCTTATTTGAGCATGAATGGAGATGCAAAAAGAGGTCATAGCCAAGAACTAAAGTTGTTCGGATGCATGGAAGAAGTCTAGGAATGCGTGTCAAGAGTTTAAGGATCGAAACGGGACAAAAAAAGGAGCAAAATGGATTTTCTACCCTGTTCTGAGACACGTTTGGGTTTGTGTCCGGGTAAACAGACCAGGACACATAGCTACTGTCAATATGTGGGTTTAGTCTGAGTAAACAGACCCAGACTAACATTTGAATGAAGCTACTGTCAAAATGCGAGTTTGGTCAGGGCATGTGTCTGGGTACACAAACTCGGACCATAGTTTGGAGATGTCCGAAGAAGAAGAGTCGGACACAAACCCGGACACGGGAAATGAGACATCAGGGACGCACCACGACAGTGTGTGTCCGGGTATACAGACCTGGGCAACACAACAAACATAGCAGATCGGACAGGCTAAAAGAGGAATTGGAGAAATAAAATGACACAACTCGCGGGCACCACACAGAAAAGAAAGAAAGAAAAGGGAGGAAAGAAGAAGGAGGAAGGCTCCACCACCATTGAAGCTTTCATACCTCATTCATGGCTATTTCACACTCTTTTATCCTCTTTCACTTTCTACTACTTGAGTAGTCTCATTTTGTATCTTGGGTACGGGTTTGACCCTAAATCCCCAAACATGCTTGTTATCCCTCACTTCATTTAATATAATTGATTTTCACTCTCTAAAGCTTATTTTATGCTCTAACTTGATCTCTTATGGCATTTATGGTGGTTCCTAGCTACATATGATTAGGAATTGTGACCAAAGGAGAAAGAAACCCTAGGTTTTTCCATCTTGAATAGTTGGTGAATCCTATTGCTATTATTAACTTGTGATTATTGTTTTTTAGTGATTTGAACCCAACTTAATTTAGGAGCTGCAATTAGCTAAGTAAAATTTCACTTTTTCATGATTTGGAAAGGGTTTCAAATTGGTTCGAATAGACAACTAGAGTGAGGTAAGATCATGGCAAGTTTGGTTGAATTTAGGAGGTTATAACCATCCTATGATGCATTTCCTTCCAATTAATTAAAACTCAATTTCGATTTACTTGGTTGTTTTTCAACTAGTCTTGGCCTGAACAATTGAGCTTGCCACGGGCTAAATTCCCACTTACCACTTTTATTTCACTAATTACCGAAACTATGGAGATGATAACCAATTCTCTTGTGGAATGACACTAGTTTGTACTATACCGTTTAGGTACACTTGCCCATAGTTTGCACATTTTTCACTATATATATATTTAGCACAACAAGTTTTTGGTGCCCTTGTAAAGGAAATTAATAGTTTCTATCATTTCCCTAGTTTTGATATATTAGTGTTTGCTTTTTATTTATTCTTGTTAATTTTCTTACTTTTAATAGTTTGGCACACTTTGGGTTTGTTCATACTTTCAGGTACTTTCTTTTCCTTATGTACATGCCAAACACTCGAACTAGAGTCGAGCTAGAGGTTCTTCACTTGTAATCCGAGACCCGAGCTTAAGTGTTCCTTACTAAAGGCTAGTAAGAACTTAATAGATCTAAGTATGGCGGAAAATGAAGTTATAATCAAAGATGATGCAAATCAGCAGCCACAAGATCATTATCAAACTCTTCAAGACTATTACCAACTATTGATGAGTGCCCATATGAGCATGTTTTAGAAGTGTATTTCTATAGCAGAAATATGTTACTATCTCTACCTAGGCAGTGCACATATCATTTTACGGAATAGTGAAATTAGTGAGGGTTCTTGATCTCAGAGACCTCGTTCAATTGATTGATAATTTATTTACTAATTGAGAAACTAAATTAAACTAAGAAAACAGGAAATATCACTTTTCAGGTTTGCTTAATTTAATAAAAAGAATGACTTAACAAAACTAACATAAAATAATAGAACAGTAAAAATAAACTTGATAAAGAAATAAAGATTGAAACTCTTAAATCTAAAGAAGCACCCGGATTGTTCTGCAAAGCTTCACTTTATTAATCTATTTATAAACTCTTCCATAATTCTATAATAAACTCGGGAATCTTAAGTAATCCATTGACCTGTCCCTGTACAATGAATCCTAACTGACAGAAAAAACAAGCCACAAACCATGGCCAAGTCAATTCTAACCAATCGCTTTATACCCAATTCCAATTGGAGACAGATTAACCTATAGGCAAACCATGCTTATAGTCGTTAATCCGGTTTAACTTCCTACATCTTGTTAACTAATCTCAGCATAGCATTTTGATTAGGAAACTACAAAGATTGTTTTAATAATTGATCAGAAGATTAAAACACGTGAAAAACAGGAATTAAACTATTGCATTAATGAATTAGTAGAAAGATTACAAAATAAATATAAAGATCCGGTTTGCTACCCCAATCCGGTGAGCTAAACTAACCACTCATACATAACTAAAAATAACAAAAACAATAAAGGAAGAACATAATGACATATTAGATAAAAGGGAAGAAGAAACTCTGCTAAAAGAGCCCCTCCGCCTTCCGTTAATATATGTCTCTGTATTAATCCCCTGTTAGAAGTGTAGAGTGCCAACAATGATAAAATTGTGGTGTTTGCTGTGTGGGAGAGAGAAGGCTGAAGCCCTATCTGTTAGAGCGCGGCGGACTGACGTGACTGATTTACGGCGTGACCTCATTCTTCTCCTTATAAAACAGCATCATTAATTTATCAAGAATCAAATATGTATCAAGTAAATCCCGCCGTCAATGATAATGTATGTACGTGAATGATCCATAAACGTCTTGGCTACAGGTCACTGTAGCCAACTGGCTACATACCTCCGATTTTTTGATTTTTTTTTTAAATGAAAGGTGCACGGCGCTGCACGGCACTATACAAAATTTTTTTAAAATATTTTTTTCTTTTTCAATCACAAAAACTTTAAATTGTTGTAACTTTTGATATATAAGTCCAAAATGAAAAAAAATTATATCAGTGTTCACCTAAATTCAAGCTCTTCAAAACAAGACCAGTCATGGATATATTTTGACAACTTAAAAAAATAATATGTTTACATGTATACCATGATATTTTAATGAAAGGATGTATGTACATGTTTTAATGTGAGAATGTACATGTTTTAATGTGACGATGTACATGTTCAATGTGAGAATGTACATGTTCTCTAATGAACATCTGTACATGTTTGTATGGCCATATGTACATGTTTGTATGACCTGTACAAGTGGTCTTCCTTATATGTACATGTTTTAATCTAAGAATATACATATTTAGTGATTCGTACAGGTTTATGTGACCTTCTGTATGTTTTTAATGTACATTTTTTACGTGAGGATGACATGTTTTAGTGAATATTTGTACAGGTTTATATGACCATCTGTACAAGTTTTCTTTTACATTCTGTGCATTATACATGTAAAAATAATTTTTTTTAAAGTTGACAAAATATATCCATGACTGGTCTTGTTTTAAAGAGCTTGAATTTAGGTGAACAATGATATAATTTTTTTCATTTTGGACTTATATATCAAAAGTTACAACAATTTAAAATTATAGTTATTATTATATAGATAAAGAAAAATGATAAAATTCTTTAACAAAAAAGAAAAAAAATGCAACGATCAGTTGTTGCTTCTTGTTGCTGGCGCGCGCTGACCTCCCCTCTTCCCTCTATCTTTTTTGTTTAATTTGACTAAAATGTCCTAACTGTAGCCATCCTACATACAATCAGGTGTAGGCAAGAATTTGCCTATATTAATTGATCATTGATATTAAGTGATAGTGAGTGGCTCCATATCATTTATGTGCCGCTTAATTTGCCGCCCCGATGTCTTCTTTATATATATATAACAGTTTGTCGCGTTGTAATTCTAAACATATAAGGAATGCACATTCAAGACTTTTTTTCAGCATTTGACACATAAAATGTATCAGCTCTCATATAAACACAAATCTAAGAAAAACATATGATAAGTGAGAAATATGACATGAATTGTTATCAAAATAGGAAGAATTGAATCCCTAAAAATAGATATTTCGCACTTATCAAACTTTCTCACACTTACATTTGCTTGTCCTCAAGCAAATTGAGAATATAACTACTTTTAAGGACCATAGTATCAAAACTCGGGATCAAACAATTGCCAATGGAAACCGAGCAAAATGAAAATCAAAAGAATAGTTTTGCTATCGGTGGTAGGCTTTTGCAATCAGTGAACAAGAGTAGAGTTAAAAGCATGAAGAAGTTAGATTATAGAAACTGAACATAGAATGACTTGGGATCTTTCACCATTTCTTTCCTCTAACCTTTGGATGACAAAGGGTGTGAAGTAACACCTTATTCTGTGATACCTTTCAACACCACGTACTCATGATCAAAAACAAAAATTAAACTGTAATTAACTTTTTCGTATGCAAAAACATTCTCTTTCAAGAAATATATACAAAACAAACGAATAATTGTGAATTGCAGAGTTATTTCGTAACCCTGACTTTTCTCTCTATCCCTGTAACGGTGTTGGGCCAACTATCCCAGATCCCGAGACCTTAGGTAGATAGGTGTTAAGGCACCCTATGACTTAATAACCGGATAGACGAGGCCTGCTTTTGTTAGGAATTTTTTTTATCAGTGGAGTATCTTGCCTTATCCTTTCATTCCAATCTTTCACATCATTTCCAAAATCCCAAACTAGCCCAATTCAGTTTTCATAATCACCAAATCCACCAAATTTCAGTGAAAACAGATATAATTTGAATAAAACTATACATACAAACAGCCTAAAGCAGAAAGATTCTTGATGTGGTCATCAGGCTCGTATTCAAAAACTTCAGCAAAAAATTTCACCTAGCGATTCAATAACTGGTGGAAAAAAGAGAATAAAAAACGCTTATTTTGGCTTTAAAGAACGTATATGAAGCGTTCTTTATGCCAGCAAAGCAAAAAGTAATAGTTATAAAGAACGCTTCTTAAGCATTCTTTGTACTTGACTTATAAAAAATGCTTATATAAGGAAGTGTTCTTTAAAGCTCTTTTTAGGCGCGAAAGTAAGACACTATAAAGAACGCTTCTTAATAATAAGCGTTCTTTATAGTCGACTATAAAGAACGCTTATTATTAAGAAGTGTTCTTTATAGTCTTGGAGCCTTATTTTTGATTTTTGATAGAATAAAGAACACTTTTATAAGGAAATGTTCTCCACATTATTATTTTATTTTTTCCCTTTCCCTGTGCATTTTCACATATTGACATACAAAAACCTATAAAATTGTTGTGAATAGAGAATTAAAGAGGCGCATAGCATGTTCCTTGTTTGCCAGGGGTTGCAAAATTATCATGAGTAGAGAATGGAAGAGGCACAAAGCATGCATTTTCCTTGTTGGCCAGTTAATTAGGTTTGCAAAATTACCATGAGAAGATAGAGGCAGAGTAGTATGTTACTCGTTCGCAAGCACAAGAGTACGTGAGTGAAGAGAATGGAAGCTAGAGGCGCAGAGCATTATATTACTTGTTCACTAGTTAGGGTTGCAAAATTACATGAGTGAAGAGAATGGAAGAGGTGCAGAGCATGTTCATTGTTCGCCAGTTATGGCCGGTTGTAAAATTTCTATGAGCGAAGAGTATGGAAGAGGCGCAATCCATGTTCCTGGTCGCCAGTTATGGTTGCAAAATTACCGTGAGAAGATAATTGAAGAGGCGCAGCGCAGGTAGTAAAATTAACGCAGGTGAAGAGAATATATGGAAGATTAAGAAGAGAGAAGAGCGGCATGTTCAAATTTGAGCCAAAAAATCCGCGTCCATTAACTATAAAGAACACTTTGTGTAGGAAGCGTTCTTTAAAGTGTATGGCCGGAGCACATAAAGAACGCTTCCTACACAAAGCGTTCTTTATGTGCTTTGGCCATACACTTTAAAGAACGCTTTGTGTAGGAAGCGTTCTTTATGTGCTCCGACCATACACTTTAAAAAACGCTTTGTGTAGGAAGCGTTCTTTATGTGCTCCGGCCATACACTTTAAAGAACGCTTCCTACACAAAGTGTTTTTTATGTGTTCCGGCCACTGTAAAAAAACGCTTAATATAATAATCGTTCTTTTAACATATTATATAGAACGCTTTTGCTAAAAGCGTTTTTTACAACCTGTTTTTTATTCTCTTTTTCCAGCAGTGATATTTATTGGCACTTAGAACAAATAATTCTTTCCAAGCAATAGGACAAACAAAAACAAGTGTGACATTTAGGCGCAACTGACATATTTTCAGGGAAAGGTCTCTACTTGCTCACAATTAAGAGGAGTAATGTCCTCATTCTTCAAAAAAATAAAAATCAAGAAAAGACCATTCAAAATATGTCAGACTCGTGAAGAATTCATTCAAGACACCTCTGATTATAAATAATCATTAAGCATTATAAACCATCGTAGGCTGAAAACAAAAATAGAAAATAAGAGAAACTGGGCATTTTCCTTGGACTTTGTCGAGACATACATGTTTTGAAGTCTCGACATGCGTCGAACTTCCATGTTCGGACACATGTCTGGACACCTCTCTAACTTTGACGATAAAATGTTTGTTTGACCTTCGTTTTGATCTCTAGTTGCGGGGTTATGACCCCCTAAGTGTTAATAAGCTATTTGACATGTTTAGTATGCATTTGCATGCATTTATGTTCTGAAAGTATTCCTATCTGTTGTGAACTCTGAATTGCTTTGATAAGTGTGTTCTTAACTTCTGTTTTTGCTTTATTTTATACATTTTGATGATCTTGGCATAATGCTTATATTTTGTGAAGTCTTTGACTTCAGTTTGTAAAGATACCTTTCTTTGTTGTGTTGTTTGCTCGTTACAACACATTATGTTCTGAAATTTAAGCTTCTATTTTAGGACCTAGTTTCTTTGCCTTCTAAGTTGTGGATGGCTGGGTCTAGCTATCCCGTAACTTGCTGCGTAGGATGTCTTATTTCTATTTCATGGGTTTCTCTGTTCTGTTATGGGACCGACAGGTCCAATTAATGGTATCGAACAATTTCTATTATGTGGGATCTTCTGATACAAGGGTCTCTGTCTCTTTCTGTGTGTGTGCTTAGAACTAGTGTCCCACTATGATTTGTGAAGTTTGATAAGTTTTGCTAAGTGTGTTTTGGCTTTTGCTTCCGTTCAGCTTTGAGCTTTGGCAGCTTTTGATATAAGATTGTTTTGTGCTCTGTCTCGTTCTGAAAGTGAGGCTTCCACCTTTGTTCTACCTTATGTATATTTGTCAGCTTTGGTTTATGACCTTCGATTTATGAAGATTATGATTTGTTATGCAAATGCGCTTTGATATGAAGTCTCTACTTCTGTCCAGTTTTTTGTTCATCCGTCAGTTTTGACAAGTGCTTCTGATTTGTGAAGGGCTTTGTGGTTTCTGTAAATGCTTTTCCGCTGTTAAGTTGCCTTTGTGACTTCTGTTTCTCTCTAATTTGTATTTGACTTCAGATCGTTTTGAAGTGCTTTCCATTTTGATTTTGATTCTAATTCTGATTAGTGAAACTGATATCTATATGAGCTATGTTCTGTAAAAGTGTTTTGAGCATGCTCATGCTGATGAAGTTTATCACTTACTAAGTTGTGGTTGCTCACCCCTATATAAATCCTCTATTTTGCATATTGTTTAGTCGACCAGCTGAAGGTCTTCTGCTTTCTTTTCCTTTAGCATTTGAGTTTGTATTTGGATTTGTCAACCTTGTATTTTATAGCAGCTGGGCTTATTTACCATTTGTTAAACCGCTTGACTGAGCTTGTAAACTCTTTCATATATCATTTATTGAGTAATAAATTTCAGTTGTGGGTATCAGATTAGTAGCCTTGAATTTCTTAGGTAATAAGGGTGTGACATGTATCGACCTTAGAACTAGTCCAACTTTAGAGTCATTACAAAAACAACACCGATTGTAACACCCTGGATTTTGTCTTAAATGAAAGTACGCATCGATATAGATCTAACGCCGCAAACAGATTTGAAAACGGACTCCAAACGAGTCCTAAAACTGAAAAGGAAGCTTTGTCCGAACTTGTGTCCGGACGTTGATGTTCGGACACAAGCCGAGAAGAAAACGTATTGAGAAATCCTGAGTGTCCAAACTTGTGTCCGGACATTGAAGTTCAGACACAAGTTCCGATAAATTTCAAATATGTGGTCCGAACATTGGTCCGAACATGTAAGTTCGGACCAATGCCGAGACTTATAGTTCAGACCCGTCCTTGCATGTTGTCTGAACATGTAAGTTCGAACAGATGTTCGGACACACTCAAACATTGAAAAATAAAACACTCTCGGGGCCTGTCCGAACATGAATGTTCGGAAAAACGTTCGGACAGGTCCAGAATTGCGAAAATCATAACGAAACCAGAGTTAGAAAAAGGTACAGAATAGCCACAAAACTGATGTCAATAGATGGTAAATGTTTTTATAAACACCTATAACAGAAGTTACCAAAGAACACAGCGGAAACAACTTTGAAATCAACTCATAATCATCTCCAATGGAATTGTATTTGCTATGAAATGATATTGTAAGCATGATTAGCAAAAGTTTGACTTTAAACTGCAATGAAAAATCAATTAAACCAGGGTGTTACCGCCACACTCAACACCTGTTGAGTGGTCAAGCATTATTCAACATCTCAAAGGTAAATATCTCAAACCATTGTAAATAAACATAGTGTCTCAACCATTATTCAACTCCGACATCTATGTGACAGCGTAATCCCAGCCCCAACGTCAGCAATCCATACCTGTGATCAGAAAACAATATACAAAAATATGAAGGGATCGCGCAAATTAGTGAAACTGAGTAAATCCTGCCTCATTATGTAAAATACGTTTTGAAATTCCTTCTTAATCCATAAATCATTCCAACAAAAAAGAGTATAAGCCAACAATAAAACCATATCTCCAGCAACCAGAATAATTTGATAAGAACAACGGGGGAGCTTTCAACAGGAATCAACCACAACACAAATATGGACAGTCACCTATGGGACCGTTAAACACCACCTCACCCTATGCACACCCCCTATGAATCATCAGTCTCTATAGTAGATCATAGAGCTTAACTGTGTTTCACTGTTCGCAGCGCAAATATTTATATGATAAAAGGTACATGGTATCAACAATTGATATGGAGCACCTATGGGATCCATCGGTAAAGTAATTAATCCTGTGAAAGACTCCCAAAACCACAATCCAATATCCATTGATAAACCTCAATCGAAAATTCACATCGCATGAGGATAAATCTCAATCCAAAATCCTTAACCAGGGTTTCCAAAACATTTTCCAATAACCACAATTTCATACAATCAGAACAAACATGAGCACATAATTTACCTGGTTATTCACGTGACTCACGGTCTAGGCCACTCCTCTACTGCTTGAATTTTAGACGGATCCACTGATATACCTTCTTTGGTAATGATGTGGCCCAGCAATGCCACCCGGTCCAACCAGAAGTCACACTTGGACAATTTTGCATATAATTGTTGCTCTCTCAGAATCTGCAACACCAATCGTAGATGCTCCTCATGCTTAGAGTAAATCAGTATGTCATCTATGAATACCACTACAAACCGGTCTAGGTGGGGATTAAAGATCCGGTTCATGAGGTCCATAAAGACAGCTGGAGCATTCGTCAGTCCAAAGGGCATAACCAGGAACTCAAAATGTCCATATTTGGTTCTGAAAGCTGTCTTCGGAATATATTTCTCTACAACTCTGACTGATAGTAGCTCGACTTCAAGTAAATTTTGGAGAATACTCAAGCACCCTGCAGCTGGTCGATGAGGTCATCGATCCCCGCCAGTGGATATCGGTTCTTCACATTGATCTGATTCAACTCCCAATAGTCTATGCACAACCCTATACTCCCATCCTTCTTTTTCACGAACAGGACAAGAGCTCCCCTCGACGACACACTCGGACGAATGTATCCCTTCTCCAAGAGCTCCTCCAACTGGGCCTTCAATTCTTTCAACTCTGATGGATCCATTATGTATGGGGCTTTGGAAATGGGTGCGGACTCAGGCACCAAGTCGATACTGAACTCTACCTCCCTGTCTGGCGGCATGCCAGGGATCTCATCAGGGAACACGTTTGGGAACTCGTTCACCACTCAAATTTCTTCCCTCTTATCTGCCTTTCTGCTCAAGTCCTGGACATAGCAGAGGTACGCCTACTGCCCTTTCTTCACTTAGGCCAAAATAGACATCTCTGAAACAATCTTTACTCCAGGTTTCTCCTCCACATTCTTGTATGAGATCCTCTGCCTCGATGGCCCTCTTAGCACAATCTTCTGTTCGCCACAATTGATCCTCCCTTTGTACTTGCTCAGCTAATCCATCCCCAGGATGATGTCAAAGTCAGACAGGTCAAACTGGATCAGGTCTATTACAAAGTTTCCCCCCTTAATGTCTATACCTACGCCTTTTACCATGCTACTACAAGTGAACACCCTCCCCGAAGGTATAGATACAGATATAGGTGAATATTTACTAGCTACTAACCCTGATTTCCCAACAAATTCAGTAGCAACAAAGGAATAAGAAGCCCCCGTACCAAAAAGAATTTTAGCAGGAGTACCATGAACAGTGAAGGTACCTGCTAAGACATCTGCTTCGGCCTCATCCCGACTCATAACATTAATCCTCCCTGGAGCTAGGTAGTTGTTGCCTCGGCCATCTCTCTGGCCTCTACTACCTTCATCACCATTGCCCCGTTGGGGAGCATCCTCATGCTGGTTCTGGTTCTGGCCCCTATGCTGCTGATCTGGCTGCCTAGGAGCACGGTCACCGCCATTACCCCTTTGTTGGTTGCTCCCTTGAGGCTTTGGAAGCACTCAAACACTCTACGGCCCTTTTTACCACACCTGAAGCACGTGACCAGGTTCCCCTCGAAGTCTTTCCCCGGGTGATCTTTGTGGCATCTCCTACAATGGAAGTGCCTCTCTCACCTCTGCTCCCTCTCTAGGTTTGGCTCTGGGATCGATCACCCCACCTTTGGTCGTACCTTTGGTTCCCGCCGAACCTCTGTCTCCCATCAGAATTGGGCTTCCACCTCTTTTCTTGGTTCGGCCTCTAAGACTGGTCCTCTCGACCTTGGGAATCCTCTCCTCCCTCCAGTTTCCTCTTGTTGCCTGCCTGAACTTCTCTCCTTTTTTGCTGCACCCTGTACAGGTTAACAACCTTTTCATATGCGTCCTGAGGGGTCGGGATGGTCAGGACACTCAGGGCTTCCTACAGGCTCCAGTTAAGCCCGCCCATGAACCTCTACACCTTGGAAGCCTCGTCTGGAACCATCGTCGGTGCAAACCTCGCCAGCTCTAGAAATTTGAAGTGGTACTCCTTCACACTCAGGGTCAGCTATTTGAGTTCTGAGAACTCCAAAGCATGCGCACATGCTTCGGATAGAAGCGCCTCCTCATTGCCACCTTGAAGGCATCCCAACCAAAATTTGGTTCAGCAAGTAGAGCATCCTTGTTAGCAGACCACCAGATGTCGGCCTTCCCTTTGAAATAGTAGACTGCCCCATTGACTCGCCTGTCAGCTGGGGAGTTGACAGCTTCAAAAATCTTGTCAAATTCTCTTATCCAATCCTCCAACAGCACTGAATTCTCTTCCCTAGGAAACAAAGTAGGCTTCAAATGAGCAATTCTCTTTGTGTAGTCCTCATGTACATTGTCCTTCTGAGCCTTCCTCAGGACGATTTGCCCCAGGTTCAAAGCAAGCTCTTGATGTTGCCTCAAAGGGTCGTTACCTGCCATTGTAGCTCGACGGCTTCTGCTTCTTGTGTTGTACGAGAAATTGAGTCTGTCAGCCAGTTCTGCACCCCTTAGAGCTCTAAAGTGAACTCTGATTATGAGCCACTGAATTATTTAAATATACCCAACTCTCATACCCCCAATAATTGACTTCCTATCCCATATTAAGAACTAACACCATACCTTCATATAGCGTATATAATAGCAAAGTCTATATGCACGCAATATTATTCAGTGTATCAACAACTCAATCCAAGACAGTAATTCACACTCAGAGTATATACTTCAACACATCCAACCATTATGTAATCAACATATAACATATCAAACAACTGTAATTCCCCGAGATGACTTACCCTAAATTTTAATTCCTTTTTAACCAATTCTTATCTTATTTCGAAAACACAACTCTGATACCACCTTATAACATCCTGGATTTTGTCTTAAATGAAAGTACGCTACGATACGGATCTAACACCGCAAACGAATTTGAAAACGGACTCCAAACGAGTCCCAAAACTGAAAAGAAAGCTTTGTCCGAACTTATGTCCGGACGTTGATGTTTGGACACAAGCCAAGAAGAAAATGTATTGAGAATTCCTGAGTGTCCAAACTTGTGTCCAGTGTTATTTTTCAATGTTTGAGTGTGTCCGAACATCTGTTTTATTTTTCACACTATCACAGGAAGCGCTCGCCGTCGATTTCGGTGTCTAGATTCATAATAATCCACAATCAGAATTCGCCAATCACAACCGAAAATAAATTGGAACTCTGTCCAAATAATAGATCTTACCCTCCTTAATCTCTAAACCGACACCAGGGAAGAACTTCAAGAAATCAGGAAGGAACGAGAAATTATGTATTTGGGAAGAAGGAGTGTAGAAGTGTCGTGTTGTAGATGCATAATAGTGGTGGAGATCGTGGTTTGAGTAGAGTAACAATTATAAGGAGAGAGAAGAACATATATTAATTAGGTTAATAATGTAAATAATTTTAGGAGAGAAAATAAATCACTTAAAGAGTAATCAGTTAGGAAGGAATAAATAATAAATGAAAATAGTTAATTGAAATAAATGGAAAGTGAACGATTTGTCCGTTGTGAAGATATTTATTTTGAAAAGGGATAAATAAAAATAGGATTGAATTATTAACTCAAATGAGAAGGAATACCGTCACATTGGTAGAAAATTGGAAAGATGATATTAAATGAGGAGGGAATTTATTAACATATAATTAATTTGGAAGAGATAAAATAGAATTGAATTCTTAAAATCAGGAGGACGTTGTAACGTCAGTAAGAGATGGGAATATTAATATTAATTAATTTTAGGAGAAGGAAAAGGAGGATATTAAAGTAAGATTAATGTAGAGAAGGGAAAGGAGAAAGCAGGGGCGGACCTAGAATCTAAAGTCTATGGGGTCACTATTTTTTTCTAATAAGATAATTTTTTTTGATAATATTAATAAATGCATATAAAATTTTAAAATAAAATACAACATCCAATTACATTTGTCCTCTTCGGGTCTTCATTGCTTGAAAATGACACATAATAGTTTCATTGCTAATGGTCTCAAAAACATCTCTTTCTACATAAGTAATTAAAACATCATTAAGCACTTCGTCATTCATCTTGCTCCGTAAGTCAGTCTTGATATATTTCATGGCAGAGAATGCCCTTTCAACAGTTGTTGTAGCAACGGGTAGAATTAATGCAAGCTTCAATAGCAAAAACACCCGTGAAAAGTTCAAATGTTGTTTTGTTTCAACCAACTTTCTCGCAAGATCACTAATTCCCTTCAAGTTGATAAATCTAGAATCTTCACGCATATTTGTGATGAAATTATCAAGCTGGCAACTAAGCTCTTGGATCTCAATTTCACCATTTAAATCTTCTGGATATAGACGAGCCATAACCAACAACTTTGTCTTGTCAAAGCTATAAAATGAATCAGCTGGATTCAGGCAACTCATGCCAATTAATAATTCTGTGTTGACCTCTGAAAAACGAGAATTAAGCTCTTGAATTTGCATATCAAGAACTGCATACAAAACACTTACACGGTAGTAATCCTTGTTGGTCACATCGTCAACTCTACGCTTTGATTTGAATCCCCATGTCCAATGTATATGCATAGTATCCATGTCAAGTATATCAATATCATGCTGACAACAAAAAGATGTAACCTTCAAAATGAGCTCTTCCCAACCATCTTCTCTCATCCTTTGCAATTGTCCTTTAGCTGTAACAAGTAAACTTATAGCATTAACAACATCTTGCTCTCTTTTTTGCAAAGCAATATTCAACTCATCTGTGATTGCTAAAACCTTCTTCATAAGATGCAGCATGAAGATAAATCTAAAAGAATGCAAAGAATCAAGAAGTCCTTGTGCCCTCATTCGATCACTTGAAGATTGGCCATCCATTGCAATATCAACAATCACCTCAACCAAAAATGGAAACAAAGTCATCACATTCAATAAAGACTTGTAATGAGAACCCTATTGGAACTGAATTGTAAACGTGTGTATGAGATTACAAATTCTTGTGTTTATTGATTTCTGTAAGTGTACTTTACATTGTAAACTACCGATACATATATACACTGCTAAGTATAACAGTTTTCCTATCTATTAGCAACTATATCTTAGAGAATATGAGATTTACTAAACAGAATATAAACAACCTTATACAAAATAATCTAAAACAATCTAATAATAAAAACCGCCTATGTACCAAATCAATAAACGTGAGGCATGACTTATTATAATCCCCAATACCCTGATAAGCCGCAGACTTATCATATTTTATGTGCTAGATTTAGTATTATATTTATCTAAATAAGGTTAAATATATGTTATTTATGCTATATTATGTATAAAGTCTATTATTTGTTCAGATTGATGTTTTTATATGTTTTCCATGCAAGGAATGAATTTCTAATCAAAAGACCAAGTGGTGCCGGGCTTGGTGCCGGCTGTCCAGTTCACGGAACAAGTTTGGAGCAAAACAGGAGGTGTGTCGGGTGGCACGCTGGGTGTCTGGTGTCAGGCGCATTCAAAGTCTGTGAATGTGCCTAGCATCTGATGTCCGGCAGTACATCCGGCACATACTGAAAAGTCACCCCGGTTCGTCAGAAGTTAGCAGTTAATTACCGTTAGCATACCAACCGATGCCGGGTGTAGTGCCGGGCATCCCATGTCCGGCATATGCACTGTTTCGCACGGAATTGGCGGTTTCGACCGTTAACGGTTGGGCACATTTCCCACGTGTGCCGGCTACTGACGACCCGGCACGACGCCCGGCAAGAGACATTTTGATGCCTATAAATAGGCCGAGAAAGGCTGCAATTTGACACACTTAACATACCAAATCACGCCATTCACTTCTCTATTTCCGCCCACATTCCATCTGTTGGTGTCCAAGAGTTTCTACGGATCCATCCACGAAGAAGAAGAGAAGATTATCTTTTCGGGTTAAGGCTTTTGATTAATCTCCTTCTCCCCCATGTATTTCTTCTTTAATTGGAGTGGATGGTGAAGTAGAGATCCTTGTTAGGCTTTGGCTAGGGATGAATTCCTTCTATGTAAACAATATGATTATTTCAATACAAATTCAAGCGTTCATTAAGATTCTGGTTCTTATGGCAAGGGAATTAGTTGATCACTCATTCTCTTTATGCAAATTCTACTTGAGGGGGAAAAGCCCGAGAGTAGGATAGGTTAGACAAATCTTAATGGTCTTTGATGTTTTCACCTATAATTTAGGGTTAGCATTAAAGATTACGAGTTAATCCATCTTCCCCCATCTCCTTGTTCATTTCGTAGCATGACATATGCTCGATTTGTTAATGGGTTTTGAGTTTCTTGTTCGAAGCAAGAGAGTGGTTTTCACCATATGAACGTGTCGGATGCACTGCCGGGTGCTTCCTGTCCGGCACATTCAAGAATTTGAATATGCCGTGCATCTGGTGTCCGGCAGGACATCCGGCGCAATCATGTTGGTTGGTTAAGTTCGTGTCTTGAAGTTGCATTACGTGATCATGTTGGTACTTAGGGTGGTTTAGTCCTAAACCTCGCATTTAGATAGGTTTTAGTTAATTATTGTGTCATTTACATTTCCCCCCTTATTATTATAGAATAGGCTTTTGCCCGGATTAGGACTAGTTTTCTATAAGTCCCTTGGGTACGATACTCTCGGTCGTAATATATTTACACTATCCTCCGACCGGGTTTTTATTTGCTACCCGAAGTAGAGTTGTAGGATTAGTTTAATATTTTATTCTTTTTATGTATATAGTTTATCCTAACAATTTCTCTGTCCCCTCAAGCCGTAGGTAAAACTGCATTACCTAGGCTTGAAGAGCTACTATGATGCATACCCATTCGGGACAAATGCTCTTTGTACCGAGTGCCAGGAAGGACCTTTGTCATCATGTCTGCAAGCTGTTGAGAAGTATGTGTGTAAACAACATCGACAAGGCCTTGTTGTATTTTATTGCGCACAAAGTGACAATCGATTTCAATATGTTTAGTGCGCTCATGAAAAACTAGATTACGAGCAATGTAAATAGCGGATTGATTATCACACTTGACTGGTATAGGCGTTACATTCGCCACACCAAGTTCATGTAACAAACGTGTGAGCCAAGTCAACTCTGCAGTAACACGGTGTAAGGAGCGATACTCTGCCTCTGCATTGGAAAGCGAAATTGATCCTTGCTTCTTTGTTTTCCAAGAGATAGGACTATCACCGAGGAAAATTTAATAACTTGAAACTGATTTTCTGGTATTCGGACAAGCAGCCCAGTCTGAGTCACAATAGGCAACAAGCTCAAGAGAAGGACCATGTGTAAGAACAATGCCATAGTTAACTGTGCCCTTAATATAACATAACACATGCATAGCTGCCTCTAGATGAACATCACTGGGTTGCTGCATGAACTGACTAAGAACCTGAACTGTGAAACTGATGTCAGGTCTTGTGTTAGACAAATGATTCAGCTTTCCCACTATCCTTCTATAGAGAGTGGGGTCTCAAAGAGGTGTGCCATCAGTAGCAAGTAATCGTTGACCAACTACCATGGGTCCTTTATTAACTCGCTATCTTCACACCCAAACTCTTTCAACAATTCCATACAAAATTTTCTCTGAGAGAGGATATACCCTTGTTGTGTGCGAATAAACTCTATGCCCAAAAAATAATTCAAGCCACCCAAATCTTTGATTTTGAAAGTAGCATCCAAAGACTCCTTCATGTCATTATCTCAGATTGGTTAGCTCCAACAATCAACATGTCATCAACATAAACTGCTATAAAAGTTTCTCGTTTGTACTGCAAGACCCTGTGGCAACCGCATATACACCTCTTCATCAAGATCGCCGTGTAAAAATGCATTATTGACATCCAGTTGATTAATATGCCATCCTTTGGTAAGAGCAACAACAATGAGAGAACGAATAGTTGTTAGCTTAACCACAGGCGAAAAAGTTTCATGATAGTCCAAACCATGACGTTGAGTGAAGCCCTTTGCAACTAACCGTGCTTTTTACCGCTCTAACATTCCATCAGACTTAAGTTTGACCCTGTAAACCCATTTGCAACCAACAACTTTCTTCCCGCGTGGTAAAGAAACCACATCCCAAGTGTCGTTGTCTTCTAAAGTACGCAATTCATTCTGCATAGATACACGCCAGTGTTCATCTTTTACTGCTGAATGATAGTCATGAGGTTCATATAACGCCGGGTCATCTTGAACAAGTGTGTCTGCAGCAAGTAGGGAGATAGAGCGAACCGGCGTTGTCTCAGTCAAACTAATACAATCTTTGAAAACATCCTTATGCTGATCAAAACCATATACTCTTTCATTCAAGATGTCCTGAAAGGTCGTGTTACAGACATAATCAGTCAAATAGCTGGGTTTGTGACTGACCCTGCTAGAACGACAGGTCAGCTGTCGTAACATCTGGAACAACGGTACCGTCTTCATGCAAACTGGGCTCATTTTCTGCTCCGCAATCTTCTGTATGTGCCACCACGTGAACATTACTATCATCATCTAGCAACATAGGATTAAAAGGGCCAATGTCAACTGCGTCATCTGAGGTATGAAAATGACCAGTAAGGTTGTCGGCAAAAGGAAAATGCGTAACATGGAATTTGACATCACGACAAACTTCAATAGTCCGTGTGCGTAAACACAAGACTTTATGTCCCTTCTTTCTAGGATCTTCGCCCAAATAGACACAAGCCTCACCTCTTGGTTCGAACTTTCCTCCCTTTGGACCATAACCGTCTTATAACACAAGCAGCCAAACGGTTTAAGGTCTTCATACGTAGGTTTTGTATAGAACAAACTCTCAAATGGTGTTTGTCCATGTAGAGTCTTTGTAGGAAGCCTGTTGATAAGATAAGTCGCATGTAATATGCATTCTCCCCAATAGACCAAAGGAACTTTTGACTGAAAATAAACAGCACGTGCCGTTTCTAATAGATATTTGTGATTTCTCTCAACGACTGCATTTTGTTGCGGTGTGTATGAACAAGAAGTTTGATGTATGATTCCTTCTTGTGCATAAAACCTCTTTCCTTCATGAGAACTTCCTAGCTCTTTGGCATTATCTGTTCGAACCATCTTGACTTTTGTTTCAAACTGCCGTTCCACCATTCTGATAAAATTTACAATAGCCTCCCAGATGTTTCCCTTCTGCTTAATAAGGACAACCCAAGTCGTGCGAGTAAAATCATCAACGAAACAAACAAAATACTTATAGCCATTATAAGTGTCGGTGTTAAACGGACCCCAAACATCTTTGTGAACTAATTCAAAAGCCTTCTTGGTTTTGCTAACAAAACTGGGAAAAGGTAAACGCTGAGCTCTTGACTTGTAACAAACATCACAAGCATAACTAGAAGAAAATTCGGCGTCTTTTATTAAACCAAGTGTAACAAGTTTCCGAAAAGGAACATGTCCAAGCTTAACATGAATCTCTTTAGCTCTTGGGCTAACCCCATCTTTATTCCGAGAATTTGAAAAACAACCCAAACTTCCGCTTTGTCTGGTCCGGCCCAGGTCCGTTCTCTGCGCGGCCCACTTGTTTGCTTCGTCTTCATCCAAAATGAACAGGCTGTCACGCCCAAGCCCAAACAGAAAGCTATCCTGGTCTGTGATACGGTCCTAAACAAAACACTGATGTGCATCAAACGACAGAACACAATTCAATTATTGCACAAGTTTCTTCACTAAGATGAGATTAAACAGAAAATTTGGCACAAATAAAACATCCTTTAACCACAATTTGTTCCCGATTTTCACGTAGCCGATGAAATCGACACTCTGTGGGCTTCCGTCAGGTAAGACCACCACTCTTCCGTGTTTGAGTTTTCGCCAGTTTTCAATTAGGGTTTCTATCCCCGTCATATGATCCGTGGCGCCGAAATCAAGCACCCACTTGCCTTTGAACTGATTTTATGTGTAATTGCTCATTAGACAAAGTTTATTACTCATGCAAAAGATTCGATTACCTGAAAAGTTGCAATAATCGATCTCTTCGGCTTTGGGTTTGGTCTCAGTGTTTGCGCTTCGTATCAGCTGAGTAATCTGTTGCAGTTGACGAGGAGTTAAACCTTCTCCTTGTTCAATTTCTTCGGTTTTGCCTGCTCTGTGGCTTGCACTGTATTTGTAAAACCTTTTTTCTTCTGACTAAGTACTTTGTCTCTACCGCGCAACTGATAACATTCCTCTGCTATGTGTCCTGACCTCTTGCAATACGAGCAAGTCTGGCACTGGTAACACTCATCATAGCCATGGCCAGGCTTTTTACAATAAGTGTGTGGAGGGTGATTTTTCGGTATGGGGGGGGTCTATCTAAATATGGTCTGACTGAGAAGCCTAGATCCTAGAAAATGTCATTCTGTGGAGGGTGAAAACCCGTTATTCTGGCATCCCTCAAATACCTACTAAATCGTCCATCTTTCCCAAAAAGCATAAAGGGGAGTGCAAGTGTGCACTACACCCGCTCTCGATGGGCTCCACGCGGACTTATGCCTCTATAAGGCGGAGTTGACTAGAGTCGCCACCTAGTTTGACCTAAGGAACTAGGAAGGGAGGAGAAGGGTTCTAAGAACCGGTAATTGACTTGAGATTTGCAAATGGATTGGACTTATCTGGTCATACCAAAGATTCTGTGTGGGTTCGCACTGGATTACACCCCTTTAGAAGTGGCAACAATCACGACTTCGGATTGGTGCCTGAGGAAACCTCGGTCTCCAATTGTCGGGACTACCTTCTTTCAAAACCTTTTTAGAGAGATTCATTTAAAAGCCAAAAAAACGATTAGGACGGGAAGAGAGAAAGAGAGTGGATAAGGCGAGCTTTTCTGCCAAGCTAGCGCCAAGAAGAGGAATAGATGAATTCGGATGAGTGTATGATGGGAAATCTGGGAAAAATCTGGGGTTGAGAGAATAGACAAGACTTGGAGTCTGATGGTTTGAAGTTTGTGGGAGCCGAAGAAGGTTTGAGTGCCTCGAGAGGTATGAAGAATGCCTTATAGGGGAAAAGGGTTTTTTTTAATGGGGTCGCACCCTAGATGGGCTGCCTACGTACTCAACTCCCTGTTGAGATCAGACCTTATGTAGTTCAGGGATGTTTGGGTTTTGGAAGTTTTGATGTTTGTGGAGCTTGAGGATATTTGTAGTGTTTGAGATTTAGAAGGATTCGAGGTTTCAAGAAGTTTCGGGTTTGGGAGGTTAGAGTCTGTGAGACACCCAGGTCTGTGAGACATTGAAATCTCAGAATGATCGAGTCTGTGGGACGCTCGGGTCTGTGAGACATTCGAGTTCGTGAGCCGTTCGAGTCTATGAGACGCTCGGGCCTGTGAGACTTTGGGAGTTTGAATGAAGTTGGAATTTGTAAGAGGATTTGAGTTTAATGCGAATTGGAGTTTGAATGATGATTTGGGTATGAAGTGGTTTGGAGTTATGAAGATTATTTGAGTGTGTGAGGCAATTGGTATTTGAATAGAGATCTCGAGTTTTTTTTTTGAGGTTTGAAAGCGATTGAGGAAAATCATTTTATTGTAAAAGGGCAGATAATCTCGAGGGATTACCCTATGTACCCCCTCAAACACGACACTTAATTAATGGTAAGTGTCGAGGCTCGAAAGATGGGGCAATGAATTTATGTCGAAAAATAGGATTAAGAGAGAAACACCATGAATGAGATGTTCTCGGTCGAGCCCTAATAATCTCTAACTCCCGGGTTTTAAAATGTTAAAACTGAAAATATTGAAATCGAGTGGAAGGGAGTTAGACGATTCTGAAATCCCGACTGCAACTAGGAAGGCAATCACATCCCTAGCACCCCGCCTCGTAAAAATCTAGACTGCAATTAGGGGATGTTTGTCACCCTAATGCCCCGCCTAAAGAAGTCCAGACTGTGACAAGGGATGTGACGACCCTAGTGCCCCGCCTCGGATTTTTATTTTGGAAGGGAGACAAGCGATGTCTAACTAAGGAGAAAACATTTTGAAAATGTTTGAAAACTGAGTTTGAAAACTTTTGAAGTTGTTCGGAATTCTTGATGAAGAAACACTGATTTTGAGAAATGTTTTTAGGGGAAAACTTTCTGTATATGTGAGAAGAACTTTCTGCATTTGAGAAGAGTTTTCTATGATGTGAGAAGTGTTTTTCCTTTAAAATTCCACAAAATGGTTTCTTTTGAAAACTTGATGAAGTTTGAATAAAATGATTGTTTGAAGATTTGAGAAAAGAGATTTTCAGGATTTTTAAATTAAAGCTGAATAATGAGGAATGTTTTTTTGGATTTTTGGAGTTTGGATGGAATCTACAATTTAGGTTTGAATGGGGTTTGGGCCAGGATTGGAAAACAGGCTGGGTCAAAGTTCGGGTTAGTCCAAGTTGAATTGGTCAAACTTGGGTCAAAGTCAATGCTCGATCAAGGTGAAAGCTAGGTCAAAGTCAATGCTCGATCAAGGTCAAAGCTAGGTCAAAGTTGAATTGGTCAAAGTTTGGGTCAAAGTGGGATTGGTCAATGGTTGGGTCAAAGTCAAAGGTCAAAGTTGGGGGTCAAAGTCGAGATGGGTCAAAGTCAAAGGTCAAAGTCGGACCGGATTGGACTTTTGGGCCAATTGTGATTTGGGCCTTGGGGTGATTAAGTTGTGGGCTGAATTGGGCTTTTGGGCCGAATTGGGCTTGATGGGCCATATTGGGTTTGGGCCGAATTAGGCTTGATGGGCCACATTGGGTTTGGGCTGAATTGGGCTTGATGGGCCACATTGGGTTTGGGTCGAATTGGGCTTGATGGGCCACATTGGGTTTGGGCCGAATTGGCTTATGGGCCTTATTTGAGATTGGGAAAATTGGGCCTTATTTGAGATTGGGAAAATTGGGCCTTATTTGAGTTGGGAAAATTGGGCCTTATTTGAGTTGTTTTGAGCTTTTGATTTTTGGGTCCAATGGGCTTTGGAAAATGATGAATCAAAATTAGATGAATTTTGAGAAAGTATTTTTATTAATACATGTTATTATAATAAGATGTGGTTTGGGTTTAGGGATCACCCTTTGCTAGGTGGGACCATGGCTCACCATTGGCAAGGACTCACCCTCTATCCTAAGGCTTGGTCCTAAGGTCTAATAACTAGGGCTTAGATGAAGTAATCCAAAATATAAGGAAATGAAGCAACAATCATAGTAAAGCCAAGTATACAGCATATATACACGTATAGTGCAAAGGGAACAAACAATACAATAATTAATCAAATCGAAATGGATGGAGACAATTAATCGTACAAACAAACATATTCAATGTTATCGAAGAGCTGCTAGGGATTTTAAACAAAAAGTAAAGAGTCCAAAATGGTTAAACTCAAACAAAATCCAACCTAAACTAATCTGTCATGGTTCATCTTCTTTCTGTTCATTGTCGTTTAAGGACCCAGTTTATCATTAAGCCAAGGAAAGGTAGAAGGAAAACAAAACTCAAAACTGAACTGGTGCTTAGTGCTAGTTTCTCAAACTTAACAATAAGCATGGAATCAAAATTAACTGCTGTAAATTAAACTTATTCCCTATCCGTATTCATGAGCACAACGCTGATCAAATTGGAAGAGTTACAGCTGGACATTTTCACATGATTTCCATCATTCACACTCAGAGCAATTGTTACAAAATCAACTTTGAAACGCAATCAAGTTTATACATCTTAACACACAAGATCATGCATTAAATCTGTAAAAACTGGTAGATTCATGGGGTAAGAATGAAATACCGGATTAGTAGACAACTGCCCTCTGCATAATTTAGGCAACAGAAACAAGAAGGGTGTTTAGGACCACTTCAAAACAGATGAATCACATGGCACGATACAATAGCAATATAGATTAAAGCTCTTGCGGTTATATTATCAAAGTTTTAAACCAGTGCAAATCAGACCAGAGGGGTGTTTAAGATTCTGTAACCAATCAGTAAAAACTATAACCAAAATCTTCACATTATCGGTGGACTGATCAACGATGAACGTTTTCTGAGTCTCTTGCACGCAGCTGAGATGCGCAGGAACTGCCCAGTATCGAGTCCAAGTAGGACCTTGAGATTTCGAGAACAAAATGATTCAGACACACAGAGAGAATACACAAGGGGTATAGTGACTTCTCCCTGCTTACAACATTATCCAGGACTGAAAATGTTGCCTCCTCAACGGTGACTAACCCTGACTCGAGCAACACCAAATAAAACGTAGAGACAGAATCTACATGAAGCTTCATTCCAGAATGTCGATATTATATGTCCAAAAGAAACAAACGACAAGGATTATTTGTGGGAGTCTGTAACCGAAACTAACACCTTGACCATCATTTTTTTACCTGTAGTATACTGGATTTCGAATAGCTTACTCATGAATAGAACTGAGATCGATCAGGGCAAAAGAAATGTAAATACATATCAAAGCGAGAGTAAAGATTGGAGACTTCTATCACATTTTCTAGTGTCTCCTGTCAACCCGGGGACGGGTTCGGTTCCATCAGAGCATATATACAAATTAACAAAGCAAGCCAGCATATGGTGCGAGAGATTTCGAGAAGAAGTGAAGGAAGAAAGGAAATGCCAGTGTGAACTTCTTAAGAGGTACCACCGTATTTGTGTTCTTCTTTTCCGAACCGGAACCCGAATGGTTTATTTGAGAAGTAAAACTGACGAACGAGAAATAACGAAAGCGGATGAAATCGAAATGATCAAAACAGAAAGAAGAAAAAGGGGTGGGTTCGACATTGACACCGAGGAGTCTCGGATGAAGTCGAAACTTGAAATGCCATCCTCCTTTGAGGTTTCATTTGGCAAGATAATACAGAGAGCAAAAGGGACCATAAAACGTGAGCAAAACTGGGGATTATTCTTTGAAATCGGCAAGCAAAATGGAGGAACGAAAATCAAACATAAACGAGGTTAGAAAGTACAGAGAGACGAGATATAGGGAGTCACCGTGAACTTCGGAAAAAAGAGTTCCGGAAACACCGTAAGTCAGTTTCTCTTTTAGTCATCACCAGCTTGGAAGCCTTGGATCCTTTGACAGAGACGGTGATGGCAAAACGATAGGAAGCCGAAGATAATAACACAGAGAGAATAAAGAGGTAATAACTCTCCGAAATCCATGATAGAGATCAGGCGCGGAGAGGAAGAGAACGAGGAAGGAAACGAGAGCATACAAACGCTGAACATTGCCTCTTTCAAATCCTTACCCTTATGAACAAACGCAAGAAGAATAAACGTTGGGATCAGTTCTCCTCCCTTTTCGGGTGATAGAGGCTGGTAGTATATAACGTTTCTTTTTTTTGGAAAAAGGGAGTAAGAACAGTGCGCCGTTCTTTTTTCCTGTAGGGTTGCTGAATGTTCTTTTTATAACAGACAACTAGGGTTTTGTATGAAAAATCAGTTGAGTTTTGGTTGGGTTCACTGGACTGGACATGGGCTTTATTTGAGGTTGTTGGATTGTAAAAATCAAACCCAAACAAGTGGAGGGCCACGGCCCAGAGAAGATCTTCAGCAAATTTGAAAATAAAATGAGGACAAGCTGCTATATAGATAAAAGAACATATAAGTAAAATAATAACAAAAGTAATAATAATGATAAATGCATAAAAATGAATGGAATAACACTAAAAATAATAATGATTAAAAAAAACAATGGCGAATACTAATAAAATGTAAGTAAGATAAGATAAACACGTAATAAAATAGCATAAACTAAAATAAAAATGAATAGGCAAATAAATAAACAAATAAACAAAACTGACTAACATGAAATAAATCGAAATTAAAATGGTAACAAGTAGGTTACGAGAGGGATGGGTTTGAAACCGGATGATTGTTGGAAATTCATTTTCGAAGAAATGTGTTCTTCTGAAATGCTTTGAAAAATGATTTAAGAATTTTGCCGTAAAATGATGGTTTCGTTTTAGCACGCACGTTAATGCGTTTTGAAAAAGAAAGGCAATGACCCCTCCTATTTGAATTATTACCTCGGAATTTGCTTTATGGGGTGAGAATTTTTGGTGTCTACAAAGTGCAGGTGAGTTTTTTCCTTTCGAACCTTTGACTAGGGTTAGAGTTTATGGAACTCTCACCCCCCCCTTTACTGCTGCTTGACTGTAAAACGACATGGCACCATCTTTACCCTGCTCGCCTCCTTGTTGTTCCTCCTCCTGAACAATCAAGGAATACGCCTTATCCAAACTTGGTATACTGTCCATCGCTAAAATTTGACCTCTAATGGACAAGTACCTCCGGTTTAAACCCATTAAAAAGTGTATGAGTTTATCCTCAACTTCCTGTTTTTTCACCTTTTTCCCGACTTGGCAAGTGCACGCTGCGCAACTACACCTTGGACTGGGATGAGCTAAGTCTAACTCTTCCCATAACCTCTTTAATTTGGTATAGTATTCGCTTACTGTTTCCTCTCTCTGCTTAACCTCTGCAAGCTCACGTTTCAGGTTGTGGATGACTACCAAGTTACTTCTCCCAAACCTTTTACAGAGATGTTCCCACAATTCTTTTGGATCATCACAAAAACGTACGCTTTGAGCTATGGAAGGGTCAGGTGTAGTCTTTAGCCATGACAACACAAGTGAGTTTGACCTTTCCCACGCTCCATACCTTATTGTATCCGTTTCCTTTGGCTTTTCAACTTTACCAATTACAAAACCATATTTATTCTTGACCTTCAATGTAGTTATCATATCATATTTCCACCCTAAGAAACCAGTGCCGTTGAACTTAGAAACGAGATTCAAACCTGGGTTTTCTGCAGAGTGAACAAAGATTGGATCATTGATGTCAATAGCGCTGCTGTTGAGAGAGGAGTCCCCCGTGACTTCTTTCCCTTTCCCTGGAGCTTCAACTGCCGCCATGCTGATGAAGCTTGATGTAAACTAGGTTTAGAACTGAAACTAGATATTATGTAATCTAGATTGAAACTGGAGCTCTGATACCATATTGGAACTGGATTGTAAACATGTGTATGAGATTACAAATTCTTATGTTTATTGATTTCTGTAAGTGTACTTTACATTGTAAACTACCGATACATATATACACTGCTAAGTATAACAGTTTTCCTATCTATTAGCAACTATATCTCAGAGAATCTGAGATTTACTAAACAGAATATAAACAACCTTATACAAAATATTCTAAAACAATATAATAATAAAAACCGCCTATGTACCAAATCAATAAACGTGAGGCATGACTTATTATAATCCCCAATAAACCCCAACGAGTATCACCAGGTCTGTTTAGCCCAAGTTCTTGATTCAATCCTTGACCTGTTTCAAGTTCACCCAAGCGACGAGCTTCTTCTTTCTGTGATGCTTGCTTTCCTCGAAGTGCATCTCTATTTTTGAATGAAGGTCCAATTACATTCAGGACCATACCAACAACATCAAATAGCCATTCAACATCAACATGAGTCCTAGCAACTGCGACAAGAGTTAACTGAAGCTGATGAGCGAAGCAATGAACACTATGTGCAGATCTATAATCACTCTTAATTAGAGTCCTTAATCCATTCAAATGTCCTTGCATATTACTTGCCCCATCATAGCACTGACCATGAATTTTGTAGGGGCTAAGAGAATGTTGAGCAAGCAAGGAATAAACCGCATCTTTTAACGTCATAGCACTTGTTTGACCAACATGTACAAGACCAATTAATCTCTCCATTACAAATCCCCTTCGATCAATGTATCTTAAAACAAGAGCCATTTGTTCCTTGTGAGCTACATCTCGAGATTCGTCAACTAAAATTGCAAAGTAATCATCATTGATATCCTTTATGATACTCTTGACTGTTTCACTAGCACATGCCTTCACGATGTCTTTCTGAATCTTAGGAGAAGTCATTTGTAATTTTTTTGGGGCATTCCTCAAAACAACATCTCCCACAGTCTCATCACGCTCTGCATACCAATTCAAGAAAGTCAGGAAATTACCTTTTCTATTTGACGACTCACTTTCATCATGACCTCGAAAAGGTAACCCAGAAATCAAAAGCAGTCTTGCAATATCGATTGAAGCTTTTAAGCGAGTTCGGTAGTCATACTGGATCTGCACTGTCTGCTTTACCAAAGCTGTCTGGATGGATTGTTTTTCATTCATAAGATCAATGCACATTCTGGAACACTGATTATGAACACTACAAGGCTCACCAACATGTATACCAAATCTCTCTTTTTTATTCCAATCACTGAAACCTTTAGTTGCATACGTATCTCCTCCACGGTGAGGAAATTCATCAGAGAACAAGTAACAAGGAAGGTAAAACACAGCATCTTTCTTAATACTATACTCCATCTAATTATGGTATTCATCAAACCATGAACGAATAAATGCACGTTGTTTGTTAGAGAAGGTAGTTTGAGGATACTTCTTAAGTCGAGGTTGATACGGACCTTTTTGAATATAATGTCTTCTCACTTCATCACGTACATTAGGATGATAAAGCATTATAGATGGTCTATCTGCTGGATCAGCTGGCAAGGAAGAAACATCAACTTCATTTATTAATGACAGAGGAGTGTCTTCAACAATTTCTTCTACTAAATTTGTTCTGGCTGGATTTGAAACGTCTTTATCAATAATTTTGGACCTGACTTCAACATGTTCCACCTTCTCTTGAGTGATGCATACCGAAGATTTAGAGTTTGATGGCTTGAAATATCTATACATTTCTATAATGTAAAAATGGATAATTAGCATGCAAATTATTATTGCTACAAATAATAAAGAAATACAAAAATTAATTTTTCCACATTATATTAACAAAACTTCCATTTGTTAACTAACAAAATCCAAATGCTACTTAATTACTCATAATTAAAGAAATAGAATACAACATATATCTGCCATAATAACAACGTTTTTAAATTAATAGAAATTAGAACTAGGATTTAGATTTCTAATTTGTAGTTTCATGGAAGAAAATTAAAATCTCAAAACTAGGGAAAATAGATATTGGAACTTGAAGAAAAATAAATTGAATAAAATAAGAAAGTTGAACATTTTACCTTGTTTGATTGCCACTAGGAGAAAGTTAGTGAAGAATATACTTTTTCTATTTTTTGTAATTAATATATTCAGTTGGTGGAAGAACTGCACTTAAGTTAAGAATTGGGGAATGAAGGGGGCGGTAATTTTTCTTTATTTTGTAATTACCGGAAGGGATTCAAACCCCGGTGCTATGCAACCACTCAAATGCTCCATACCAGTAAACCATCGAACCACTTTGTATAATGGGGTCATTTGTTCATATTAATAGGATACTATAATATAAATTTCTAGACATTTTAAATTTAATGGGGTCACGTGACCCCACGTAGGTCCGCCCCTGGGAGAAAGTAGAATAATTGTTTTAGCTTCCCCAGGCCTACTAGTAGTTACTAACGCCGGGTAAAACGAATTAATCTAGCATTTACCCAATCATACTGATTAATATTACGGATTCCCTAACTCAAAATACGCGGGTATTTCATCGACGCTACAACTACTCTACGATCTTCCCCTTTATTGTTACCCGCAACAAATCGCTAATGCTGATTGCTTTACAAATTTTGCTAAGGAGGACGACAAAGATGAGCGTCGATTATTCTTTCCTCAGGTGAAGACGGTGGGCGAAGCTTGGTTTCTTCTTTCCAATCAACAATTCACCTCGAGTTTAATTTTGTGGGTGGGAGAAGCTTTTATTCGTGTGCATGCAAGAATCGACAACAAAGAGGAGAAGAATTTCCAAGTGGCTTTTGGTGAAGTTGTGAGATTGAATGCTCAGAGGGGTGGATAATCGTGGGTCTGAAGGAAGCCACATGAAGTTGGTAGTAATTTAGGATGGATTCCTTGAGCAGCGTGTTTCCCCAAACCTTGAAATGGTTTCACCGGTTTCGTCAACAATTGACTGTCTTTGATCGAATTGAATTAAAACAATGCTTATCAATTTGGTCTTTAAAGGAGGCTGAGGTTGCAACACTGGTCATGGGGAGGGTGGATGAGGCGGTGTCTGGGGTCGGTGATGAACAAACAATTTTTTTTCTAATGTTACCATATGTACCGGTCGGTAGCTTTTGTGTTACTGATAAGAAGTTTGCTTGTTCATCATCCTCTATTCTGTGCTTTAGGGTAGTAATCGTGGTGGCTCTAATAGAATGTTTTCGGCTTAAGGGTTTGTACCAGTCTAGTTGTTTTGCATCTTTTTTAGTTGGTCTTTTTTTTAGTTGTCTGTTTTTTTTCTATTAGTTTGCTGATCAGTTTATGTGGTTAGGTGAAGTAAGTTTTAGTTTGCTACTAGTTTGTAACATCTAAAAAAAGGTTAAACTTATGGTGTCAGATGATAGTTAGTGCTTTATTCTGCTACTCATGCAACAATACATGAGGCTTCAGTTGCTCATAGTAGTCTTATCATTATTGCCGCGACTCTTGTATGTAGAAATATGAGTGAGGCTTGATCACTTATTAAAAAAAATATGAGTGGGGCATCTTTGGTTACTATAGGACTGTAATGTAAAGCTTAATGATATGAAGATATATGTTGAAAAAATTATGCTAAAAAGGGGTTACACCGTGATCTATAACCTTGGGTGTTATTAATAATATTGAAGGGATCCGATGTTTATATTTTATGTATTTAGAAACCAGCTGGTAATGGTATACAATGATTAGATACAATCATAGACGATGCCTGTGATAGTTTTTTTTTTTTTTTTGAAAACAACCTGTGATAGTTTTTTAATTTTTATATATGTAGTATTCATGTTCTTTTTTCAAAAAAAGAAGATATTGGTTTCTAAATAAAAAGTTAATGCTGACCAAAAACGTTTGTGGGAACCACAAGTAACAGTCCATCAATTCAAACGGAAGTTCTTGGCTACACCTGGGTGTAGCCATCGTTGGCTACATCGGCGCTATTTGGTTTTTTTTTTGGTACGCCGCGTTTTCATTTTTGTTTTTTTTTTAAATTTTTTTTAGATTTTCTTTTACTTTATCATAAAACTTTAAATTGTTGTAACTTTTAATATATAAGTCCAAAATGAAAAAAATTATATCATTGTTCATCTAAATTCAAGCTCTACAAAACAAGACCAGTCATGAATATATTTTGACAACTTTTAAAAAAATATTTTTACATGTAGAACATAAAAGAAAACTTGTACAGATGGTCATACAAACCTGTACAAATGTTCACTAAAACATGTACATCCTCACGTGAAGACATGTACATTCTCACATTAAAAACATATAGATAGTCATATAAACCTGTACAAATTATTAAATATGTACATCCTTAAATTAAAACATGTACATATAAGGAAGAACACTTGTATAGACAGTCATACAAACATGTACATATGACCATACAAACATGTACAGATGTTCATTAAAGAACATGTACATTCTCACATTTAAAACATGTACATCGTCATATTAAACATGTACATTCTCACATTAAAATATGTACATACATCCTCACATTAAAATATCATAGTATACATGTAAAAATAAATTTTTTTAAAAATTGTCAAAACATATCTATGACTAGTCTTGTTTTGAAGAGTTCGAATTTAGATGAACAATGATATAATTTTTTTCATTTTAGAGTTATATATTAAAAGTTACAATAATTTAAAATTTTTATAAAAAAAACACAAAAATAATAAATTCTTTTAAAAACAAAAGAAAAATAAAAAAACAAAAACAACGCATTTGCGTGCGGGCGAGGTGAAAAAAAGGAAAAAAAAAGAAACAAATATGTCTTCTATTCACGTGTGTTCCCTTCTCCCTCTCTCTGTATGTAGTCAGATGGTTACAGTTACTTGTAGCCAAGTATTTGCGCAATTCAAAAAGAAAAGAAATAGAAAAAACAATTATCCGTTCAGTGCCCCGACCCGTCTCTCTCAAAGTCCGGAGCTACGGTGACCACCGCCGCGACCACCTCCTTCCCTCTCTCCGCTTTTCGGGCAGAGACTGTTTCAAATGTTTGTCAAATAAATTAGCCTAAGATCCCGAAAACACCCATTTTAGCTTCCCCAGTCACTCTACCCCACCCCACTGGTTGCCCAGCCGCGTAACCTTTTGTATTAGAAGGTGTAACTGATCTGATTACTTGAGGGCAAAACAGGAACACAAGCACGTTCCCCAAAAGTCGTTTGCCGTACCCCAACACCAAAGCGCAAACAACACAGAAGAGAGAGAGAGCATCCACCATCGCACACCTACTGATCTTCTCTATCTCGCTTCCGCTACAGGTTCGCCATTACTCTCTTCTGAAGCTCCTATTTCCTCTAGATCCCGCTCTTCTTCTCTTCTTCTTGTTCCCAATGGGTGTAACCCTAACTGTACCAGATCTGTAAGATCCCGAGTGAGAGTGCCGTTGAATCGATCTGATTGACCTCAGTTTTCATCCTCCTCAGGGATTACTCCCCTCCCAGGATGGGGGATTTTAACCTAGCGCTCGTAATCGTTGCGATAATCGTGTGTGTTCTGGTACTTTTGTTCAATGTCTATCTTCTGGTCAACTACCAGCCCTGATGATGCCAACCAGGCTTACTTCCCCAAGTTTGTCGTCGTTTTGGGCCTTTCCATCGCCCTTATCTCTATACTCATGCTGCCTGCCGACGTCGCAAACCGGCAGGCCTGTCGCCGTGCGATCTATAACGGCGCCTGCAACCTTACCCTTCCTATGAAGCAGCTCTGGCTTGCCGTCTACATCGCAGATGCCATCCTTGTGTTCTTCATTATCCCGTTTGCCATGTTCTACTACGAGGGCGATCAGGACAAGTTCCGTGAACCCTTCACTCCACTTCTTACATCGTTGGCTATGTTTTGTTTTTGATATCGACAATCTACACTATGATGTCGTGATTATTTTGTGTAGGACTGTAGGCAAGAGGATCAAGGGTGCATTGTGCTGGGTCACTGTGACTGCTATTGTTTGCGCACTTCTTCTGGGAAATTATATGGTAGGTATGCAGTTCTCTTTGTGGAGGCGTTCACTCGCTTAAGGTTGAGTTATAGGAGTTTGAACCGGTGTTCTTTCTGTTGTTCTTTGTTTTTTAATGTGTTCTACCTTGGGATTTGTGCATTCCGATCGTGTTCTTTTAACTTTATTGATATGAACCGGCTTATTTTCTACTCTGGTAGAAGTCACTGTTTGTTAGTTTATAACAACAATCGGGGCGTGGGGCATGCTTATTGGCATTTAGCATCAAATATGCAAGTCTTTAAGTTTGTGATATATCTCCATGCTGGAGGTCATATGCACTTGATGCAGCCGGGGTGGATTTCATCCATCCTTAAAAAGGGGGCAAGGGAGGGAAATTTGGGTCCAGGAGTGCCCAATGATCGAAGGGAGAATAAAAACTTACGTATGAAGACCTATAATAAGCTTCACGTTCTGCATTTAGGCCCTCCTACAAAGTTCCTACATATTATTGTGGGTTTCAATCAAAAGGATTCATGCTCTCAAGTTACAGTGGTCAGTAAAAATTCTGAGGTCCATTCAATGCTTGATCCCACTAGTTACTTTCCCATCTTATGTTCATAGTCTCCTCAAATCTTCCCCCTCCTACCACACATCATCATCTTAGCTTTCAGGCTCAGAATTATTGTTATTGATCTCTGACTTCTTGTTTTAGTCCTTATGGAGGAACTGCCCTTTGTTTATGATGTCATATTGAAATACTGTATGACTTCCTGATGATGTATGAAGTGGCTTGAAAAGTCCAGCTATTGTTGGACAAAGTTCTGATGTTTTTTAATCATTGTTTTACATCACTGTTCCCTCGTTTGGGGGAATGGGGGGGGGGGGGGGGGGGGTGAAATGAGTGGAAACAGAATAAATGATCGATTCTATATAATGCTGCTCTGTTCATCTCAGGACTCGCTGGGAAGGTGGACTTCACTGTTAGACATCTCTCATCTAGCACAACATCGAGCTTCCCGGATTCATTTACCAAAACTTTTTCGAGTAGTTCACCTTGTGTTGGATCAAAGAAGGAGGTTTATATATAACTCTAAGCTCCTCTCTTTGTTTCTTCTATTGCTACTTATCATCTGGTATCCTAACTATTTGATTAAGTTTATTGCATCACATTACATGTGGCATTTTCGCTCATGTTTTTCATGTCTTCTTCTCAGTGTTCTGCGTATTCGGCTCCTTCTTCGTCGGAGGCTACTTGGACTATGCGCACTTCTTTCCCGCAGTACATTGTTGCTCTATCTACCATTGCTGGATCTGTGCTTTTTATGGTAATGCTCTTGGAGATCTTGACGTGTGACTTTCTGGCATATCTTAGCATTATATTAGCCAACTGGTTTTTATTATAGATACATAAAGGTTGAGGCCCCTGATGGTAGTGTCCTTGTCCTTTTTTTCCCTCTGTTATGTCCACAAAGCTTATTATCTCTAATTTAGCTGCATGGCTTCAAATTCATACCGCAGTTTGAGTTTGCTTATCAGATAAGCTGTTAAGTTGCTCTATATCTATTGTGGTTTTAACTCAGATATTTGGAGGTGTTGGCATTGCCTGTCTTCCTCTGGGGCTCATATTTTCATTCATCCGACGGCCAAAGGCTGTTATCACTCGTTCACAGTACATAAAGGTTTCACTAATACTCCGACATTTTCTGATGTTTGTGGCATTCTTCATCTCAGAATTATGTCCTTACATCTATTTACTGCTTTCAAATTGTTCTAGGAAGCAACTGAACTGGGTAAGAAGGCAAAAGAACTGAAGAAAGCTGCAGAGGATCTGCGCCAGGAGGAAAAAGTGGCAACAAGGGAAAAAAGTGGCGCAAGAATGTTAAAGCTGTACAAAAGGTATTTAGATCCATTTTTGGAAAACGATGCTATTGCTTTTGTCATTGTGCTAATTCCTTTCTTTTGCACCTAACTAACGTCACAATTGCTGCACGTAGTATATTTGATTCTTCAGATATGTTGGTTTCTTACTTCACACTACTATGTTAGGAGAAGAAACAACAAATTATGTACATTTGATTGTGAGGCCCTATAGATGGAATTTGCGTCCTAGAATCTGATGACCAGTCTGATTATTGGAAGAGTAGCGGCCTTTAGATCAGCACTGCATGCTTAAATTCCTTGACTGTTTCAGATTAGTTCTCTTATTGAGCTGACCCCTAGACTATGATTGATATCTGCATTTATGAGCGCAATATCTCAGAATGCTTAGATGAGAGGGTGTCGAGGTGTAAATCTGCAGAAGTAGAGATCTAACGCTCTTATGTCAAAGCTGATATAGTTCCACCCTCTGCTGCTTGTTGCAGAAACTTGTGACAGTTATTTGTTGCTGGATTTAATAGCAAATCCAGCATTTTTCTGATGTCATTTATATTATTTCAGGTCTCCTTTTGTTTTCTTACTGATCACTATTGTAACCTTCGTTTTTCCAGGAGTTGCTCTCACTGGAAGAAGATGTGAAAGCTTTGGAAGAAATGTATCCCCAGGGAGAACAGGTTCGAGTTCTTGTGCTTCAGGGACTATAGTTCAACATTGTCAAATTTGCTATGTTCCTTTTGTAGTCTGTTGTAACATAGCTTTCTTCTGATATATTTTCCTCGTCTTTTTTATTCAGGCTGAGACTTCATGGGCTCTCACCGTACTTGGCTATTTGGCTAAATTTATACTTGGAATTTTAGGGTACATTATGATGACTTTCCTTAGTTGCTTTAATTCTTTTCTGTTTTAACATTTGTGTTTGGAGTTTTTTTTACTCCTATGAATATGTTTATTTCATGTACTTCTTGGCCTGTTTGGAGTTTCTGGCAAAAGAGAGATACCAATAGAAACTACAAGCTGATTAAGGAACTTGTCCTGAAACTTGGATGCCAACTTTGATCTTTGGTTGCAGCAAGTATGAATTATGAAAAAGTTCAGTGTGTAATGTCCTTTATTTTGTATGCTCTACGAATTTCCCAGTGCTGTTTAGCTGTGAATATACCCAAAAAGGATCATCTGATGTAGCTCTCTGTTAAGAGTATTAATTCTTTGTGGTTAATGCTAATAGTTAGTGCATAACTCTTTGCCCTGTAGTCACTCACTATGTACGAGTATACATGTTCAATCGAATGAACTTTCTGAGCAAGATGTCGATTGATTTGTTTATCTGTACTTCACCTGTATTTTTTTGGCATTAGGATAACTTTCTTATGAAGTTGAATATGTGAACATGTGGTATTGTAAAGTGTTAATACGATTAGTTGTTGCAACTCTAATATTTTTTAAATTTTATTTTATGCAAGTCTCGTGTATTTACTAGTTTTGAGGCCGTGATAATCTGTGCATTATTCTGTTTTTGCTTGTTTGATTGATTTTATAAATCACGTAAAACCACTTGCGATTCATTGAGTGATACAGTTACAAAAAGTTGGGACTCGATCAATTTGTATGTAAACTAAATGTGCTTTGTGTATTAACTCATTTTGTCATTGATTGGGGTTTGATTCCATCTTTATGTACAGGTTGATTGTTTCAGTGGCCTGGATTGCCCATATCATCATATATATGATCGTCAGGCCTCCTTTTTCACCATTCCTTAACTGGGTTTTTATTAAGCTGGATGACATTTGGGGTACTTGAATATATCAAGTTATCAACATTACTATTGCCCCCTCATATCCCATCGAGTAAAACTCTCATATACACAACTTTACAGGTCTCTTTGGTACAGCTGCATTTGCTTTCTTCTGCTTCTACCTTCTGATTGCTGTTGTTGCTGGAGCTATGATGGTTGGGTTGAAACTGGTTTTCTTTACTATTCACCCAATGAAGTAATGAAGTTTCCTCTTCCTTTTTTGTGGAGATTTATTTATTTCTAGTTTTTAGCTTAAGCTTACAATATATATATATATATTTAATTTGACTATAGGTGGGGAGCAACTCTGATGAACTCATTCCTCTTTAACGTGGGTCTTATTCTTCTTTGCTCCATCAGGTTTGTCACTCTGATTTGATATTGTTAGATCTTCCTACTATTGTTAAGTTACTTTCTATGGGGTGAATATTGACCCGTGTTTGGTTGTCTTTTGAGGAAGATAAGCTTAAGTGATGATAAACTAAAGGTGGATATGAAAGCTTAGAGCTATAGGATAAGATGCTTGGTTGTTCATTTGTGTTGAAGTGTTTGATTCTATGCTACTAAGTGGGTTTGAATAAGAGGTTTATAAGAAATCATTCTAATACTGATAATATTAGGATATTGGAATGTTTCTATATGAAATTAGATTGGAAATCTTAATTATCATTTTAGACATACTATTGATTGTTTATTATCAGTAGATCTTTACTTTCGAAAGGAATTCAAGTAGGGTGTTCATGAGATTTCACATCTTATTTTCTCTGCTCATTAATATGCTGACAAATTTTGTTAGTTGTGAGAGTTGCTTTTGGCTATCTTAGCTCGGCAACAAGACATTTCTCTTTGGAAAGATGGACTGTACTGAGTTGGATGCTTGTAGCACAAGTATGTTTGATGACTTTTTGCCATTTATTACTTGGCTTAGTTTTCTACTCTATTTCTGCAAACTGTATTGAAGAGCAAACGCGTGGAAGTGTAGATCTATGGTCTTGTGGCCATTGTTTACCCACTGCACGTAACTGGGATCGGGGTTATTAGAAATAAAAAAAATGTTGCTGCTTCAAATTTGTTCATTAGTATTTTAACCTGAACAACCAAACCTTGTCTTGATTGCTGTTATTATGAATAATTGTCTTCAAGATAATTTCTAGGTTTCGTGTTTGGCTCACTTTACATTCTCCGGATATTTGGTTCAGTGTCATCCAATTCTGTGCCACTGCATTCGCATTCTATTCTCAAGCTACAGCTGCTCAGGAGATTTTCGGCCACACCTTGGAGTCTTTACGTGGGATAAAATACTTATTCAAGTTAGTGATTTTTCTGTCGCTAGTATTCTATTAAAAGATTCTACTAATTTGATATGCTTTCTTATAACCCTGAACATTGCTCTTATAGGTACAACGTCTTCCAGATTGGATTTGTTATCTTAGCTGGTTTAACTTTCATATACTATGCTCTCTTCGTAAGTTTCCTGCTTCCTGCTTCCCGCTTCCTGCATCACCTTTCGTATTCCTTATTCTTATGTGTGAGTCGATATTTGCTCAGGGTTGGAGGAGAAAGAAGCCTAGTGGAAGGTTTCAACTTTCGTCCTGATCATTTGATGTAAATGGAAGTGCGTGAATTGTTGGAGTAGCCCCCCGCATTCTGAATTTTTGGAAATATCTATTATGGTTACGGGATGCCTTTATCTTGACGATGATGGCTTGAGCTTGTTCGATGTTGAAAGGTGTGGTGTTTACGAGCGATAAAACGAAGAAGGGCTTTCTTGCTTCCATTCAGATGATTTGTTTTCCCTGCCTTTACATTTGTATGTAGTTCTCGATGATTTATTTTGTGCAGTAACAAGTAGGATCGGAGGCTTTCTTTTATGGCATTATTCTTGTGCTCGGGGTGAGAAACATGGTGGTTTGATTTGAATTTGACCAGTATTTCTTATGTTGTAATATAGGATGTTGAGGAGAAATATTTATGATCGACCGAATTTGCATTATTCGTTTGTAGGTTTTCGTTTTTCATTTTTATTTTTATGGCTCGATGCATTGAGTAATGAAGCTAAGCGAAATTGCTAATTGCAAATTACATTTTCGTGTTCTTTTTATTTAACTGTAGCTGCAACTGAATTTCAAGCAGTAATGCTAGCTTCTGTTTTCATTTTTTTAATTTGCCTTTCACCAAATAACGTAGGGTGTATAAGAATTGAATTTTTGTTTGCAGTTGGATTGACCGCAACTCAACAAAAAATTTTAAAGGAAAAATTCACGATATACCCCTGTTTTCTTTCGTAATTCACATATACTCTTGTGATTTTCGTAATTCAATTTTAAACATGCTTAAATGTTGTTTAAAATTGATGAAATTTTACATGGACGATGTTAAAGTGTTACTCCCCTGTCCTGAATTGACTGTCCTGTTTACTATTTGGACATGTCGTTTGACTTCAATTTTTAACATATAAGATAAATTAATTTTGAAAATTTAAGTTTTGCATATGATTCCTTACATGATAAACTATATAATACAAAATTTAGTTTTATAAAATTATTTTATCTTGTATGTTTAATATTGAAGTGGAAAAACGTGCCATAAAGCAAACAGGACAGTCAATTCAGGACAGAGGGAGGATATTTTGGTCCAATATCAAATTTGAAGCTTTTTAAACTCACATGTGACCTGTGGGACCCAATGAATATGTGACTGTTCATTGGGTCCCACAGGTCACATGTGAGCTTAAAAAAATCAAATTTGATATTGGACCAAAATATAACACTTTAGCATCATCCATGTAAAGTTTCATCAATTTTGGACAACATTTAAGCATGTTTAAAGTTGAATTACTAAAATCACAGAGGTATATTGTGAATTACGAAAGAAAACAGGGGTATCTCGTGAATTTTCTCAATTTTAAACTTCAAAGAATAACAACTTTGTTCGGCCCAATGTGAACCGCTCAACTCGCATCTCTCCACTACTTCTCCACTATAGTAGTTCGCCTTTCTCTTGTGTCTAGTTCTTTGTTTTTAGGAAACTTATATTTACTCCCATGACGTTTGGTGAAATTACATATCTTACTTATGAGGTTTCAAAATTATTTTCTTCACCCAGTTTTTCTCATTTTACATCTGACAACTTTCCCAATTATTTATTCAACTTAGAGGGTGTTTAAATGTTGTTCAAAATTGATGAAATTCTATATGGACGATTCTAAAATATTATTCTTTTGTTCTGCGTGAATTCTGAAGTTTTCAAACCTCATATATAATTTGTGGCCAATAAGAGATTTGTGAACGTGTTTTCATTGGGTTTCATATGTCATATGAGAGCTTAAGAAAATTTAAATTTGGCATTGAACCAAAATATTACACTTTAACATTGTCCATGTAAAATTTTGTCAATACTGATAGCATTTGCACATCTTCTAAGTTGAATAAATATTACAAAAGTTGTTGGATGTAAAAGAGGGGAAACCACATAGGTGGGGAAAGTAATTTTTAAAACCCCGTGGGTGGAATGTGTAATTTTGTCAGACGTTATGGATAGGAAATGTATTTTCCCCTTGTTTTTGTAGGTATTTCCAAGGTAAATGTAAACCAATTCCAGAGCTTTTGATCCGGTAGTTTACCATTTGAGTTGCATCTAGGTTGAATTGGAATCACATTTCAAATAAATGAGTCAGAAATTGAACTTAAGACATAGAAAATACTTAACTATCGCCTGGGTTGGAGGGCAGCAGTAATGAAGTGCAGATACCACCAATGGGGAGGTATGATGTCTGGGGAGCTCGATGTAAGGTGCAAAAGTTGGGCTCATTAAGTTTGTTAGCGACCTCATTGGTTTCTTTGGCTGCGCAGTATACTTACACATCCAAAGGAAAAGAGATTGCAATCGGGCAGTATCTGCACAAGAATCCTGATTTTGTCTCTTCAATCTAACTTTGAGTATTTTGAAGTTTAGCTTATAATATTTCGATAGGTTGGTCGTAAGGTTTTTATTTTTATGTAGATGGTTGGTAACCAAAACGAATAGCGACGATCATTTGTTTTTAATTTCCAAAAGAGGAGGCACAATCTAATGCAGTTGAAGACGGGGTGAAAATTCAAATGCAAATGAGTCGAAAAGAGACAAACATTACGAGCATATTGAACATTAGGCCCAATTTAATCTGGGCTGAGCCCATCGATATCTCATATCTTAGCATTTATATCATACAATATCTGTAGATTGTTCTACACAAATTCTGTTACAAATCTAGGTGTATAAATCTGCTCATACATGTATATCCGAATATAATTTGAATGAAGCAGTGCATTCTTCTTTAAACACTCGTATGGTATCAGAGCTGTTAGAGGAGCTCCTTCTCCTCTTCAGCAATGACGAATTCAGGAACATCAACCCCAAACTCAAACACCAACTCCAACTCCACGGTTACAACATCCACCTCTAATCAACCCCTCCCTAATCTCATAAGCCCTCCCCTGCCTCCAACTTCAGCAAGCTAACTGGAGACAACTACCCGACATGGAGGATTCAACTTGAACCTTTTATTACTTCCATTGGATTGAGTGAATTCATTGATGGAACCACCAATCCTCCTCCGAAAATCGTTCAAGGGGCTCCTAATCCGGAGTACACCATATGGAAACAGCGAGACCAGATGGTCTTCGCCATCCTCACCAGCTCCTTATCAGATCAAGTCCTTGGTCAGATTACCAGTTGTGAAACCGCCTACCAGATCTGAAAAATTTTAGCAGAAAATTACTCCTCCTTGTCTGTTGCTCGATCTCAGCAGCTAAAATATAAGCTATTTTCTATCAAAAAGGGGGTGGATGACATACATACATATTACAATCGAGCTCGCTCCATCGCCACCTCCCTTGCTTCAGCTGGATCTCGCATCTCTGATGACGATTTTAATGTGTGCCTCATTCATGGTGTACCTCCAGAATACGAGACTATCACCACTCTTCTTTTATCCCAGACTTTTTCCCCTTCTCATGTCTACAGTCAGCTCCTCAACTTCCAAAGTTGTCTCAACAGCAAAACTGCTGAACTTCTCGAATCTAATCCCATCTCAGCTAACAATATTCAGTATTCTGGGTCTCGGGGAGCACACAATCTTGGCTGTCGCGACCGCGACAACCGTGGTGACGGTCATTCGCAAGGAGGACGTGGTCGTAACTCATCCGTTTTATTCAATGGAAAACCAGATCTATGGGAGGTAAGTCAAATATGCGATAAACCAGGACATGCTGCCAAGTCCTGCTATCATCGGTTCAACCATGTTTATCACACTTCTAATTTTCCGTCCTATAAGGCCAACTACACAAACACTGACCACACATCTCACTCCACTTCGAATCCTTCTTCCTGGTATCCCGATACAGCAGCTTCTGACCACTTCACGAATGACTTTGCCAATCTGAATGTCAATCATCATCCTTATACTGGTTATGAGCGTGTTGCTGTTGGGGATGGTAGTCTTCTCCCTATTGAATATCAAGGCACGGGTCAATTTACCCTATCTAATCATCGATTTCCCATGTCACATTTACTTCAAGTGCCTTGATTACGAAGAACTTATTATCTGTTCGCAAATTCTGTATTGACAATAACATATTCTTTGAATTTCATCCTTCATTTTTTGTGGTAAAGGATGCGGTCACCAAGACAGTGGTTCTGCAAGGAGATACTAAGGATGGTCTTTATCAGTTGGATACTGCCGTCACCCCTTCTGTTGCTGCTTACACTGCTGTCAAAACCAGTCCTCATATTTGGCATCTCCGTTTTGGTCACATAGGAGATCGCATAACTAGATACACTATACAGAAATACAATTTGCCTTTTACAAATAAGCAGAACATTGATGTTTGTTCTGGCTGTTGTGACGCGAAAACACATTCGTTACCACACTATAGATCTACCTCTCTTAGTTCATGTCCTTTTGCTTTGCTTTACATGGATGTGTGGGGTCCTGCCCCTATACTTGCTACTGACGACAATAAATACTACCTTTCAATACTGGATGATTATTCCAAGTTTTGTGGCTGTTTACCATCTCCTGTAACAGCAATGTTGCAACTATTTTCTCCGAGTTTACTGTCTTTGTTCAAAAACAATTTGGTCTGACCATACAATCTGTGCAAACTGATGGCGGGAGTGAATTTAAACCCCTTATTCCTTTGTTCAAATGCAATGGCATCAATCACCGTCTCAGGTGTCCATATGCTCATTCCCAGAACGGTGCTATTGAGAACTGTCACAGGCAAATCATTGATAAGGGGTTGGCTATGTTAAGTCATTCTCACTCACCATTAAAATACTGGGGCCAGGCTTTTCACACCAATGTGTACCTCATTAACCGCACCCCTACACCCATACTTGACTACAAAAGTCCTTACGAGATGCTATTTGGAAAATCACCAGAATACCTTTTCCTCAAGACTTTTGGATGTGCTACTTATCCAAACCTCAAGCCTTATAATAGGAACAACTGTCCTTTCTCAGTACCCTCTGTGTGTTCCTGGGATACAACTCTCAGCATCGATATATATGTATGGATGTTATCACTCACAGACAGTTTATCACCCGTGATGTAATTTTGATGAGATTGTTTTTCCTTTGCCAAGAAAAATCCAACAGACAATACATCTACCTCCTCCCCTTCACCCACCTTCGGATTTCCTACTTTTGTACCTTCCCCTATCCAATCTACTTCTACAAATACTCCCTCGACTACACCTTCCCTTACCTCTCCAGAACCTGTCAACTTTGAACCTCCCCCACTTCCAAATACTCCCTCAACTACACCTTCCCCTACCTTCAATCCCTCCTCTTCTGATGCCACTTCTCTGCCGGCTGCCCCTACACATCAGATGATTACTCATGCAAAAGACAATATTCACAAGCCTCTTGCAAGGACTGATGGTACCATTGCCTATAATGCCTCTGTTACCCCTTCACCACCTGATTTCCCCACATTCACTCAAGCAATCAAACACTCCTGTTGGTGTGCTGCTATGACTCAAGAATACAATGCATTGATGAAAACCAAAACCTGGACTCTTGTTCCTTGTCCTCCAAATGCCAATGTTCTAGGTTGCAAATGGATTTTACGTACTAAATACAAGGCAGATGGTGGAATAGAATGGCGCAAGGAGCGCCTGGTGGCTCAAGGCTACAATTAGACTCATGTGCTCGATTACAACGAGACTTTTAGCCCAGTAATCAAGCCAGTTACGATTCACACTGTGCTCTCCATTGCTACTGGAAAAGGCTGGCCCATCCAACAGCTTGACATCTCTTCTCTATCGCCAAGAGAGAAAGATTCTTCAAGCAGCCAGCTTAGCGCTTCAGCACATAACACAAACGACAAAGATGATAAAGGGTCGCCCTATCGTATCCCCTGCCTCAGCCTAATGAGGAGACATGGAACCCCATTGACAAGAATTGAGATTTATGTTGTGGAGACACACTCAGAAGTCCAGGACCTCCATTTCTCATTGAAACCATAAATACCAAGCATCAGATTATGGAAGGACCAAGATGGCAATCAAAAGCTTTAGCAAAATCAATCTTCAAAAGAAAACCTTGTTTGCAAAATTTCATCCACGAGATCGTTTCATTCACTATTAGTGGGCCTTCATTGATGTGATGTCCTTTGATGAAGGTTATTTGTGTGCCCGCGATTAATTTACCCCTACAACCGTTGAGTCTAGAAGCTAAGAGCTTTGCTTTCACTTTATAAATAGAGCCAATAACACTTATGGGTTGAAAGTCTTCTACCTTAGATGTGTCCGGGACTTTTGGGATGAGTATGTCATGTTGCTACCTTGCAGTAGTTTCCCCGTGATAAAGAAATTCAGCACTGTGTTGATGTAATCTGACCTAATGAGGGGCCATAGCTCAAGGATAAAGTCGAAGTTTAGCCCATCGTATCCAGGGGCCTTATTACCTTCACAGGACCATACTATTTGTTTTATTTCAGATCTCGCTAGGATTACGAATAGTTGGTTAGCCTCTGCCTCAGTGAGCCATAGCTTGCACGAAATCGGGGGCGAGGAGTTTGAACATGATTTTGCAGCAAAGAGAGCGGAGCAGAATCTCAGTACTACGCTTTTAATTTCCTTTATTGAAATGAGAGTCTGCCTCTAACTTGAAGGGCTAAAATAGTATTATTCTTTCTGTTTATAGTTGCAACACGGTGGAAGTATGATGTATTATTGTCCCCTTCCGTGATAAAACGTCTCCAGAAACTTGTTTCCAATATCTCTCTCTGCTTCTCAAAACTTTCCAAACCCGGTCTTGTATGGGATTGCGGCGGTCATCAGATGCTGAGTGCGTGGGGGCTGTTTCATCAGATTTATCTACCTGGTCCAGCTCTTTTAATGCATCTTCTAGTTGTCTGTCAAAGTGTCCATATACCTCTATGTTCCAAGCTTTCAAAGGGGATTTGATGTCTGACGGTTTAATGTGCAGTGGCTTAGGACCCAGCTTGTCCCATTCAGATTTGAAAAAGGACCCGAACATACCATGATCTAGCAAGATATTAAGCGCTCTAAAGGGCTTGGGTCCCTTGTTTGTTTTTCTGAGATTCATGTTCATAAACCTGTGGTCCGAAAGCTTCCACGAGTTCCCAGTTAATATAAGGTCTGGAAAAGTGGAGAACCAGGGGGCTTGGGGAAAAAGCCCGATCGATTCTGCTCATGGAATGATCATTCCTCCATGTGTAGCGTGCACCTTGAAGGTCGACCTCAATAATGTCCATAGCATTCAACCAGTCTTTAAAGTCGTCCACGCTCTTAGTTCTAGTCACAGAGTTGCCTCTCTTACGATCGTCACCTCGAAGGACTTCATTCATGTTTTCTAGCACAAGGATTGGTTTATGAGACGGATGGAATGTCGCTAGATAGTCTTGGAACACTTGAAGTCTAGCCGCTGGTTGAGTTAGAGCATAGATAAAGATTACTATGTCTGAGAAGGGGATTAGAGGCCGACCTATCTCGACAGAGATCCATTGGTTTCCTTGTTGAGAGTTATGGATCGAGATATAGCATGAGTTATGGATCATGGCCCCAAAGGTCGCGCCGGTCACGGATCAGTTTCGAATGATGGATTTCCAAGATTCCCATTATATTTGTTCCCGAGTCTCAAACTTCTTTCCTAAGCATGGACCATCTTTTTGGCCGGTTTAACCCTTTGACATTTTGGAAGCAAATTACTTTGGTCATCCCGCGTAGTAGCCTATTTTTCCACAACTCTCTTGCTTCTACGTAAAATGTGGTCAATAGTCTGTAGAGAGATATCTGGCTGTGGATAATGACAATTTAGACGACGTCAGTAGGCAAAGTATCACGAAGTCTCATCTATATCAGGTTGGGAAACTGGTAAGGGCTCATGTTTACGGTTGGGGGAGTTTGGAGAGAGGCAGGGGACGTGGGCTATTGACCTTTTGAGGGGATAAAAAGACTTCTAGTTGGATCCCAGGAGAAGAAATGTGAGGCGGGGAAAGGTAGGGGTGAGGCGGGGAATTATGAGGGGCAGGTGAAGTGGTTTGAGGAAGTGGAACCGGCTGAGGGGGAGCTCTATTGGGTTCAGTTATTAGGTCAAGGAGGAGCTCGAGGGTCGCTCTGGAAAAATGAGGTCCAAGTATTTTGGGATGGACAATTGGAAGTTGAGAGGGATTTTGTGTTTGACCAAAGAAGAATGATTATGTCAATCTCTCAAATTCAGTGGCACATACATAACAAAAGGAGAATACTTAAAATAGAGAGACAAATGATGCGAATGTATCGAAGTTGACTCCAGGGCACGCAATATTACCATATTAAGAAAAAAGCAAGAACGACCATAAGCGTGGCACTAGGCAAACTCCGCGTGAATAAGTGCTATAAATAAATAAATACCCTTGTTTACCTAGCTTATATATAGTAGGAGTATTGTAAAACTCATAACGTTAAGTTACTCATAAAAAAATAAAACACAATGATTTCGCTAAAACCTTTCTCGCCTTTGTTCATCCGTTCTAATTGCCTTGTTCGACGACCCTCAGACCACTCCCCACCTGGCCCGTTGCTGTATCGATCATCAGTTAAGTGGGTATCGAGTCTGACTACTCTTTTGTTTAGTTTTTTTTGGTCAAATTGGAAATTTTCTTTTTGTCAGTGAAAGTGTTGTTATTATAATTAAAGATGCACTTTTTCGATCTTTTTGATAAATATATAAGGCAATTACCTTTCATTAATCCGGCAGGAGAAGAACAGTTACACTTAAAAAATGTAAAGTACACTCAACAAAATCCAACATCCACCACTCAACGATTGGTGAGGTCAAAGTTAAAGACAACCATTTCATCCAACCAGCAGAGCAGAAGCTCATGAATGAGATCGTCCCATTAACTCCAGGAGATGAAATGTTGTTGTTCCATCACATGTCAGGTGTCTACTTCTACAAACAAAACAGTAGCACTGATTTCCTAATGATCAGCAGTACTCTTCAGGATTCACTAGCCCGAACCCTAGTTCATTTCTATCCATTAGCGGGTCGAATGATCTATCATGAAATGGATGATAAATCATTGGAGAATGGGTCTCATGTGGAGCTTCATATTAAAGATGGAGGTGCTGTCTTCATTGAGGCGGAATCAAACAATAACCTTGAGGATTTTGGGGATTTCTCTGATCTTACCAAAATGAAGAACCTTATTCCTTCAGTTGAACACTATGATATGAGTTTGAAGATGTTGCATAAGATCCCTTTATTGCAGGTTCAGATTACTACATTTAGGTGTGGTGGCTATAGTCTCGGCATTTTTATGTCCCATGGAGTGGTGGATGGCCTTAGTGCCACTCACTTTCTAAAGGAGTGGGCAAGGTAACAATATTATTATGAACTGTGTTGTGTTGTGATGTGTATACTATCCATCCAAAAAATCATGCAAGGTTTCTTTTTTCAGCTAGCTTTTAGTCAATTTTTATTTGTTTTTTTTAAATTAATTTATAGGATTGCTCGCGGAGAGTCATTGAAGACACCTCCTTTCATGGATCGTTCAGTTTTAGGCGCTAAAAAACTATCTAAAGGTCATAATTTTGATCCTGTAGAACAGGCTGCTGATCATCAACACACAGACAATATCAGCTTAGCTAGCATTAGCAAGCAATTAGAAGATGGTAGGAATAACAACTACTTGAAGAAAACTTCTAAAGAGGAGAACTCAACATTTAACTTCCCAGAGATTAAGACGAGGGCTATATTAACATTATCAAAGAAACAAGTCAACAACCTTATGAATCTAGCAGCTGCTGCATCAGGTGGTATTCCTTATACTCGCTATGAAGTTATCACTGCTTATATATGGAGGTGTTTTGCAAAGACAATGGGACATGATGATAAGAGTGAAGCTGAAATGGCAGTCGGTATATTTGTTGATGTGCGAAGGAGGATACAACCTCCATTACCATTCAAGTACTTTGGCAACGCAATCTATGTTATTGCAGCCACAAGTCAGGCTGGGCATATCATCTCAGATCAAAACCTTGGTTACACTTGTGATAAATTGAGGCAAGCTATTAATCATGTTACGGATGAATATATTCGGTCTCATATGATCCAAGACATGAAATCAATACAAGACATGTATACAAAAACTGGTGAGTTTATCATAAGGAGTAGTAGTAGTACTACTACTACCGGTGTTGATGATCAGTGCTCCAAGGTGAGAATGGATCTTTCGGTCGTTAGTTGGCTGGCATTGCCACTCTACGGTTTGGATTTTGGATTTGGGAAAGAGATTTGTATGCGTCCAGGACCTGAAGATCGTGATGCTGAGATTGCCATTATGTCTGGTCAAGATATTCATCAAGAGAAAGGACAAGTTGATTTGATTGTATGCTTGCCTGAACATCAGTTAGAGGGCTTCAAAAGGCATTTCTATGAAGACATTCAGGGATGATATATTATAGTGTCCTTTCTTTTGATAATTTTCATTAATATAATTAAGGGACCCGTGTTGCTGCCGAAATTTATCAAAATTTTAAAAAGTTTTACAGTTTTAGTTTTATATAAAAACTTTGTAACTAAATAGGAGAAAACATATTATATATTTCAGGCATCCTATGAGTACTCGAACAACAAGTAATTAAAGCCATTCTGTAATGTAAGATACTATCCAAAAAGTTTGGCCAACTTCTGACCAATCATTATATAATACCATCTACCAAAGATAGTCAAATATGGGTGATGGATAAAACAACTTGGTCAGGATAGATACCGATGATAAATATCATCTATCATTTGATTCATCATTCATTTATCACCCGTTTATAGTTACCATAAATTTATAAACTAGCTGACCAGTTGAATTTTACTTAGAATTACTCAAACCCATGAAATATTAAAATGCACTTAGATACTAAAAAGTATTATAAGACTCCGGTAATTTCTAAAAATTATAGAATAACAATAATTTTTTAACAGATTTATCACTTAATCCACCCGTAAATGATGGGTGAATCAGGTGACATATCGAATTCAGGTGGAACGAATGAAAGTGGGTAACGGGTCAAATTCGAAGCTAAGAGAGCAGATAAAATCAGGTGATCCATCCGGGTGATGTTTCGTTTGACCCAGACCCGACCCTTGCCACCCTGTACTGATTCAGTTGCTTTTCATGGATTACACCTCGGTTTCCAGTCAGGTTTGGTACTTCTGGTCAAGAAGCTCGAGGTCATTCTTCATCTTGTTAATCTTCTTTTAGCTAATGTACATCTAGGCGCGACAGTCCTACTAGTGGCCATAGGTGGACCCAGAGGGGGCACTTGCTGCCCTACAATTTTGGAAATTTATTGTGTTCCTATTTTTTATAAAGTAGTTTTTATAGTTACAGACGCGAGATGGTGCGGCAGTCCCGCACGCTACATTACACGGTCAATAGAGGTGGCACCCAGTCAGCAGTCCAGTCAGCTGCTGACTAGACTGCTTTTTATTATATTAACTTTAATTAGTTATAATTTTTAAAATATAAGTCCAAAATATAAAAAAATTATACCATTGTTCATCTAAATTCAAGCTCTTTAAAACAAAACCAGTCATGGATATGTTTTGAGAAATTTAAAAATTTATATTAATTACATGTATATATTCATATAAGACTTATGATTCATAACATTATTTAGTGTATCATAATATCAAAATTAATGAACTATATTTTCATTTTAGTGTATCATCATAAACATATAAAAATAAAAAAATTTAAACAATAATACAACACAAAATAATATTTGGTATGTATGAAAAATACATGGTTCACCGTAGAAAGTTTAAAATACACCATACAACAATAATAATACACTATAAAATAATAATGATTTTTTCGGTGCCGAAGTTGTTACCTAATTCACCACTTATTAATTAATAAATCATAATATCAATTTTAATGAATCATAATATCAAATTTAATGAATCATATAATCATTCTAGTGTATCAACGTAAACATATAAAAATAAAAAAATTAAACAATAATGTAACACAAAACAATATTTGGTATGTATGAAAAAACATGATTCACCATATAAGGTTTAAAATACACCATACAACAATAATAGTACAATACAAAACAATAATGATTTTTTATCAGTTCTGAAATTTATAATCTAATTCACCATTTATTAGTTAATGAAGGATAATATCAATTTTAATGAAACATAATATCAAAATTAATGAGTCATATTATTATTTTAGTGTATCATCATACATATGTAAGAATAGATTTTTTTAAATTGTCAAAATATATCCATGACTATTCTTGTTTTAAAAAGTTTAAATATAGGTGAACAATGATATGATTTTTTTTCATTTTAAACTTATATATTAATATTTAAAATTAATATAATAAAAAGATAGCTCAGTCAACTGCTAATAGGACCAAATGGATGGACTATACTATGGTGCAACTTACGGTGACTTCGAATTTGCGTTATTTTATTGACATTTTGCAAGCTGAATATGAATTACTCTCTGTTCCTCATTGACCTTCTGTTTTTTATTTGACTTCAATATTTAACATATAAGATGATATAATTTTACAAATCTAACTTTTGCATTGGAATCTTTATGTCAAAAACTATATATTGTAGAAATTTATTTTATAAATTTATTTTATTTTATATATTTAATATTAAAATGAAAAAATGTAAAAAAAAAAAAACAAACTGGACGGATGTAGTAATATTTTTTGTTAAAAATATTGCACACGACGATTTATTTCACAGTTATCTCACATACCCAGCCGTCTCCATCTCGTGGTCAAAAGAGTGAACGCGAGAAGAGCAAACGCATAACAAAAGCGCGGGTGACTCCCAACTAACCGCATCTCCAACTCTAACTACCAGTCCCCGCCCACTCCATGGCGCAATAGCAAACTTGTTGCTGGGCTGGTCAAAACTCAAAAACCTAAAGCTAAATTCCCAGAAAAATTATATACATCGCATATTTCCTACTCTCAAATTCGTTCTTTCCCATTCGAAATACTTCCAAGCTTCCTTTGATATACCCAATTGCAGCGCCGTCCTCTATCTCTCTCCGCGTCCGATGGAAGACGATCACAGACCAACGCCGTCCTCGCCGCCCCAATCTCCACCGCATCCTTCCCCCGCACCCTCATATCCTTCAGCGGAAATGGATGACCAACCTTCGACATCTTCATCCTCATCGTCATCCAACGATCACCCGTCGTCCTCGCAGGTCCACGAGGAGAACGGCACCGAGCAGCACCGTGAGGAGAGAGGAGGAGAGGAGATACGAGATAATGTAGTAGAGGAAGAACACGAAGAAGTAGAGGAAGCTACTGCGCAGCTGATTAGACATCGGAGAGATTATTCTTACGAGGTCAATAATTATCCTGTACGGCAGCCACCGCAGCAGCAGGATGAGGAGACTCCGACGTCGATTTTTCTCAGAGACGATACGTGGTCTTGTGCCATCGTTGTCCTCACGTTTTGGTTCTTTGGTAATACTAACTGCTGCTACTGCTAATTGTCTCAGGCACCGTATTTTTCTTCTTTTTTGGTCAGTGTGGATTTTTATTAATTTTCCTGAATTCTCGGCACTTTGTGGTTTTGATCTTCGGTTAAGTGTTGACTCAATAATCTCATTTTTATGTTCGCTTTTATTTCCATTGGTATTTTGATTTTTTTTTTATCAAGCAATCATGTACGATTTCTGCTTGGTTTGTCCAATTATCAGGTGAAAATCCCTGAATAGTTAGGTGGAAGGACCGTATGTTCTTGTGATGAGTCACGGGGGGAGGGATTCGGGAGGAGGGGAGAATTCAGTCTGATGAAGGAATAGATTTGCTTAATATTCTTTGAGTGATTTGTGTGACTGACTAATTTCCGTTTCCAAACTACTGTATGATACATAAAGGTTCAAGTGACTCTCGTGGGTAACTAGGGCAGGCATTTTCCCTAATTTTCCTCTAGTTCTGTCGAAGCTGCATCTTTGAAATTGAAGTAATCTCTGCTTTTTCATTATTCTATATAAGCAGATCTAACAATTGACTTGAGCTCTGTTAATCCTTTCCTTTATTCTCAGCATTCTGTTTTTATTCATACCGTTACCATTTAAAAAAAAACTAAACTGGTTTATTGTTTTGAAATTTGTGTTAGCAGTGTCCTTGACTTTGATTTTGGGGATTTATGGCTCAGAGACTCTAGAACTTAGTCCGTATAGCTCCATTCTGCTTCAACCCAACCCCATTTTTGTGCAGTATGTAAAGGTAACTGGAGACAAATTTACATCTCGGGCTCTTGTTGTTCTTTATTTGCTGATTTAGTATCTGTTAACGGGTATTCCTGTTCTTTAAGGTGGAAAAATCATCTAAATCAACAAGCTCTCCTGTTCTTTACGGGCTCCGGAAACCTCCCTCCATAAATGGAACAAAGACATGGTCGAAGAGTGTGTCTGCCTCTGTTACATCATATAGTCATAAGGTGATTTTTATTCCAAATATATGTCCTCTTTAATTCAAGTTGGCACATATCCTGCTTCAAAACTGTGTTTTTCGTAATTTTAATAAGAGATTATTTCTGACGGGTATCTGCTTTGTACTCCCCTTCAATTTGTCTAGGAATGGTTATTTTTCTTGAACGAAGGATCTCACATAACTATTTCTTACAACACGAGTAGGAGTTCATCATTGCTACTCATAATTGCACAAGGTACTGGTCATTCTGTTTGCAGCAACGTTAATTTTTGTCAATCGTATTAATTACGGGTTCCCTGAGACTAATAATTAAAAGCACGGCACTGGTTAATAATGTCAGTTTCTCTTAGTATGGATGGCATTTTGTAGACTTGATCATTATTTTTGTGCCTTAATGTACCATAGGGGATGAAGAAATGGCTGAATGGCTTGAGGACCCATCATATCCCAACACCACTCTGTCATGGAATATAGTATATGGTATGTAGCACTGTTATCCAGTTGCATAGTAGTCTTTGCCGACCAAGTCTAACGCCAGCTACTTTTCTAATGCAGGAAGTGGCATAATTAAACAGGACATGTCAACCTCATCTACGTTTTATGTTGCAGTGGGAAACCTCAACACAGTGGATGTGAAGGTAATGGGGTAGCCATCTTCTTGAAAACCCTGGAATCAATGTATTTTGTATTGGCTGCGTTCGGACGAAGCTGTTTTTGGGTTGTTTTGGGTGTGGTCCCCACGTGGAACCCACGTGGGTCCTACGTTCTACTCCAATAATATACTGTCACATATAAAACAACCACAAAACAGCCAAACCAAAACTACCACAAAACAACCATGCCGAACGCAGCCAATTGTTAATTTGCTTAGTATAGTAGAGTATATGTAAGGATAAAGAGTTTCCATATAATTTCATTACTCTTCTATATATTGAGTGGTGAACATCAACGAGTTTGGTTTTCACGTTAAGGCATACCAGAGAAACAATTTATCTAGGAAGGCAATGTGATTATATGGTTTGATCTTATTCTTTTTCTAAGATATTTGCATGTGGTGACTGATCTTGTATGATATGTTCACCGAAGCTTGAGTAGTTGTTGAAGTAAGACTTATCCTCTGGTAACGTGGAGGGTTTCATTTGTATCTGTTACAGTATAAGTTTCTTATTTCTATTTTTCTTTTTCTTTCTATTCTCTAATAAGTTTGCTACTATCTAGTTTGCTACGTATCATTCCTCTCTTTCTTGTTATCAGAGTATATATACTCTGTTATTCTCTTCTGCTCAATTTTATCGAGCCATTTCAATAAAACAGTATTATTCATCGTCTCTCTTCTCTTGACTATTCTCTAGTTAGCCCTTTCTTCCTAACTGAATTTAACATGGTATCAGAGCGTCAATCTAGGAAGATTGATTGTTCATTTCATTCCACACAGCTGTCTCTCCTTCTATCGTTCTAGATCTTCCTCTATCGATCCATAGCTCCTTTCACCATGGCGGAAACATCTTCTACAAGTAGTTTCGAAAAGTTCATCGAAACACTCAATAATGTTTGCACCAGCTCCGATTCCTCAAATCCCCTTTACATCCACAATGCGGAGCATCCAGGGATGATAATCGCGCCTAAATTCAATGGCACCGGTTTTCAGACCTCGAAACACACAGTTATGATTTCTCTTGTTTTGAAAAACAAGAATGGGATGATAGATGGCAATATTGTTAGGCCGACGGACGATGTCTCTTAAGCTGCAGCTTGGGACAGGTGCAATGGCCTGGTAATGGCGTGGCTCCTTAACGCCTTGGAGAAGGAGATATGCAAAACTTTCATTTTCCATTCGACGGCGGGAGATCTGGAAGGGACTCCTTGCCAGATACGATCAAGTTGATGGAACGCGCAGATTCAACCTAAAGAAGGATCTATATAGCCTTAAGCAAGGCGCTGATTCAGTGAGTGTTTATTTCAACAGATTCAAGCGAATTTGGGATGAATTAACCTCAGTCATAAACACTAACTCGTATGATTGTTTAAGAGTGGTCGAGTTGAGAAAATCAGTAAAATGTTGGAGGAAGACAAGGTTCTTGACTTTCTAATGGGATTATGGAGTCGATTTCTGAACATTAGAGGCAATATTCTTATGACGAAGCCTTTGCTTGGTTTAGAAACTGCTTACTCTTTGATTCTCGCAGAAGAACGACAGAGAGAGAGAGACAGGGAAAGGAAGAAAATCTGAAACTAGCTCTGAAGGTTTTGCTAGTTTAGTAGATAAGGGCTATAGACCATAACAAACTATAAAATGGCAAAACAATGATAAAAAGGGGAAGAGAGTTTGTAGCTACCGTGGAAAGACTGGTCATATAGAAGAAAATTGCTTTCAGAAGCATGGATTTCCAGGAAAGATATTATGTAAACATTGTGAAAAGCCTGGTCATTCTGAGGAGAATTGTTATGTCAAAAATGGTTATCCAGTAGGATAGAAGTTTGGCAAGAATAAGAAAGTTGTTGCTAACCTGGTTAACGATAACTCTGGTAGTTCTATTAATAGAACAAATGATGAACATACTGGAAAAGGGATAAGTTAGGAGCAGATAGGTCTTCTTATCAGTTGTCTGCAGAACATGTCCTCTGCCAACAGATCTGTCAGTTGCCACTTTGGAGGTATGAAATCTATTCATTGTCTTAGTGCTAATATCAGCAGGGATAATGATATAGATAACATCAGTAGTAAGTGGATCATAGACACCGGTGCAACTGATCATTTAAGTGGGAATCGAAATTGTTTTACTGATATCAGTTGTAACTCATGTGGGCATACAGTCCGTATGCCTGATGGAAGAATTCAGCAGATTGAGATTTCTGGCACAGTTCATTTAGGAGATGATTTTTATTGCCAAATGTTCTTCTGGTGCCAAGCTTTAAGTACAACTTGTTGTCAGTTAACAAGTTTGTCAAACAAAGTGATTGCCAGATTTGTTTTGACGATAAGCTTTGTGTAATACAGGACCAGATATCCAAAGCTAAAGGTATTATAGGCAGAGAACATAAGGGCTTGTATTGGCTTGACATTCACGCTCTTGCCAGTTTTTTTAACAGCAGGCAACAACAGAAATTGATCTGTAATTCCCTGATGGAGAATAAGGCTTCGTATTGGCACAAAAGGCTGGGCCACACCCCTCTACAGAATTTAGTTTCTTTAGGTCTCATCACCAATAAAGATGTTACTCATGAGTTTGATTGTGAAGATTGTAACAGAGCTAAAGGGCATAGATTACCCTTCTCTCATTCAGAGTCTGTCAGCAAAGATTTTTTTGATATTTTGCATGTCGACATTTGGGGGCTGTTGTCCACTGCTGCCTATGATTGTTTTTACTACTTTCTTAGTATCGTTGATGATAAAAGTAGATGTTTGTGGACCAGATTGCTCATAAATAAATCTGATTCCTTTGATTGTGCTAAAGACTTTATTGCTCTTGTTGAGAGATAGTTTTCGAAGAAAGTTAAAGTTCTTAGGTCGGATAATGCCTATGAACTAGGTGCTTCTAAAGAGGGAATTCAGTTTTTTCAAAAGGAAGGAATTGTCCATCAACGATCCTGTCCTTATACTCCTCATCGGAATGGTATGGTGGAGAGAAAACACCGCCATATCTTGGATACTGCCAGGGCTTTGTTCTTTCATAGTGGCATACCAATGAAATATTGGGGAGATGCTATTCAGTTTGCCACTTTTGTTATTAACAGAATTCCCACGACTGTTCTTTCAGGTCAGTCTCCTTATGAGGTTTTATACGGTAAGAAACCAGATTTTGATTGCCTGCATACCTTTGGTGAATCGAGCTCACTCTGAGACTATGGCTGCTATATACAAGCTCTTTTTCTTAGAAGAGAGCCTGTATACAACCTCTAGACTCTGGCATAGGCAGGGTAACCCTTGCAAACATGTGTAGTAAAAACATTGTACATCATATATGTTGGGTAGCATCAGTTGCTGAGGGAGAGGAGGGGATAGGGTGTAGACAACATCCCCTAACTTTGCTAAATTAGGTAAAATTATAAAATTATAGAGTAAATTTGTTTTTTTAGAAAATTTTGTTACCCCCCCCCCCCTATATGTAATTTTGGTCATGCCCCCTCAACCCCTATTCTTGACTCCGCCCCTGGGTAGCATATACATACTGTTAAACGCATAAAATTGTTGAGATGTCTGTTCGCCTGAAAGTCTGATCATTCTCATACCCCAACGCCTGAAAGTCTGATCATCCTCATACCCCAAGCTCACTGGTATACATTTGGATGAACAGATTGAGATGAATCTAACCGTAAGATCCTCCGTGTATGACACAAGTGATGCCTATTACAAGTGCAGTTTGGCTAGTGGATCCTGCACTCTCAAGGTTCTTTTCCCCGAAGGAAATACTGCAGTCTTGAGCTCTCCTGGTCCTCAAGAGGTAATATCTTCATTGTTCTTTGTTTGCTTTTATCAAACTATGTGTATATTTTCGTTGCTCTCGAGTGCTGTACTTTCCATACTAATGTTCTTAAACTGTCTGGGTTAGTCAATCAAGAATTTCTTCCTTGACATCTTAGTATTATGCTGAATTATGTCCTGAAAACAAAATTTCGACATCAATAGAGAGGTAATCATCGAGCTTGCAGAGTGGGCCATAGATAATATGGGCACTTTCTTATGCTATATCTTGGCCAAATGGCAAAATTGATCAAGATGACTGTTAGTCCTTCTGTCAGGTTAATACAAAGCGTATAAGAATGCCAGATACATGATACTCAAAATTTTCATTTGTATGTTCTCCTGATGTTATTCCTCACACTGCGCATACTGTTGCTCTTATTAGATAATACTGGGAATCTCAATATTAAGTACTTACAGGGATTACAAATGGCGAAATGGTACGTGGAGCTTTCCTATGAACCTCGGTGGTATACTTATCTTGTTGGCATTGGTAATTACCCGATCTTCATTCTTAACTCCTAGCTCTGACTGTCCAACTTTGCTTTTGTCGGCTTTTATGTTCTTTTCTATTCTTGCTGTTATTTATATGATATTAACTTATTAAGGACTCTTTGGCTGCCTAAATTTAATAATAAAAAACTAGAGCGTGAGCAAAACCTGAGAGTTCATGAACCTGGACCTGCTAATTTATGAAGTTCATATTTTTATTTTGTCAAAAGACTCCATCCTTGTATAGATGCTCAGGTTGACAGTCATGTTAAACTATAGGGAAAGTTCAGGTTGTACGCCCGGAAGAGAAGCCTGAAAGCTGTCTGGATTCAATATCCGTAGATCATCATGTTTCATGAGAAGCCACTTACCCAAGTTTAGTCTAAAACTGGAAACTCGTGCATCAAACTTCCCGGAGTGATAGAGAAGATAATTGACCTGGATCTATTCTACAATATCCAACTTTTTGACGACCATGAACTGTAAAAATCAGTCCCCTGTCCATCTTGTTGTTGGAAAACTGAGTATCTGTGCTCATGTTTCTAAGCATGTGAAAATCATGAGAGTTCATAGGCATACAAATAAGTCATTAAAAGAATTATAGCCTTTTGAATGTGTTCTGATCTGGCCTTGAATCTTTCTGGCAGGTGGGATGACTCTGCTCATGTTAGTAGCATTTCACTTGTTGAACAAGTTTCAAGGTCAGAATGAATACGGATCCACTGGGTTGGAATCTGAAAGGGCCCCTCTCATGACTCAGAAGGATGACGATCTCATAAGCTGGGGATCATCATATGATTCTGCTTCAAACGACGAAGAAGAGCACCCAGAGGACTTGGAAAAGCGACTTTATGGGAGACACATAGGAGAGGGTGAGACTAGCAATACTGCTACTTTAAGGCAACTTTGTGTCATCTGTTTTGATGCTCCAAGAGATTGCTTCTTCCTTCCATGTGGGCACTGTGCAGCATGCTTCGCCTGTGCCACAAGGTATTTCATTTCACCAGGATTGTCTCCCGTTATGATTCTTTTTGCACATAATGCAACTTTTATGTGATATCGAGCTGAATCAATACGGTCTTTTTGCGTGCAGGATTGCAGAAGCAGCTGGTACCTGTCCTATCTGTCGCCGCAGAATGAAGAAAGTCAGAAAGATATTTACAGTTTGAATTTGATGGGCATTCATTCATCTTTGAAGATTATACATCCTCCACTATTTGAAATTGCCGTTGTTGTTTGTCATCGATGATGAAGTACATAATATATCGATCAGCAGGTTTTGTATACGAGGTCCTGTAAGCCAAACACTTTTTTGGCTACTGTTCTTGGAATTATAGTCGGCCATTCACCAATGTATCATTGTATTTTATTAACCCCCTCCTTGTCATTGTTTTTGCCAATTTGAGAGTGCAGATGAGCTTCTTCCCCTTTTGTAAAACAATGCGAGGAGAAGAAGAGTTCCAGATTTCTATAACACTTTTAGTCAACCTATTGAGAATGATTGAAGCTTCCATTTCACCCTTTGGTCAAACTAGACCAGATCGTGTTCACGGCCCTCGGTTCAATGAATTCTTCTCTGTTTTGGCTATTCTGGTGCTCATTGTTGTTGTGAGAGAGCGATTTATGGTACTAGAAAATACTGTGCAGGAGAATTCCTAGGTCGTTGCAGGGTCACAATGATCCCACTTAAGAATCACTTCCTTAGACAGAATTCTCTTATTTTAATTTTGTAGCACAATAAAACGTTACAAAATTACCCACATAGTTGCTAGTTCAAACTTTAACCAAGACACTGAAACAATTAATGATTTTGCTATTACTTCAGAAATAAAGAGAGAATACAATACAACCTACTAGTGTTAAGTTGTTTGCTAAAAGGGATGATTGGGAGAGGGATGTATACTTTATTTATAACAAAAGAAGTGCTCATTTGTTTCCAACCCACGATATGGGGTGAAACCATATTTCACAATCTCCACTTTGGTTTATCCCACTCAGAAACAAAACACATTTCTCAAGTAAAAGAAAAGGGAAATGTTTACAAAATGCACCTTCAGGCGCCATCTTCAGTGTGCAGGATGTGATCAAGTCCAAGAAATGTTTGAACTTAACTGTGGTCACCACCTTGGTCATCATGTCTGCAGGATTCTCAGCCGTCCGGATCTTCTGAACTAGAATATCCCTCTCTTCGAGTATCTTCCGCACAAAGTGATAGCGAACATCGATATGCTTCATCCTTGCATGATAGACTTGATCTTTTACTAAATGAATAGTACTCTGATTGTCACAGTGCACCGTGATATGTCTCTGATCAAATCCCAAGTCTTTAAGTAACCCAAAAGCCAAATACTTTCTTACAACCTTTGTCAGATCCAAGTACTCCGCCTCAGTCGTAGACAAAGCAACTGTAGACTGCAAGGTAGATTTTCAACTCACTAGAGCCTTGGCTAAAGTGAACAAGTAACCAGTAGTTGATCATCGCTTATCCATGTTACATGCATATTCAGAATCACAATATCCAACCATACCTTGACCAGCTCTAACATCCCGCTCAAATAGTCGACCAATCTACAGTACTATATGTAGTAGAATCATTCACAGCATGCCAATGACCTCTGCCAAGGTCCTGCATATACTGTTCACTACCCAATTGCTTGTGAAATGTTAGGCCTCGTACACACCATGGCATACTTTAAGCTACCAATTGCATTCATATATAGGACTCGTGCCATATATTCTCGCTCCTCTTCGGTTTTAGGAGATAATTGAGCACTTAGCTTCAAATGAGGTGCAAGCGGGGTACTCACAACTCACAAGTATTGTATCATCTTTCATACCAAATCGTTGTAGCACCTTCTTCAGATATTGCTTCTGAGTCAAATGAAGCTTGTCACCCCTTATGTCTCTACTAATCTCCATCCTGAGAATCTTCTTAGCTTCTCCCAAATCTTTCATCTCAAACTCTTGTGCTAACTGGGCCTTCAATATACCAATCTCTAACTGATTCTTTGAAACTATTAACATGTCATCAACGCACAAGAGTAGGTAGATGTGAGACCCATCATGTAGCTTACGCAAATATACACAATGATCATATTTGCTTCATGTGTACCTTTGCTCTTTCATAAACTCATCAAATCGCTTGTACCATTGCCTTGGAGATTGCTTCTGCCCATACAATGATTTGTTCAACCTACAAACTCAATCCTCTTTACCACAAGCCATATATCCTTCTGATGAAAGTGAATTTTGGTTGGAGCGACATAAATTTCATTGCTTTTCTAGAGCTGTTGAAAGATGTACCTCTCACAGACAATGTTTTACTAACAACAACTTACACAACAAAAAAACTGATGTGCCCAATGGGTATGGAATACCAGAAAATTCATGCTTGTCCGAATGGTTGCATGTTGTACTGGAAGGAGGATGAATTTGATGAAAGTTTTTCAGTGTGTGGGTGATAGGATCGGGGTGCTGACCGAGTAGGTCTAAGGTGTTAGTCTCAGACCAACTTTACTTGGAGACAAGTATTTGCCAAAGATAATAACGCGAAAGCTTTTGTATAAAACTTAACAAGACAGGATTTTGCTTTGTATCAAAATTCAAAGTGAATTACAACCTAGCTTCCTATCTTGGGATTCGATAGAGGTATTCTGTATCATCCAACACTCGCTATACTCTAGAAGTAGATCAATACAGAATAAGGAGTAAGGGGAGTATTTTGTGCTCTATAGGAAATATATTCCTAAGCTAAAATGACTAAGTCACACTAAGATCTTTCGTAAATGATATATCTATCAAACAATCTCTTTCTCTTCTGTAAACTAAACCCCGGATGCACATGTTATTTTTACAAATGCGTGTTTATATATAGACTAGAGAAATGCTAAGTATCGAATGCCATTTATTGAGTGGTGCTTAGTTGAGTTTCACAAGTTTCGGAATGGTATTACTCCTCCACGATCTTCATAATGGTAGCATTCACGTTCCATAATTCTCAGAGTGGAAAGGTTCAGAGTCTGTGTGTGTCAAGTCTCGATCGGGAGCAGTACATAAAAGTGGAAGTCTCTGTGCAGTGCTACTCGGACGGGAAGATCTTGAGGGCTAATAGCTCTGTGGTACTACTTTCACTGAGGAGGCAATCATCTACAAAACAAGGTCACAAAAAATTCCCCCTTTTTGCTGACAATGGCAAACTCAGTGTATCTAGTTAGTGTTCCTGAAAAACTCACAAAACAGAACAACTATCTCGGGAGAACAACTCACTGTTTGTTCCCCCTTAAACATATATTCCCCCTTAAGATAATGTGATTAAATAAGAGCTGATAAACTAAAGCATTAAACCACTGAAGATATACTTAGCAGACGTAGTAAACCAATCCATAACAGTTCAAGGCCTTTAGAGGCACTCACTATCCACACCTGGTAGCCCACATAAACCAGCCGCAGGATACACCGCTTCCCCCGTTTTCCAACATCAGGGGAAACACACCCGCAATATCCAAGAAAAACATAGTAATGAGTATCTTATAGAGCCACCAGAGCAAAATAGTCTAAATTCAAAAGAAATTATCCAAGAGTTAAGCAGCCTAATTAACTAGATGTTAGAGGGGAGTAGGGAAATGAGTTAGACATCTCCTTGGTCCTTTCCTTTATCACCGGCCATCGTACCATTTTTCCCTGTAGTCACAGCATCTGCCATGGTGTTAGCAGCTGCAAGCGCTTCACTGAAACTCTCTCTAAACTCCTCAACCAAGGGCTTGACTCCTCCTTCGAATATGTCCATCATCTTCTTGTGATTGTTGTTCAGAACGTCGATGAGCATATCTACCTTAGAGACCAGTGAGGACGCAGTTTCCTCAAGGGCTATAACTCTAGCAGTCAGAGTTGGAGTGTCAACCGAGGGAGTTGGTTTGAGAGCATGAAGTTTTTTGGATGGTGGAGGTGGTGTGGTGTCAGACTTGATCTGAAAAGATGGGGTCTTGTTGTAGAGAATCTGACCTAGTATATTTGTTTCTATGATACGACTGGCTTGGAGGGATCAAGAGTGATACTATAGTGAGTACGGAGTTTGGGAATCCAAAAGATATAGCCCAGAGAGTGTCGGGGTGAAGAAATAGTTTATGCAATATGATTCAGCTTGAGTTGGGGTAGGCGTATTCTTTTTTGATGGATCAGGCAATACATGATAGCTAAATCAAGAGGTCGAACAACTGGCTTCCCTCCTTTCTTGGCACTAGATTTTTTATAACCAAAGTATGAAGCATCTGATGAATGTTTCAGAAAGCGAGTCGGTCTAAAGAGTGACCAACGCGGCTATCTGGCAAGAAAAAATCATAGACTTCTTGAGCAGAGACAAAACCAAGATCAAGAAAACCAGCACGATCGTAAAATTCCAAACCGGATGTGGGAATGGCTAAATGATTTGCTATTGTTTTCGAATCTAGAAGCAGAGCAGTTCCATGACACAATTTTGGTAAAACTCGTAGGCTTCTTCCTCATGGTAGGTTTGGATGCCATGGAATAAATGAATCCAGTTTTGGAATCGGAGCATTTCTTCAAACATGGAGAACCTCATCGAGTGTAACTAGTCAAGGTCGAGAAACTTTAACTAGGTTTCTTGACTTAGTAGAGTCATCAGCTGGTAGGGAGTATAATACGGTCTGAGTGTCAATACCGAGTCTTAGTGTTGGTGGGACCGAGTCGAATCAGGGATGGAGTCACTTGCGAGTGGAAGTAGTGCCGGTGTCAGAATCTACTTGTTTTGATGAATTTGTAGCACTTCTTGTTTTTTATGGTATAGAGACCATGATTGCTGGTTGAGATGGAGGGACCGGGATAGTTGAAGTGAACATCAAAGATGTTAGAAGAGTTTTGCCTCTAGAATGCAAAGTGCGAGTTGTAGTGGGAGGTCATGGGACGGAGGTCTTTGAACAGCAAGTTTTCTCAGCGGAGGTGATTGTTCTGAAGTAGAAGTTGGTGCTTTTTCAAGGGTAGGGTTTTCAAAAGGGTTTTATGTTTCAATGGTGGGGGAGTTGGGTTTGGGATTGTCAATGGGGTTTTCAGTTGGTGGTTTGATGGAGCCAAATTGAATTTGCTTATGGAGGGGTAATTTTGTGATTGTATAGGGTGTGGGTATTACCGGAGTTTGTTGGTTGATGTTGATTTCTCAGTGATGGAGGGTGTTGCTTCTGAATTTTATGGAGATAATTTGGGGGAAGGGTTTACCGAGAATGTTGGGTCAAGCACAATGGTGGGTAAAGGGGTGGTGAGAGGTTGAGTGTCAATGGACATGTCGGGAGCCATTGGAGTTGAAGCCGATGTGGAGGTAGGAGTTTGTTTGGCTTGGAGGGTAGAGAGTTGGTTGATTAATGCTTGGAGAAGATGAGGTTTTTGGGAAACGTCAGTTGGAATTTTGATGTCGGGAGTTGAATCTGGTTTGGAAGCCATGTTTGTGGAAAGGCAAGGTTTTGAGGTTTCAACGATGATCCGAAGAATCGGGAGAGACCAGATAGGCTTAGGGCTAGGTAGAGTGTGCGAGGTAGAAGAATAAGAAAACAAGGAGGTAACGTGTGAATATAGACTTATTGTAATGTCAGAAGGAAATGGTTTGATTGGGCGAGAGGAGCAGTAGCGGATTAAGTGCCAAAGTTTCGCGGATAGTTTTTATCTAGAGTTTAAAAAGAAACTATCATGCTCTGGTTTTCTTTATTGACAGACATACTAGTTCATCAGACATACTCATGCATTTTACCCAAAATGAAGCAAATAGTAGAAGGAGATACTACCTTAGCTAGGTCATACGAGTCATCCCAAGTTATGAACGTAGAGTTTCAAATGGACCTCAATGTAACGGCTTGGTGAATGTCTGTAATTTGATCGGAAGTGAGGACGTATTCTAGTTGTACCAACCCTTTTTCAACGCAATCTCTTAAAAAGTGGTGACGAATTTCAATTTGCTTGGTCCTAGAATGATGAACTAGATTTTTAGACAAATTAATAGTACTATTGTTATCACAAAATATAGTAGTGCAGGAGGGAGGTATAAGATAGTCCTGTAGTTGCTGTTGAATCCATAGTATCTATGCACGACAACCAGCTGCAGAGACATATTCGACTTCAGCAGATGACAGTGCCACTGTGTTCTGCTTCTTGGAGCTCCACGCGACAAGACATAGCCCGAGAAATTGTGCGGTTCCAGACGTACTCTTCCTGTCTAACAAATAACTTGCAAAGTCAGAGTCACTGTAACCCATCAATGTAAAATCAGGAGTACTCAAATACCAGAGGTACATGTCCTAAGTGCTTTTGAGGTAGCGAAATATTTGCTTGACACTCTACAAGTGAGATTCTTTTGGATGTGCCTGAAATCTTGCGTAAAGATATATAGCATAAAGAATGTCAGGTTGACTTACTGTCAAGTACAGTAAGGAGCCTATCATACCTCGATATAGTGTTGCATCAATAGAATTCCTTTTTCATCAAGATGTAGTTTTTCAGTGGCAGACATTAGAGTAGAAGTTGTCTTGGAGTCCTACATCTTGTATTTGACGAGTAGCTCGTGGATGTATTTTGATTGATGAATTTGAGTGTCGTTTTCTTGTTGAATGATTTGAAGACCCAAGAAGAATCATTTAAAACTCTTTGCTCATTAGATCAGAGAAAAAGGTACATAATTCAGGAATTGTAGAGCCATAAATAATATCATCTATGTAGATCTGAACAATGAGTATGTCTTCACCTTTGGTGAGAGAGAAGAGAGTCTTATCCACCTTACCTCATATAAATCCATGAGACAGTAAATAGGATGAGAGACGTTCATACCATGCTCTTGGAGCCTGTTTTAGCCCATATAGTGTTTTGTCTAACTTGTAGACATACTCTAGGTGAATTGGATCTTCAAATCCCGAAGGTTGAGCAACATAAACATCTCTGTCGATGTATCTGTGTAAGAACGCAATCTTGACATCCATTTGATATAACTTCATACCTCGATGAGCAGCATTGCTACGAGTATTTGAATAGCTTCAATTCGAGCAACTGGAGCATAGGTTTCATCATAGTTGATTTCTTCTGCTTGAGCATATCCTTGGGCTACAAGTTGAGCTTTGTTACGAGAGATATTTCCATGGTCATCCAGTTTGTTGTGAAACACCCATTTTGTACCGATAGGTTTATGGTTGGTTGGGCATGGAACAAGTCGTCAGACTGAGTGACGTTCCAAAGAGTGTAGCTCTTCTTGTATGGCTAAGATCCAATCATAATCACTCAAGGCTTGATAGATATTTTTAGGTTCTATTGTGGAAATGAAGGCATTAAAGGTGCAAATATTTCGATGGATATCTCTATGTGTTTGAATACCTTTGGCAGTGTCACTTAGGATTTGTTAATTGGGTGAGCGAAGGATTGTTGGAATTTTCTTCTGGATCTGAGAGGTTGGGTTGAGGTGGTTGCAGGTGTGTGGTGATCAGGGGTAGTTGGAATGTTTTGTTGGTTTATTGGATGAGGTTGTGGGTCATCAGTGGGAGTTGGTGAGGCATCCTTGAATGAGTCATCAGGATTTTCATTGCTGTCGGAGGAAGAGTCTGTCTGCAGAGGTGTTGGGGAAATGGAATGGTTGCTATAGGTATTTCGATGAATGTGGGGCCTGGGTTATCTTCATGGTTCACTTGTGGGTCATTCTTGCAGTCACCAGAGTTTGAGTGTTCCTCAAAACGTACATGAGGGCTTTCTTCAAGACATTTGGTACGTTTATTGAGTACTCTATAAGCTTGATTTTGTGATGAGTACCCAAGGAAGATCCCTTCATCACTTTTCGAAGCAAATTTTCCCACATCATCTTTTCCATTGTTATGAATGAAGCATCGGCATCCAAAACGACACAGATGACTTACTGAAGGATGACGACCTCTAAGAATCTCATATGGGGTTTTACCAAGAAAAGGATGGATTGATGCCCTGTTTAGTATGTACACAGTTGTGTTAATTGATTCGGCCCAGTATAAGGCGGGTAAGCTACTGTCAATGAGCATGGTTCTTGCCATTTCTACAAGAGTGCAATTTTTCCGTTCTACCACTCCATTTTGCTATGGAGTACGAGCAAATGATGTCTGATGTACTATCCCTTTTGACCTGTAAAACTCAGAAAACTGCATGTTGCAAAACTCAGTACCATTGTTAAAATGCAATGTTTTGACTATGCTAGATAATTTGTTATTAATCATGTGAAACAAGGTTTCAAACTCAAAGAATGTTTCAGACTTATTGTGAAGAAATAATACCCATGTCCAGCGTGAGTAGTCATCTACAATGACTAGGACATATTTCTTACCGCTTTTGCTTTGAACCCGCATTGGCCCACATAGATCCATATGTAACAGATCTAATGGAGACGTAGTAAACATTTCAGGTTTGCTTGGAAAGCTTGTCCTGATATGTTTACCTTGTACGTAGGCAGAGTAGAGTGAGTCTGTCTAAAAGTTGATCTTGGGAAGTGCAACAACTAAATTACCATTTTTTATTTTGTTCAGCAACTTGCCATGAGCATGACCCATGCGGAAGTGCCTTAAGGACTGATTTTTATTCTGTACACTAAGACAAAGAGTTCCGTCCATGTTAGGGTTTTCAAGAGACAGTTTTTAAAGGTTATTCACCCTTATTCTGGTAGCTTTCAGAAGACCTATTTGTTCATCAAAGATTTTGAAGTTTGATGTCGAAAAGAGAACAACGCTAGAGAGATCACATATTTGAGAGATAATTAGAAGACTGTGTCCTAGACCATCTACTAAATTTACATTTTATATTTTGAACAAGGAGAGATTACCAACGGTTCCAATACCAATGATTTCTACATGATCATTGTCACCGAGAGTGACTTTTCCCCATAGTGTTGAGAGAGAGTCGTGAGCTTGTTAGGGTCTCTTATCATATGTCATGAGCATCCACTATCCAAAAACCAAGAGTCATTGTCCACGGTTTTCTCTCCCTGTAAAATAATTATTGATTAGTCTTGGGAACCCAGACAAACTTGGGTCCCCTTTTTGATGAATAAGAGTTGCTCTTGCGTCGAGCTTCAGACAGAATATGTTTACGCTGCATGTTAAAGGATAAATCATGACCATGCTTGTAACATGAAGAGTGTGTATGTCTGTCGTATCCACAATATCCACAAATCAATAAAGAAGGAAGGTGAACATATTTCTTTTGCCAATGAAACTTGTTTTCAAATTTTTCTTTTTGAAGCTTTGTCCACCGCAAATCGTTGGGTTTTGAAGCCATCTTGGCCAAGTTCACCTTACCTTTGTTTTTCAGCCAGTGAAGGAGACTCGAAGACGAGACCGAGTCCAATTGTGCCCTTTTAAGGGCAATGGACAAGGAATCAATTCTCTTCTCGAGTTTGATTTGTCTTTCATTTGATTCACGGAGTTTGTTATCAAAGAATTTTGGTTTTTTCATAGCAGCAACTTCACGAACAAAGGTAATAGGTTTGAAGTATTTCTGAGGAAGTTTTGAATGCCCTTTTTCTTTGAGATTTTTCTGTATAGACATGATTTTATCATCCAACAAACTGATGATTGTGTGTGCATCTCGTAACTCTTTCGAGTTTTTTGACATTTTGCTCAGATTTTTGGACTTTGAGACGGTCGTTAGTGACATGACCGTTCAACACATGTATTTCCTCATAAAACAACGTTATCCTTTCTTGCTCTCCAGTTAGATTGAATTCAGGATGATTGGATCTATAAAGTAGGTAGACAAGTCTAAAGAAGGAACAGTGCATGATTCTTAGAAATTTGAGATGGCCTCTAGAGAGGAAGTCTTACATACCTGGTTTTTGTGAGCCATGAGTTAAATCAGTCCAGACGTCTTAGACTCTGGTTCTTTTGAATCGAAGTCACCCCATGCTGCATTATCCACCAGTGATGATTGTTCTCGGTCATCTTTCTTCTTCAGTGGACAGTTGTTAGCATGATGGCTTGGTTTCAAGCACTTAAAGCATACTTGCTCTCCTATTCCTGTGTTCTCTTACTGATTTCAGTTGTATGATTGATATGACCAATTTTGATTTTGACTAAACCTGTTTGGACCATTCTTGTCTGATCAGTTGTGCATGAATCTTTTGAAATTTTTAACCAGCATGGCTATTTCCTCAAAGGTATTTGTTGAACCTTCTTCGATTATGCCATAATCAGAGTATCGTGAAGTTTTTGAATAAGGTCCTGGTTAGTAGGAGTAGTCTCGTAGTGGAACGAGTCATGCTGCAGTGCTCGTGTCTGACTAGGAGTTTTCACCTGCAAGCTTGATTAACATTATAATAAGACACGGCGTGATTGGAAAGAGAAGTATTACCTCTATGTTTTACATTCATCTTGTATTTTTCGATGGACTGTAGGTAAGACCCTAGATAGGTCAAAGTCCATTTTTCTAAGATTTTCGATGCTTTTGTAGAGATAACACTTTCAACCCACTCTTCCCCCAGGCTGTCCAGGAACTTGTTGTTGATGTTTTCATTGGACTCTCCTATATCAAGTTCTTCCATGGTAGCATTAAGCTCTATGAATCTGGCGAGCATGTCGCTGAGTGATTCTCCAGGTTTTCCTACGGAATTTTCGTAGTTCATCTTCAGCTCTTGTATTTTTTACTTTCGTAGTTTGGTGTTGCCTTCATGAACAACTCGAAGGTGGTCCCATATGTCTTTTGCCACTTTGATGTGATATACTCTTCTTCGTTCGGGTGGAGAAAGACTGGTGTAGATTAGTCGAACGGCCTGAGCATTGAGCTCAACATACCTTCGCTCTTCAGCAGTGTAAGAGCTTAGATCATTCCCAGGTACTGGAAAATTACCTTTGGTTACCACAGTCCAAAGTTTTTGGTTGAGCGACTGAAGCTGAGACTCCATCTCATTTTTCCACATGTTGTAGTTTGTGGAAGTTAACTTTGGATTTTCCACTTGCATCTTGTTGTTGTTGTTGTTGTTGGAATTTGAGATTTCTGCCATTTTGAGAGACTTGTCAGCCAACCCAGGTTCTGATACCACTTGATAGGATCGGGATACGGACCGAGTAGGTCTGAGGTGTTAGTCTCATACTAACTTTGCTTGGAGACAAGTATTTGCCAAAGATAATAACGCGGAAGCTTTTGTATAAAACTTAACTAGGTAGGTGTTGGAACCCAAGGTTTTGCTAATAATGGCAACAGAGTAAGTGTGGTGACAGAAGAAGTGTCACTGATAATAGCATTAGAGTAAGTCTGGGCGACGAAGGAGTCTGACTGCGCAAGGAGTCATTCTGCGACATAAGATTCTCTTGGAAAGTTCTAAAAGCTCAAAGGTGAACCTTTACTGTCAAAACGTGGAGAAATGCAAGGAAATAACTGTCACACACATTCATATATGATCAGACCCGAAAATCAAGGCGGTCAAGGTTAAGGAATGCCAGAACGAGTCCCACTACAGAGCTGCTGAGATATTTCCCGCCTAATACATAGTGGGAGGTCGTGGGAGGTTGTGGAAACATTAGTTTACACGTTATGGAAGTAGTTACTTCGGGTTTTATTAGTATTTAAGCAGGTATAAGTCATTTGCAATACTGGGAGCTTTCACTTCCAAATTTCCTAGAGAGAGAGTCATATTAAGAGAGATATTATTTTAGAGAGATCTTAGTGTGACTTAGTCACTTCAGCTTAGGTATTTATTACCTATAGAGCACACAAAACACTCACTTTACTCCTTATTATGTATTGATCTACTTCTAGAGTAGAGCGGGTGTTGGATGAGATATAACACTTCTATCAAATCCTAAGATAGGAAGCTAGGTTGTAATTCACATTGAATTTCAATATAAGCAAAATCCTGTATTGTTAAGTTTCATACAAAAGCTTCTGCATTACTTTTCTTGGTAAATATTTGTCTCCAAGCAGAGTTAGTCTGAGACTAACACCTCAAACCTACTCGGTCAACTTCCCGATCGTATCAACCTTAAATTACAATTCTGCTGTAAACCATAATTTAATGTGTTACCTTTGAATTACGGTGTCGTCTATAACCGTAATTGAAAGCCTTTGGCGCTCATGCGCTAATAAGATCTTAAGTTACGGTATCCAGAACCACAATTTAACGTCTTATTATTCTTTTTCATTTGTTTACAATACACCACAAACGTGATATACACTGCAGAATAATGCATATTTCACTTGATCAAAAACAGTTCCAATGGGTGGTGTTGTACGCAATTTGAGAAAATTTTGGGTTAGAATTGTGATTTAAACAATTAATATGTATAATATCAAGTTTTGGTATTTAATTGAAAGTTTATAAAAATAAAGAGGGTAATAGGTAATAAAGAGGAAGTTGTGGGAAGAAGTATAAAATATGGACAAATTTGGGTTGCTGTTCGGATATATATATATATATATATATATATAATATATATATATATATATATATATATATATATATATGCAGAGGGTTATTTTCTGAGTGGTTAACTGATGTAAAATTAAAAGAAAAGAAAAGAAAAGAAATTAAAACTCAAATTAAACGTCGGGCTGCAAACAAATCCGGTCGTAGTAGTATAACGAGTGTCGTATCCACAGGGAGATTGTTCAATTTATCCTAGTCTTGGTAGTTACTTAAAACTGTAAAAAGGGGTTTAGCCGGAGGCAAGCTTGATTTGTTGTTTGATCAGTGCAAATATAATAAAAACAGTAAAAAGGTGAATTAAGTGATGTGAATGGAAAAATGTATCCTAGGATAGGGGGAATTTCCTAAATTACTTAAATATATTATAACCTTGTTTCAATTATTTATTGCCTATTAGAGTTAATAATTGTCAGTTACGAACTCTTAATAAAAGCCTTAATATTTTCTGCTCAGTCCGGAGTGTAAATACTAAGATTAATTCCTTTGTGGTACCTAGACTATCTCAAAATCATATGTTGATAGTTACCAAATAAATGCAGTCGTGTTGTCGCGCAAAGCATTTAGCAATATTAGTTGAAAGGAATTAAAACAAGTTAAATGAGAGAAACAGGTGATAAATATTAATTTACGTAATATTAGAAATCAAACCCCCATCCTAGGATACAAAAGAAAATTACTCAGACATTAACGGAGATAAGAAGATTACACAGATAGATTTTGACATTAATTCAGAGGAAGAACTGGTCTGCTCTCGCTCTCACTGCTGCTCTTCTATTCTTTTGTTACTGCGTGAGTGTGGAATGTTGTGGTGTTACGGGAGGAAATATAAGTGGAAGGGAATGGATGAGTGTGGTGAGCGAATTCTTCAGACTCCCGTCGTGTGTGTTGTGTATTATGCAGTTATGGTGCTGGGTTTATATAGAGATTTGGATCCGTACGAATTTGATTGCAGATGAAGAAGAGCATTGATTGCTTCATTGATTGCGCAGGGGACAGAGCTGAATACGCGTGCAGAGTAGATGGATAAGTTGCGGGCGAGTCGGGCGAGTTGCAGACGACGACGGCGCGAAGAAGATACTGGTTGCGACTGATATTAGTCATGGTTACTGTTGGTGTCCGCCTGTGGTACCGCCCAATAAGTGGCGGTTGTGTGCCTCTGGTCCGCCTGTGGTACCGCCCAATAAGTGGCGGTTGTGTGCCTCTGGTCCGCCTGTGGTACCGCCCAATAAGTGGCGGTTGCTTGTGTGGTGTCCGCCGGGCGGTAGCCTGTGTGATGTCCGCGTGTTATCGCGATGTACGGGCTTATTTCTTCTACTAGCTCTAGATTCTTCGTTTGGGCTCCGTTTTCTGAGCCGTCTGCGCCTATACGTTCGTCTCTTCGTGTACTTTGCTCCTAGCTTGGTTGTTCCTCATTTTAAACCAATAAATTTGTGAGATTATCAATAAAACATAAACTAGAGGAAAAACATACGATAAGTGAGAAATGAGCAGAAAAGTGCTGATATAATATATGAAATACACCCATAAAACATGCTCATTTAGACACTTATCAATATATATATACATATATACATATATGTGTGTGTATGTTACAATGTTGAAAACCTTAGGTTATAAAGTAATTAAAGATAGAAATGTAACCAATATAATACTTGGGTTGATATTGCAATTAATTAAAAGTATATGGGGAAGGAATTTTATTACTGAAAAGTATTGGTCAATTTGGAAATTGTAGACAGATTATATTATAAAGTTAAAATGTTATAATGTGACATTTTGTGAAGGTATGAGAAAGCATATCATAAAAGAATTAAAATGGTATAAACATGCCTTGTAAATAATTACATAAGGTGATAAGTCTAGGTTGAGAATTATAGAAAGTATATGGTATAGTAGAAACCTTGCATTATAAAAGGCAGGACAATATATAAATGCATACTATATAATCTCGAAATAAAGTTTCAATAAGAAATGTGTGAATGAACGACACAATTGAACGGTATACTCTTTACGTGGAGTGATGAAGTAATATGAAAAGCTATATAATTCATATAACATGAAATTTTAATATGGGACGAAAAATACATATAATGTTGTAAATATATAAATATATATATGTCAATACATATAGATGATATGTAGTATGTGTGAGGTGGGAATATAACCAAAAACGTATATTATAAAGAGACTCGAACTAGAATATACGTAGGTACGAATGCGCATAAATATTTCATATATGTGCATGTACGCATGGACGTACATGAATGAATCTAGTTACATAACGTGGGTGGTCAAATAATTACTATCACGTAACAAGTATAAATACGATAACATATAATATACGAGCTTACAAATCTATACATATATAAATATAGATGTATATATACGCACATGTGAGTATTAATGCATACGCATAAACGTAATTGTACATAATGATACAAGAGCGAATAACCACATTGGATATCATGATAACCGAGAATCCAATCCTCACGTAGTGAATAAAATACAGTATTGAACAATACATACTCGTAAGTTAAACCGTACGATGGAAATATAAATCCCAAAGGCTCACAAAAACCCGAGATAAACAACCAACCGATTAAGGGGTTAATTACAGGTTACGCGTCAAGAATGACTATGGCTAGTTAGGCAAATCCGAAATTTGGATACTAATAGTAATTACATATCTCAGTAGATCGGGTTGCGGGATTCGAGCTTCGGGGACGTAGAGGATAGGCGTGCGCTCATCACGCTAGTGTCACTCGTCGGTGTACGGTATGTTCATTGTGTGGTCTAAACCCTGAGGGAAGCCTCGGGTCCGGGTATTACTTGTGTATATGACAAGAGTGATATGCGCGAAATGCATGATGTGTGTGGATTAATTCCTTGATTGTCAAGTGAACATTATTGTGTGCTTAAGAATTTTACATATGCTTATATGCATGTATGTTTGGGTTGAAATGTATACTTGACTGTTTACATCGCATTATTATTATTGTGTACGAACGTCCTTTCGGACTAATACTACGTCGACTATAGATCGATTTATTTAAACATACATATACGATCAATATGATGAAGTTGTTGTCACTTAATAATACACCTAGTATTATAATTATATACACAGTAACCTAAGAAAATACTTAGGTACGAGACACGACTATGTCGGTCTCTAGAACATGGACCTCTAACGTGAATACGACTTAGATTATTTCTAGGTATGCGTAAGACCCTTAGAGCAGCCGTATAATGAATGAGTACTCTATAACCCAATAATAAACGTGTCTAGTTAAATCCTGGTCTGCATTCGTTCCAGCAGGTTGCGCATAGTGATCACTGAGTGTTCTTCCCGGATCAGGGTTCCCACTCTATTAAGTCCACACGAGCCTACATAGATCGTTGGCCAGAATGTACCGCCGTTGGTACCAGGCAGGACGACTGTCCATTAATGAATAAAATTTACGGGTTGTCCTAACTTGACACCCAACACGCAATAAGGTTTACAGAATGTTGAGAACTTGAGAGATCGATCGTATATAATGAGAATCAGATTGTTTGCTGAAAGACAACATACTCTAACGCTTTATTTCGTTTGTTGTGATTACGCATGTATCGTGTTGTATGTGAATGTAGTGACTGCCTTGGTTGTGTTTAAATGTTTTCCTTCCATGTACTTACAGTTTTATTAAATCTGTAAACCGGTACAGCATGTAACAAATCTCATGTTAAGACGGCTAATTGAACTAAGTGACTTGAAGGGTCTAGGATAACATAGTTAACATACTCGGCCAAGTGTTGAGCCCTTCATTGGCACCGATATTTGATGTTTCAGGTGAATGATGATTGGCGTCGAAGTGCGTGATCATGGGTAGATGACCTCGACCTTTATTATTACGCTTCTAGGATTAATTCATGTTAGTACGTGATAACTTTGGAAATACTATAAGTGCTCATTTGTCATAGTTATTGAGTTGTATTAGGGATGTTATAGTTAGTATCTCATTCGTCACTGCGGTTATTTATTGTCGATGTTTATTATAATTTGTTTCTGCTTCATCACTCGCATGGGCAAGTAATGACATGTGACACCCGAGTGAGGATTATTAGTATTCCAACTTCTGCTGTAAGACATCTTTAATTCTGCTACGTAAGTGATTATTACGAGTTTATTGTGAGGGGTGTTACAAAAGTGGTATCAGAGCCGAGTGCCGCTCTGATGACGAGATATTAGGATTAAGACAGTGAGCTTTGGACTTGGGAAATACGTGAAACGTTTGTGAGGTAAAAAAACATCTTCGTCTTAGTGAGTTCACATCTTAGCAGCGCCTAGGGCAGGCGAGTGCTAGCCTAAGTGATAATTCAATACCCCCTGGTTGATTACAAAATATTTACTGAGTAATGACGAAACAACTGTAACACATATGTCTAGCAATGGTGATGGCCCAGAAGCCGGCCAAGGACACGGAGCGAATATCTTTGAGACGGTCACTGCCGTCATGGCCCAGCTAAGGGCACAATGTGGAAGAGACATTACGAATGTCACAAGCACGTCGGCGACAGTCCAATTTCACATGGAAGTCCAGCTATGATTACCACCGACAGTATCCCTCCCGCCACAGCCCAATGACGCTAAAACAACCGAAGGGAGCGAATCCCTGAACAGGAGGAAGAGGGCTGGAAAGCTTAATGGACCGCCTAAGCGTCTACGGACCGGAGGTATGAAATCCTACTCTTTTAACCGTAGTATAATTCAATACCTCATCTTTATAGTGGCCAAGAGTTGTAATACATAGGCACAGCCAGGAGAGAGCGCCATTACTACTGTAAGCGCTGTGGAAAGGATCACCCCGGAGTCGACTGTAAGGGCCAGAAGGTGGTGTGCCGGTATTGCAAGAAAGAGGGCCACCGGGACCATGAATGCCGTAGCAACCCGGAGAGCAGATCCTACTGTCCACCTAAGTGCGACCGGACTATTACAATTGTTGGATCTGGAGCACCACAGAGATCCGCGCCTCCTAAGAGTGAAAATACCATTTTTTTCCAAATTATAAATCGATGTCCTACTATTATTCTGAACCTAATCCGTATAACTTCGAACCTTTATATCTTACTAACCTAATTGTGCACTACCAATAGGCGTAGGGAAGCCGAGCGCCACTTCTTCTATCAACGTTGTGGCGAGGACCATCCTGGCAAAGACTGTGGTGGCCGGACTGTGACCTGCCACTATTGCAGCAAGAAGGGCCACCGAGTGTATGAATGCTACGCCAACCCTAAGAGCGAGTCTTACTGTCCGCCCGAAGACACCCAGGCCGCCTCGGCGAGTAGACCAGGGGCACCCTGAGCTTCACGAGACCTTTGCCAGTAGTGAAGAACTTTTGTCTAATATATTATTGCATTTTAGTTCCGGATTATAGAGTGAAACTACGTTGCAGTGCGGAGGATTTTGTTAGTAGTTCACTCATTTTGCTTACATTCGAAATTCTGAACTAGCCATGTGTTCACACTGCATTAATCCGGAAACTTTATTTTGGCAGCACGTATGTATGTACGGATTTACACCGCTTACATTACCATGAAACCTGCGCGAAATAGAGTGTAGGAAATGTCCTAACTTCGACGAGCCTAATAATTGTATTGCCAAAGATCTTCCCAACCTTGATGGTTTCAAATAACGACAAGCTATCACTTACGACCGAGATCGCCTAAACCATACCTGAATGACCAAAGCATCAGCAAAACAAATCATTCCGGAAACCGATAACCCAACCTGCTTGGTGCGCTTTCTACAGCAAACGCTTTAACCAATATTATACTCCCAATTCCGTCTACCTCGCGCACTTGCTACAGTAAGTGCTGCCACCACAGATATAATGGCAACTACAACTACAACTACAACTACAACCATAACTACAACCATAATTGCAACTATAACGGCAGCTATGACTAAATTCTACAAGACATGTAGGCCATAACTATCGGTAATCACCAAATATTCGAGCAATTTAAGTGCAGACTTCATAACTACAACGTGTCAACAATTAAGCCCGACCATTACAACTAAAGGGACATACACCAGCCCATAACAAACTACACCCATTAAACAATAATGAATCAATAACACCGGCTTATGAGCCAAACACCATAACATATTGACAAATTATTTAATACTTAAACCGATCGCCACCATACACGCGAATCGGTGTTGAACACTTAAATAATTAACACCGAAGCACTACCTTTACCAAGGAGTTCCATAATCAACAAGGAACGGACAAATGTCCATATGTAATTATACATTGCTAATTATTTGGTCACACCAATCATTGGACGAGACTTTCAAGTAAAAAGAGCGGCTACTGCTAATGACGCTCCACCATACAATGAGTAATAGAAAGGAGTACGTATTAAGGACATGTCGTCTACTAACATGATGACTGTCGATTGATAATGATACATGAGCTAAACCATGGTAAACAGCCTAAACAGTAATACAAGACAACAAGGTTAAACACTATTAAATACAAGTTTAAGTAAGAGCACTCAATGTAGCTTTAGAAGGACACAAGTCTAGGAGAGCGAAAGTACCGCCTCCTGCTACCTTGCAATGTATACCAACTGAACAATAACCTCTAAAATAACATGACAAGTAATAGAAACTAGTTAAAACCAGACCACAATAAGACTTCCATAAAAAGAAGGAAAAATAAATCTTCGCCATGAAGCTCGGAAGTTACACCAAATGGTATAACCCAAGTGATAGGGTAAGGTCAGAAGAACTATAATATGCACTGTGAATAACGTGCATAAATTACTAACTAATGAACAACAAACAAGCGCCAAACCGCGCACGTGGTAACCAAATAACAGTAATTTGAGATCAACACAGAAGTAACTCCAATTAAGGACTTACTAAACCATAAAACAACAATAACTTATCAATACAAGGAGTGTAAATTCCTTTAAAACAATGGTGAACTCTTGTCAATATCGAAACAATGACAGATGAGAAAGACCACCTCGTATCACTCAGAAGCAAACTTTACCATTAAGGCGAGATATCACAAACTCCTGTAAAATGAGAGATACATAATCATACCATTAAGCTGGGAACTCAGAGAACTGAAGAGAAATTTTCTTGGGATGCCCCATCATGAATTAAAAAGGGAGATTGACAACAGAATACTCCACGAATGTGTGACGGACTTACTTATAAGTTAGTTAAGTAAGTAGCAATGTATCAGTAGGGTACCCCATATGTGTAGACAAGTAGTGTAAGAAATGCAAGAAGTAGTCAACTCCATACCAAGATCAGTGAGGCAAATCCAGACCAGTACGAATAACTGCCTAAAGTAAATTAACGATAAGAGTTCCAAGTAAACCAATGAGATTGGAAGACCAAAAACCTTGAAAATAACACGACTAAGTCGTAACTCCGTAAAGGAACAGTTACAACACAATAACATGAAAGAAAACCTCTCGAAGGAGGAGAGAGTTGATAGTCAACCTAATGACAAGCATGGAAAACCCATTGAATGGGTGATTAAACATAAATAAAACCCTCATAAGGTTCAATAACTGCTCACACTAACATGAATCTTAGCACTCAAAAGAACCTACTTAATATTGGAAATCGCCATCCGTAGGAGGGGCATAACAAGAGTTACTCTTCAACAGAGAACGCAAGACAATATCAAATGATGTAACAATCCCATGTGCCCACATTAAGGGCGATAATACGTTTTCACCCAGAAAGGGGCTGAATATAAATGCACCAATATACAATAAAAAGGAAGGCAAAGCTATCACACTAGCAGATGCCCTAAGCTATTAATCCATTGTCACAATAACTTATAACTGTCGAATTGACCAAAACATGGTGCGCACGGAAGCGACCCTTATAAACATTCATTAGAATGAATACATTGGCAAACACAAACGAGTAAAATCTCGTGTAGCACTCAAATGATAAGAAACAAAAGAGTAAAGGTAGACTACATAATATTCTAAACCGTTCAAGGACACACCCTAAAATAAATACGGCGTTCAACGCTATAATCCACACAGGAACTCATAAACATACAAATTACATTCCTGTTGATCAACATGAAAAATAGAAAGAATATAGAATACACTAGAGGAAAATGCCTCTACTGCCAAAGAACATACCCATATGGGATGTAGAAAGATGCAAGGCTCAATATAAACATAACAATGGATTCCCTAGCAAAAGTGGGGAGAACCATACAAGTATTGACGTGAGAACAATATGCTAAATACAATATATTACATCACGAAGCACATAACAAATATTACAATTAATGTATTTACTCCGGAACAAAACAACATGGAGACAAGGAACAACAATAATTACCTTCGTGGATTTATAAGCCAATACATTCAAAACTTCAGAGACTAGTGCAAAGAGCACTAATGACAAACGTAGCCAATCTCATACTTCACCTCAGCTAGAAACCAATGAGTGAAGATAATAACAATTCAAAATATATTCCGTGCTAGTCATCTAGAACGCATGAACCCAATTAGACCTAATCGTGTGCATCTACAATGAATGATACCGCACCGTTTAAGATACCTCCACTTCCAATTAAGTAAAGACCGTGGATGACATTGTCATATTGCAACGAAATCAACAATAACTTCCTGATGATAAATCATCTATAATATGTCCTTAGGAACAAAAAGGGCAAACCAAGCCCTATACACGTGGGTCTGCACCTCATTACAAAGCGAGTGGGCCCAATAAGACATATTTGGGAGAGCGCACAAGTAACCTACGCTTTAGCTAAAAAGTACACGCATCACCTCTCAAATATTTCCTTTCAGAGCCGAGTGATGAGAGATCGACCCATCTCTCAAATATGAGAAGACTCTTCTCCAAGTTTCAATACAGAAACGAGGGAGACCAAGAACAAGACCATTAAAGGGTCAAAGTCCATTGGTCAAACCATGAGGTAGAAAAGGCCACATGGGAGTTGGAGAAATCCATGAGAGCCGAGTATCCAGCTCTTCTAATAGCGACAGTTAGATACATTTGGGGTCACGGGGCGTAACCCTTTTTAAGGGGGGTAGAGCCTTTGGCATATTTAGTCGCTGCGTTGTTCTATTGTGTTGGTGTTATTTTGTGGCATGTATGTGCTTGATGCACATGTGATGCGTGGTTATATGTATGTGCTCCAAGCACTTGTACGATTATGTAGTTGTGCCCTTCGGGACTTATGTATATATATATATTGGTTTCGGATTGAATGAGACTTATGGATGAATGGAATTGATAATACTTCGGGGAAGTGTCGAGACCTTAGAACTGATAGGCCAAATTAGTAGTGATCATTGAGGCTACATTGGGTAGTTTTTTTTTGATAATTTGGGCTTATAGCCGTAATTTATTAAATGAAGAAGAACTAGTGGATGGGTTGTGATTGGGCCTCATTAAAACCTCCTTAAGTAAAACCCAATGGGAAAAAACCTAAGGAGGGAAAAGAGTGCCCACCCCGTCCGTTACAAACTTGTGAGCCCATCTAAACACTTCCACCTTCATCTCAGCCTACCAAGAAGATATACATGACACAAAACGCTCAATCAACGCACTCGCCCCCCGGAAGACAACACCGATAAACCACCCTACAACAGACACTACCACCCTTCTGCACCTTACCACGAGAATTACGGGATAATTACTTTCTTCGGGCCTCACGTGTCTCCATCTGAGATTGAATTTGGCTGAGAATGTTAGCCTTGGTAAGGCTAGGATAAGGAACTTGGCACCCCAATTGTATTAACAGGTCGACGCATTCTTCCGCTTCTTTTTCTGGGTTTATGATTTTTCCCTGATCATTTCTCGCTGGAAGTTCCCTACTAGGGATCGACGATGGTGGAGTATTATGGACAAGCTCAACAACCAGATGGCTGTCATTTTTATTTACGGGGGATTTTACTGGAGTGCTATCATCCAATTCCTTCTGACCCACGGCAGACTCAATTACCAACTGGGCCCAAGGATTTAATACCTCCTTTCGAAGTGAATTTTTAGTCCCCTCCAAATTCTCCTGAGTCTCACTGGCTGAGCCCAAATCTGCAACTCCTAGTGGGCTGTTTCCATGTTCGCACCGGCTAATCCGTGACTGTTTTGGAGTCTCTTGGAAAAATGTGTCCGGAATACTAACGAAGTCTTCCTCCTTATCTGCATGAGACTGTAGCGAGAAAGAGGGTTCGTTGTCATAAAGATTTGTGTCGCCTACCTCTTTTCTCGCCTGGTCATTATGGGCCGCACCTACTTTTTGGGTGGGGACAAAATTTTGAGGTACTGGAGCAGCACCAGCACTATCCACGTGAGCCATCAACTTTCCCTGGGAAGGGATTGCCGCTTTATGAACCAAGCACTGCGCAACAGTTCCTAGGTCCACGTCATTGTTCTCCTGACAGGCAACACCCCTTCCTTGCATATTGTTGTGTTCAAGGGATAAAGTTATTGGCTCGTTACCTTATTGATTAGATAACTTCGGGACGAAGTCCTTTTCAGGGGGGTAGACTAAAATACCCCAAATATTTAGTACCTTAATTAGTAAGGATTAAATTAAAACATGGGCATTAATTGCTATGAATATTACTGTATTAATATATAGTCCAAGATGGACATTAAACTATACACCAAATCTCTAACCAAAGAGAGAACATTATTAAGAAGAAATAACTCCTAAAACCTATACAACATGTAATACTTTTATGCACATACTAATGTCATAAATAAAGTGATAAAAATTACATGGAGAAAAATATTTACTCAAACCAAAAATGTAAAACAACAAATGCTTGTATATACACACTTAAAACATGAAATGATACATGTATCACTGAAACCAGCAAGCGCTCCTGATGCGTCCCCGACGTGTCGTGGACGTATCGTGGACTCTAATAAAACTTGATAGTTTAGAGAGGGACCAGAGATAACTTTAAACTGGAAAACACATTTCGATTGAGAATTTACACACCGAAATTCACTCAACCTCCCTTGCCCCACACACGGATTCCCGGGACAGTTTCGACTTTCCCCCTAAAGTCGTCAACCCTCTCCTGACTATCGGCCTACGGTTCACCGACCGTTCCCTAACCTATCATCCTATCAAATACCCAATGTATTGATACTCTTACCCAGTCCTCTCTAGCTCACCAACTCTTTAGCACTTACACACACTCCTAAGTCTGATCCACACTTGCCCAGATTATCTCTATCTTTTTACTCGTGCAGGGCTTACTTACATATGGAATAAATGCAAGTATATATATACGGTTGTTAGGATGTAACTACCGTCCTATTAATCCCATGATTTCTAGGAGTCGACTTCTACTTTGATTATTCACATAACAAACACACTAGACTTGCAGAAAGTCTTCAACTTGATCTAGAGGCTTGAGCTATGTGTCGCCTTATGGTTGGTCAAGTTAGAGGCAGCCCTCTTGATCGGTCAATCACCACTTGTGTGCCCCACTTGCCTGATTCTGTCTAGTTCATTAAATGCTCATAAATGCCCTCTTCTGAATTCATTACGACTATGTAATGATGTTCTTTTATAGCTTTGTTATCTTGTGCATTAATGAATTTCTCCTTTGTCGCGAGCTTGTCTTGATCAAGTTGATCATGTGGATGTATGTGTCTTAACTGAATGTGTCGATCCTTTGCAGTTTTATGTCTTTGATTTGCATCTTTAAGCATAAGAGATATCTTTGTGCGGTGTCTGACTGGTTGTCTGTGCTAAAAGTCCTCTAAAGCTCTCGCCGACAGGTGCCCGACTAGTAGAGCCCATGTGTGGATTGAGCGCGCCTGCAACCTTGTGTGCTAAGCCACTCATGACTTAAGTGTGCTTGCAACCTTGCATGCTAAGCCACTTATTCACCTGTCTATCTGAATCATGAATCTTGACAAACGCATTAGATAGACAATACAAGGTTTGCTATCATCAAAACTAAAGGATCTTGTCTTAACAATTTCCCCCTTTTTGATGATGGCAACCTATACACTTATATGTACTTGGCAATTCAAAAATTGAGAGATTCCCCCTAAGAAAGATTCCCCCTGAGTTTATTAAGGGTTTTAAGAATGAAATAAAAATTTAACCAATGATAGTAATAAGTAATAGAGTTTATGCACACACAATAAGTGATAGCTTTTATGTTATACTATGACCAAAGTAGATAAAGTTTTCATTCAGACGATACATAATATAAGGATGATAGACATAGTCTCACGAGTACATATACTTTTCTTTCCCCCTTTGTCATACAACAAAATAGGGAGCAACTACACGACGTAAGATATTGTAAAGGCCATGACATTCCATAGAGTATAAACTATAAAACATGATCAAGATAATCTAGAGGGAGTGACATAGTTGGGTATCTCATTCATAATCCTCTGAGCTAAAAGGCTCTTCCTCCAAAAAACTGGCTTTGATCCAAGAAGGTTTGGCTTTGGTTGGACTGATCAAAGGTGATTCAGCTCTGGTTGAAAGGTTGGACTCATCAGACTCTATGGTGAAGTCCATGTAGTGTGGAGAATGTGAATGTGATAGAGTGACACTTGAGGTGATAGACCAAGCTATAAGGGAGTCGGAGTCTGGTTGAACATAATTTTGAGCGACGTATTTCTTTGGATGTTTAGTGGCCATGAACTTGCGAATGGTTGAGTGAATGTTTTGCTCATTTGAGCTAGCTAAACTTTGTGGAGCTTGTGCCATTGTGTGATATGTGAAGGACTGGGTGTGAGTGGTGGATAGAGTAAGCAAGTTTTATAGATAGTTTGGATATGATCAATGACTGGTCAGTGAGTGGCATTTATTGAGGTGCTACGTCTTGCGGGCTATGTTTGTAGGCTTTTTAGGTGTCAAGGTCCGAGATTGGATTAGTGGAATGGATGGGACTAAATATCTCAGATCATTTTGTAATTTTTAATCAAGAAAGAAGCAGCCAAGACAATAAATTATTTCGTACCCATCATAAGCATTCAAGTAACAAAAACCAGTTGCATTTTCATTGATACTTTGAAACAGATAGTCAAAGGCAAATAAAAATGGTAATGAAAAAAAAAATCTAAGCCTAGAGCTAGTTTTTCTCACGGTTCACTCATGTCTTTAAGAGACTAAGAACTCTCAGGCAATGTGGGAGTCTATAAAGTCTATTGCTCCTTGAACCATGTTATGAACACTTGGTTCAGAGGAGACGGCCTGCGTAGCTGTGAGAGTAACTCTCACTCTCTGAAGAACATCTCTAGTTGAGGTATCCAGACTGGTCTCCGACTTGTCGTGGACCGGTGAAAGACTTATTCTTTGTTTTACTCCTGATGCTCTAACGGTTGGGCAAGGCTCTGACTTAGAGTCTTCACTCTTGGTTGGCTTCTGAGCAACCACCAACTGGTCTCCCTTTGTCTTGATCCCCATTTTAGACAATATCTCCGAGCAGATGCTGTCTTGAGCAGTGCGCACGCACTCGTGGAACCTGTCGGTGTCCACTCTGTTTTGTTGTAGCGCCCTGGTCACTACTCCTCCATGCACTAATCCTTGATTAACAAAGTGACTTTCCTCAATGGTAAGAAGAATCATTGCACGAAGGTCTATTTTCTCCTTTGTCTTTAGTGCATAAAGCAGTCTCACATCTCTTGCATTGACGATGTGAGTGCGCTGGTTCTGTGGGGTGATGTTATGGGTGAGCAGACTGAAGAGCACCCTGTCGGGGATAAACATGTCTATGGCATTGAAGTTTTTCATTGTAGCCCCGGGGTTGAGTAGCTGGACCATTTTTCCTTCTTGATGTCCCAAATCATTCCAGGTGGTTTCCTTTGGAACCACGAGTCCTTCTGGTTCCAAACCAAAGTTTTTGCATATCCATGTCTTAGTGATGTTGATGGTAATACCTTGGACTGTGGGAGATGAGGGTAGTCATCGTCATTGTCGCCTCTGGAGTGGTTCAAGATACGTCATGATGTTCTTTGAGACGGCTAGGACTCTGTGCTGCAGAGAATGGGCTCCTGAGAAGAAATCCACCCATCCTTGGAATTCCAAGAGCTCCTGGGTCTTTCCAAGACCCATTTGCTCCATCCAGTCCAAGTCCAATGTCTTAGGTAGAAAAACAGGATTGTCTTGACGTTCTCTGCTTTGAAACATCGCTAGTTTTAATTCCTTGAGCTTCTTTAGACATGAGAAAGCATGAGATGATTGTAGCTTTGCCAGTGGCCTTTGGCTTGGAAGAGCTCCTTGAGCTTTTGTCCATGCAGGGACAGCACATCTTTTGCTTTCCTTTCTCCTTCTCTACCCTCTATCGTTGTTCGACCGTTGGTATAATAGGGGAGGACTCTGTATCGCTGTCGGTGTCGTGACTCGGACTTTCACGAGGCATCGGGGACCTGTCAGCGACTAGTTCCCCAAAACTTCGATGAGCATTGCTTCAGTTTCTGAGTCAGGCTCCCTTATTCCTTTTCTTGACCCTTTTCTCCCATTATAGCTTCACGATATGCTTTTCATCATTGTACTTCCTTCTTCTTCCTGCTGACAATAGCGTTGGCGACTGCTGAAGGAGTTGCTTCCTCATCGTCGGTGAAGTGCAACTTGTGAGTTGCTCCTTTAGGCGTTGAATGAGCTCTTTGTGGAGTTTTTTCTATGTTTTGGCTCATTTGGAGGCACGAGTCTCGCAAGCTACACGACCTGTAGTAGCAGTGGGGAGATCTTGGTTCTTTTGGTGTTTTTGGTTTTGGACTGTTTTGTGTTGATTTTAGGTGATAAGCCGGAGAAGACATGGTTTGTTTTTCTGTGGAGGTAGGAGTTGGAATATTTTGGCTTGAGGATTTCAGTTTGGATAAGATGATGAAGCTTGGGCAAATGGTGGTTTAAATAGATTACCTCTTCTTGCAGAAGTTCCCCTTCGTCAGTGACCCTACGCATAAGTTGATCTTCTATATCATTGGAGAGCCAGGGGGTGGCGATTCTCTGAGAGCTTCAATTGATCTTATGTCGGCCACTTGTCCTGAGGAAGCTTTCCTTTTGAAGCGAGGAGCAGATTTTGGTGCCATGATTGTTTGAAGAGATTTCTGGAGTTTTATAACCTTTTGCTAGAGAGATATTTTAGAGAAGCTGTGAGGCGAGGTTCTTTGCACTTAAATCTCTCAGTTTGTTTGTGAGAGAGAAGAGAATATGCTCTGAGTGCTTAGAGAGATTAGAGAGAGTGAGGGCAATAGTGTGACAGGAGTAAAACTCTCATCGCCCTTTATATATATAGAGTAACGGTCGGCGATCGCTCCTCGTCCGCTAGCTGACATGTCCTAATGGTACTATTTATAATGGCAAGCAGTCGTGACGGTTGTCAGCGATCCGTTGAGGAGTTTTCCCGTTTCTATCCGTTGGACTATCTCTAACCTAATCTCACTTTGTGGAAAATGACAAATCTGCTTCAAGTAGTCGTTTGACATGTTTTCTATGCATTAAACTGATCATTGACTACTGAACGACAATATAACAGGTGTTGCTCACATGTCGGTGACTGATCGTGGGAAATAAAAGTCAGTTTAACTGTGATTAATGAATATCATTCCAAGATCATGAACAATCTTAGTAAACCTTTCCCTACTTAATGGCTAAGTAAAGATGTCAGCTAGTTGGTTTTCAGTAGAAATATACTTTAAACCAATTAATTCTTTTTCACAACAATCTCTAAGAAAGTGATGTCTAATGTCAATATGTTTGCTATGAGAATGATGCACAGGATTTTTGGAAATAGAGATGGCACGTGTATTATCACACATAATTGGTGAAGTACTTGTTTTGACGCCATAGTCTCCAATTTGTTGCTTAAGCCATAGGAGTCGAGCACAGCTGTAACACCCCTACTCCAATCGGCTCCTAATCATCTTACTTAACAATATAATCACAGCGGTAATCTCAACAATTGAACTACTGGTGTCACCGTTCTTACTCGCCCATACGAGTAATAACGTGCCTCCTGATATATTCTTAAATACGAAACAATTTCCCACAGTGACAACAAGAGATAGATCTATCCTTCCCAAACCAATATAAAATACATTCACAGTGAGCATTCTAAGTATCCCAATCCTATACACGTTTCTAAGTCGTATCAAAATGCAACAGTGCATATTTTAAACAACTGTAATTAAACTACCCAGCGCGTCCCTCTCTTTGCCGACACCGGAAGCTGCATACCTGCAAAAATGGTTGTTTGTGGTATGGAATCAGCCCCTGCTGAGTATGCTACTACATGACCGTCATGTCCCCTTAGACCCTCAGTTAATTGGTCGAGAGCATGCAATTCATTTTCATGCAAGTAGTTTAATATAAAACTGTAAAGCAACAATATATATATTGCAGTAACTCAAATAACAAACAAGCCCCCGGCTTCACACATCGCATCGTAATAAACCACTGAAAGCGTTACAACGCTTATATGAGTACAGAGACTCCATTCCAACGAACACTTAATAGTTCATAATTGAGTTCGGCGACTCACTCGACCAAACAACCCACCATAGCCTACACATGAGTACAACGACTCGACTCAACCAGTTCACCACACACAATATGAGCACAATGGCTCGTTCAAACAATCCACCATCATACCACATATAATTACAAAGCATAACCACTGAGCAACAAGGCGAAACAACGAGAATTATAAACAAGTATACTTTCTCATCTTTGGCGTACAGCCCAGCTAATGTTCGCCTAATGTATGAGCTAATATAGTCTTCCGTATTTGTTCAGTCATTCCTAGACAACGTCTCGTTAGAACGACGTGTCTCTAAGTTACCCATCTCTTATGGCGGTCACCCACGGCAATAGCCACTCCAGCGGTAGAGTCTCCGTCCTACAAACAATCTATAGTTCGTTGGAAATTTATCCAGATACTTACGGTTACCACACGGTATCCTAGTATCGTTAATGGATCACAATTCACAACAAGAGCCACGTCCTCTTGATAAACTTATCTATACCATCGCATCGTTTTACTTTTTTTTTCTAACACAGCACGAAGGTCGTATTCCAATCCTGAGTATGTCGACTCGGGATCCAGTGCTAGATACGAGAGCGGCGTTAAAGAGGCCAATGCTCCGTATATAACTCAGATATTTTATATATCTTATTATCCTAATTCTACAACGTTTTTTACGTCCCTTATATTACACATATAAGATAGCATCATCATTGCCGCTAGTTCGTTTTATAATATGTTCATATACGAACGTACTGTTATCGTACAACAGTAATAATAATAAAGCAGCGTTAATACGCAACTCAAGCATATTAATTCACACAAGTAGACATTCAATCTTATCACAGATTTTCACACAATGTCTGAACTGAGGAAATCCTCAGAGACAATCAAGCCACATAAATAACATACCGTTCACCCTGAAAGTATTACGGTGGGGTATGATTCAGCTAGATCCGATGCTCCTCGTGTCGTCTCTAGCAGTCTCAACATAACACTACTGATTAGAATCCCATAACAACTTAACTCTACGGTACCCCCGTCCGTCGCTACTACCTCCCGGTTAATCCCCCGTTATTAACTGTCAACGTTTGTCGGGTTTTCGGCTTAACTCGGAATTTGGAGAAACGTCATATTTCATGTGTGATTACGTCGAGTATATTAATATACTTAACTTTTAATGTTTATTATCGCATGTAACTTAATATACCCTTGTATATTATATAGTTTATTTCTATATTCGCATGTATATCCTTAATCATTATCATACATTTTACCTTAGTATTTATTTTCCTAAGGTTAGTTTTTCCCCATTTAATGTAGTATAATTCATCTGTAAAAATACTTTGAACTATATACATCCTCATATACATTTTTCTTGTGTACGTATATATTTACCACATAGGTAAGTTCCATGAGTTATAAACTCTTATATTAATGTTACATTTTTGTCATCTTTTATTAGATGATTATTCCCCTTTAGTTGTACTATATTATACAACTTACATTAAGATTCCTATCCTAATATTATGTAACATTTGTTGTATCTTTACAACTCCCAAGGTTTAATCAACAAATACCTTAGTTTATAAATCCTATTTATTTATAGTTTGTCACATTACTTAATGTGAATATCCTTACTTATTTTAATTCCATTAAAACCACCTTTATACCATATAATTGTTATAACATTTATAACATAGTAGACCATAGTCTAAAATCCATTTTCCAACTCTTATTAATATTTCGATAGCCCTTGAATTTATTTAAATTCTATTTTGACCACATGACATTATGTAATGTTATACCATATACTAATATCATATATTATGAATTTTTATTCCCTTTAATTCATAACCTATAGTTTTTATACAAACTATTATATATTGCCGCATAGGCACATATTAAACCTTATTCTTTTCTATAAACCATAGTTTCCTTTATTTACAAAATCACCCCATTATTTATACCATGTTATATATACCATTTAATATAACATTTCTAACTTATAAAAAGGGTATAACCTATGGTTATATTTTGTAAAATTCCGAACAGGCCCATATATGTTCTATAATTGCCATTTGGCCCAATTTATAACATATAGTTTAATAATTCATTAAAACTATATATTATACATATATCTCAATAAATACCCTTATATAATTCTAAAAATCACCAAATTTTTACCAAAGGGTTATAATTACCTTATTAACCCATATACTTTCGGTATTTACTATACCACCACATATATTTCTCCAAAGTGTCATAATGACATAATAACTATATATTATACACATATAGTTTATTTTAATTCCAAAAAAAATCAACCCAATAAATTCCTAAAAATTCCTAATAGCCCATGGGTGTTTATAATACCATTATACACCCTTTATTTTCGGTAATAACATATATACCACACATGTTATAAAGTTGTTACAATTAAGTACATAACTTATTATAAAACCTTAAATAAGTTATCTAGCTTATTTAATTTGGTCAAAACCTACCATATGGTCAAGGTTGACCACCTTAATACTTCCTTGACCATTAATCCCCATATATTACGGTTTATACCCATATCTTTTCAGAAATTACCATTTAACCCCAAAACTTTATATAATCTTATAATTTTTATATAAAGTCATTTAAACCTCTAATTTTCGGCTTTATTAATATATAGCCCCCAAATTTAATTTATTTACACTATAACCCCAATAATATGCGGTAATGCATATTTAGCACCTAAACTTAATTAAAAGCTTATAAATGCATAAATAAAATGGCCTAAAGTACATGGCCTTATTACAAACATTGGCTTATAAAATAAATTACACATAAATGCCCAAAAGTACTATAAAATCTCGGCCCTTACCATATATTTTCTTTATTTACCAATTTTCCACATAATGTCTTAAATTTGACAATTATGCTTATTAATTAGTTATATAAATTTATTAAACCATTCCTTAACCACCTAAGGTCAAAATAAGACCTTAATTACCCATTCACTCACGGCACAATATATATACATATGTATAAACACATATTAATATACCAAGTGAAGGTTTAAGTGATTTATACCTTGTTTTTGCCTAGTTTAAGCCTTGTTTGGCCACGCCCAGCTTAGGATAAAATTTCCACAGCATTATTTACATTTTTCAAACAGCAATTAAGGCATGATTAGTCTCCAAGCAAGATCTAACCATAAGAAGTGTTTAATGTCAATTTTCAAGGTAAAATTTACCTCAAAATGCCAAGGTAAATAAGGTTGGTCACGGCCTGTTTTTTACAGTAGGCAAAGAGTGTTAAAAGAGCTACTAAAACCAAGCTTTAAACCGGTATAACTCAGATTAGAAGATGGCTAATCTTTACCTTGTTTAAAATGCCTAAAATGGTGTTTTAGGCTTGGATCTGGTTATACTTCGAAGCTCTTGATGTACCAACTGAATAAGTATGTTAAGATGAAGATTATAAGCTTAGAAACAAAGTTTCACAGCCGAATTTGAAGGGAAACAAAAGATATGTGCTTAAAGCACATTTTTACCTTAAAGGATGATTTTTGTGTTCTTAGCTCCAAGAACCCTTACCAACGAATTTGAACTCTTACTCTAACATCCACACTGAGATTGAGCCATGGGAAGAGTATAGAAGTTAGCTCATAAGATAGCCCTTGAAGAAAGGAAGAAATGAGCTATTTTATGCCTTAAACCATTACCTTAGGTGAATTAGGTTGGTTTCCTTGCTAGATAGCTTCAAAGCTCAACAATGGTGAGATTGGGAGCATGTGAGCTCGCTGGGACAGAAGGAAGGAGCAAGGAGTCGTTGGAGATAAGAGATAAGGGAGGGATAATGAAGAAATAAGGAAAATGTAAGTTAAAGTATTAATTTCTTATTAAATGGAAAAGTAATACTCCACTAAGTATCCTTTTGTCAATAATTCAGTTCAATCAGGCTCCCCCTGCCTTGTGGCTGCCGACTCTATGGAATCCAAGGGGTCAACTCTGACCTCTTGACCATTCTTGGTCAACGTTGACTCAAACGGGCCCCCCCTTTAGGGTTTTATTAATATTTTAATATTAATTTGTAAAAATTTGTAAATTTCTGAATTAAATTCCTAATATGTTATAATATGATATATTAGCATATTTATAGGTAATTATAACCTTTAAGCCCATTTAAAAGCCAATTTAGAAGGCAATTACACACAAAACGTGCTTTAGGAATTTTAGTGCACATTTTGAGTTGCAGGTTTTTTCTGACTGGCTCTTGTTTTCTTTGAGAATAGTTTTTTTGTGTTCCTTACATGATATTTGATCATGGTATCCTATTTTATATCATTTAGAGGTCATTAGACCTTTAGGGTTCCCTTAGAGCACATTTTTGCCCTACTTGACCTTGAAGCATGAAAACGCTTGTTCTTTGTGTTGGAGTGTTGTCCAAAAATTGTAATATGTTTAGTAATGTGTTTAATAAGCTTAGGACAAATTTTTAGGTCCTAAGTAGTTCATTTGGGTATTTATTTACCCTAAACAGTCAAAGGGTGCAAAGTCTTGCTTTGTGTTGACCACTGTTGTTCTCAGTTGACTTTTAAAGCACGTTTAGGCCTTAGTCAATGTGATTAGATGTTTAATCCATCTTAGATCATTAGTAGATCATTTAATTAAGTTTTTAAGGTTAGGGGTATTTCAACAGCAGCTTGCCGCAGCAATGTATTCAGATTCAACTGTTGAGATTGCAACACTTTGTTGTTTCTTTGATCCCCATGCAATCAGACAAGACCTAAGGAAGAATGTTGTCCCTGAAGTGCTCTTTCTATCGGTGATAGATCCTCCATAGTCTGCATCTGAAAATCCTACAATGTTATAGTTATTGAACTTAGGATAAAAGAGACCAAGATTCATGGTTCCTTTTAAGTAACGTAGGATTCTTTTTACAGCTGTGAGGTGACTTTCTCTTGGATCTGCTTGAAACCTAGCACATAAGCAAATGCTATACATGATGTCAGGTCTACTAGTAGTTAAATATAGTATAGAACCAATCATCTCTCTGTAAGATCGCTGGTCGGTCGATCGGTCACCAGTCATGATGCACATATTTGTGCCAACTACCATTGGTGTATCAAACGTCTTACATTTCTCCTTTCCAAATCTCTTCAGCAAATCTTTTACATACTTCTCTTGGGATATGATGGTCTCTTCATCATTCTGCTTGACTTGAAGTCCTAGGAAGAACTTCAATTCTCCTAGATCACTCATCTCAAATTCTTTTTTCATCAATGCTTCAAACTTTTTGCAATATTTCTCATCAGAGGCTCTGAAAATTATATCATCAACATATACTTGCACAATTAGAAAATCTCTTTTGTTGTTGTAAACAAATAGAGTTTTGTCTACTTTACCTCTTTTAAAGTGTTTTCCAATATATACGAGGACAGACGATCATACCATGATCTTGAAGCTTGTTTGAGCCCGTAAAAAGCTTTGTCAAGTTTGAGTACCATGTCTTTTCCTTCTTGTGTCTCAAAACGTGGAGGTTGCTCAACATACACTTCCTCTTTGACGTACCCATTTAGGAAGGCACTTTTGATGTCAAGTTGAAAGAGTTTGATTCCTTTGTATGCAGCAAATGCAATTAGTAATCTGATAGATTCCATCCTTGCTACTGCAGCGAAGGTTTCTTGGAAGTCTATTCCTTCTTGTTGACGATATCCTTGAGCTACCAGACGAGCTTTGTTCCTGACAACTTCTCCTATTTCATTTAGCTTGTTTCTAAAGACCCATTTTGTGCCAAGTACTCCTTGATGAGTAGGACGAGGCACAAGATGCCAAACTTTGCATCTTTCAAACTGGTTTAATTCTTCTTGCATTTCATTGATCCAGTCTGAGTCTCGAAGTGCTTCCTTGATGTTTTTGGGCTCGATAGGTGAGACTGTCGTTGAGAAGGCTAGAAGGTCTCTAGTTTATGCTCTTGTCTGAGTTCCTTTGGATAAGTCTGATATGATATTCTCTAATGGATGATTTTTGTACAAGGCACGAGATTGATGAATGGTTGATGGAGAGAGAGAGAGGATCTTCGACATCATTGTTTCCTTCGTCGACATGTTGTTGACCTGTCGTTGACCTGTCGGGCAAGTTTTCTTCAGTCGGTGGTTCATCTTTGGGTTTATCTATGTGATCCTGATCTGCTAGATTGAATCCAAGTTCTTTATCTTCATCAGATTCCTTGGCCTTGTATACGTCAGCCTCATCAAAGACTACGTGCACACTTTCCTCCACCTTCAGTGTTCTTTTGTTGTATACTTTGTATGCCCGGCTTCTTTCAGAGTATCCAAGGAAGATGGCCACATCACTTCTGGCATCAAACTTTCCAAGGGGACTCTTTTCATTGTTGTGGACATAACATTTGCAACCGAATGTCCTGAAGTGACTTATGTTTGGTTTTCTTCCCTTGATTAACTCATAGGGAGTTTTGTTGAGGATAGGTTGTATGAGCGTTCTATTTGTGATGTAGCATGCAGTCGCCACCGCTTCTACCCAGAATACCTGAGGAAGACTGCTCCCTAATAGCATGGCCCTGGCTACCTCTTGTAGTGTTCTATTCTTTCGCTCAACTACCCCATTCTGTTGGGGTGTTCTTGGTGCTGAATATGTGTGACTAATCCCATGTTGTTTACACATATCCATGAATGGTTGATTCTCAAACTCTAACCCATGATCAGAACGAAGAGTTTTTATCTTGAGATTGAATTGTACTTGGACTTTTCCAGTAAATGCTTGAAATTTCTCAAAGACTTCGTCTTTGGAAGCAATAAAGAGCGTTCAAACAAACTGTGAGTAATCATCAACAATTACAAACACATACCAATTTCCTCCAAAACTTTTGACTCTCATAGGTCCACATAAGTCCATGTGAAGTAATCCAAGTGGCTTGGATGTACTAACTAAGTTCTTTGATTTAAAAGAAGTCTTGGTCTGTTTGCTTCTAACACAATTGGTCTCAGATTCTTTAATCTCAGGAAGACCTCTTACCAACTGTTTCTTGACAAGTTTTCTTAGTAAGTAAGTGCTAACATGCCCTAGTCTTCTGTGCCATAGTGTAGAGTAATCTATTGAAGCAGTCAAGCATGGAAGATTTGGACTGTCAATATCCTTTAAGCTTGTTACGTAAACATTTTTCCACCTTTTTCCCTTTAACAACTCTTTGCTAGTGTTCTGACTTACTATGCTACAATGTGTGGGATAGAAGTGAACTGAATTGCCTTTGTCACAAATTTGAGAAACACTAAGCAAGTTGAATTTTAAACCATGAACTAGAGTTACACTATCTATGACATAATCAGAAGTAATGTCAACCTTACCTACACCGATGATTTTTCCTTTCTTGTTGTCGCCAAAGGAAACGGTTCCTTGGCTTCCTGGTCCGAGTGAGAAGAACTTTTTTTTGTCTCCTGTCATGTGTTAGAGCACCCACTATTGATGTACCAGCAGGGGTCCATTCTCACTCGATTCTACACTTAACACGTTAGTGGTGTGGGGTTAGGGTCCATAGAAAGATTGGACCCATTTCCACCATTTAATGTTCTAAGATCATTTTTTACTACCCATTTTAGTCCTAGTTTCTTAAGTTGCCAATACCTCATAAAACTTGTTTTATAGCAATTGGATTCATGATGACCAGGTTGTCTGCATAAGCTGCAGACATCTCTACGACTAGTCTCTGACTGGTATCCAACCTGTCGTTTGCTTCTCCTCATGGGTGTCTTGGAAACGGTACCTATCTTAGAATATTTTTCTTTGATGGTAGCTAGTTCCTTTTCTTTAGTGTTAAGAGCAACAATCAATTCATCGATTTCAGGTTGTTTTTCATGCTTCAATTTTTCATGAACGGAGAGAATTTCACTATAATCTCTTTATAATTTCATGAGTGCCCTCATGAGATTATCTACCTTGCTTTTATCCGAGGTTTTTCTCAATTTTTCATTTTCTTCCAAAAGTTCATCGTTTTCAGTTTCTAATGCTAATGCCTCTAGGTGATCAACTAATATAAGAGAAAACTTTCTAAGTCCTAGAAGTTCAGCCTTTTGAATTCTCCTTCTAAGTTTAGAATAGTTTACCTTATGTTGTTGTTGTTCTTCTTCTTCTTCTGATTCTAAGACATCATTTCCTTGTGCCATCAAGCATACTCCTTTAAGGCATAGATGAGCCTTCTCATCTTCTAAGATGTTGTTGTCTGAGGTTTGATTGTCATCACTCCGTTCAAAATCTCCCCATACTGCAATGAAGGCTTCCTTCTTTGGTCCTTTGTTGAATGATCGTCAGACATGCTTCTTGACCCTGTCGTTGTCCTCTCGTGATCGCTGAGGGCAGTCTTTGATATGATGTCCGCATTTTCAACACCCAAAACACTTGTCATTGCTCTTCCTCTGATCATCCGACTCCTTGAACTCCTTTCCTTTCCTCATTTTATTTCTTATGAACTTTCGAACGTACCTCTTAGCATAGAGGACCATTTCATCATTGCCGTCTCCTGACTCGGACCTTTCATTTTCAGCTACTTGAAGGGCTATGCCTTTTCCTCTATCTCTTGATGCGCTTTCTGAGTTCCTGTGTTGTAGTTTTAACTCGAAAGCCATTAGAGATCCTAGCATGTTTGCCAGAGACATTTTGGAGAGATCATGCACTTCTTGCATGGCATTGACTTTGCTATCAAAGGAGGTAGGAAGAGATCTGAGGAACTTCCGAATTTGATCCTCGTTAGAGATAGTTCTTCCAAGAACCAACATTTTGTTGATCAGCTTAGTGAACCTTGTATGTATTTCAGAAATGCTCTCCTTTTTTCCTTCTTGAATAGCTCCCAATGAGTGAGCAGCAACTCAATGCGAGTCTTTTTGATCTCATCATTCCCTTCATAGGTGACCTCAAGAGTTTTCCAAATCTCTTGGACTGTTTTAGCTGAAGCAATCTTGGAGTATTGCTCAGGTAGTAGTGCACAGTGAAGTATTCTTACAGCTCAAGCGTTGAATACCAGCTTCTTGATTTGATCATCCGTCATGCTGTCGATAGATATATCTTGTCCTTGAGGATTCTAGAAGGTGAGTCTCTCCATGTGTTATCACCCTCCACATTCTTGGATCGTCAGACTTGATATGAAACTCCATTTTGTTCTTTCAGTGAGTGTAGTTGTCTCCGTTGAAGAGTGGTGGTCGATTTGGTGCAGAACCTTCTTCTGCTGCTAGAATGCTTGCATGAGACATCTTTGATCGTCTTCCAAAGTAGTTAGCTTTCTAGAAGAGACCTGCTCTGATACCAATTGAAACCAGCAAGCGCTCCTGATGCGTCCCTGACGTGTCGTGGACTCTAATAAAACTTGATAGTTTAGAGAGGGACGAGAGATAACTTTAAACTGGAAAGTACATTTCGATTGAGAATATACACACACGAAATTCACTCAACCTCCCTTGCCCCACACACGGACTCCCGGGACAGTTTCGTCTTTACCCCTAAAGTCGTCAACCCTCTCCTGACTATCGGCCTACGGTTCACCGACCGTTCCCTGACCTGTCGTCCTATCAAATACCCAATGTATGATACTCTTACCCAGTCCTCTCTAGCTCATAAACTCTCTAGCACTACAAGACACTCCTAAGTCTGATCCACACTTGCCCAGATTATCTCTATCTTTTTATTCGTGTAGGGCTTACTTACATATGGAATAGATGCAAGTATATATATAGGGTTGTTAGGATGTAACTACTGTCCTATTAATCCCTAGACTTCTAGGAGTCAACTTCTACTTCAATTATTCACATAACAAACACACTAGACTTACAGAAAGTCTTCAACTTGATCTGGAGGCTTGAGCTACGTGTCGCCTCATGGTTGGTCAAGTTGGCGGCAACCCTCTTGATAGGTCGATCACCACTTGTGTGCCCCACTTGCCTGATTCTGTCTAGTTCATTAAATGCTCAAAAATGACCTCTTCTGAATTCATTACGGCTATGTAATGATGTTCTTTATAGCTTTGTTATTGTGCGTTAACGAATTTCTCCTTTTGTCGTGAGCTTGTCTTGATCAAGTTGCTCAAGTGGATGTATGTGTCTTAACTGAATGTGTCGATCCTTTGCATTCTTCTGTCTTTGATTTGCATCTTTAAGTATAAGAGATATCTTTGTGCGGTGTCTGACTGGTTGTCTGTGCTAGAAGTCCTCTGGAGCTCTCGCCGACAGGTGCCCGAATGGTAGAGCACATGTCATGGATTGAGCGCGCTTGCAACCTTGCGTGCTAAGCCACTCATGACTTAAGTGTGCTTACAACCTTGCGTGCTAAGCAACTTATTCATCTGTCTATCTGAATCATGAATCTTAACAAATGCATTAGATAGACAATACAAGGTTTACGATCATCAAAACTAAAGGATCTTGTCGTAACAATCACCTAATACATAAATAAGTCATATATATATATTAAGTCATAACATTAATGTCATGTTAATGTACAAGAATTAAAAACAAAAAAAACTTCCCTCCACCCATATATATTTGGACATACACACACAAGGAAAAGAGGGAAAAAATGAGCTAGAAAAGCATAAAATAAGGAAGACAAACTAGTACAACCTACAAAAAAAATAAGAATAGCAAGGACAAGTAAAATAAGCAAATTGCTTCACTTTCTCTTGCAAATTCCGGATGAGTGAGTCCTTCATCCTTCTTTTATCTCTCGGCTGCTACAATAAAAAGAAACAAGAAATGAGCAAGATTAGACATTAAGCTATATAGACTAGTACACTAGATACATAAAGCAAAAGCTAGTAGTACTTTACCTCACCTTTCACATCCCTTCCTTCTCTTCTATTCTCGGCTACATCATCCCATTTCCATTCCCATTGTACCGATTATCTAGGCAGAAAAGAGAGTCAAAATACTACCTAGAAATAAAAGAAACAAACAAGTACAAGTGGACTTCTTCTTTTGCTATCATTCATACTCCTTTCCCTTCTTTTCCCCATGCTCTTGGTAAAGCATCCCTCCTACAGCATTTTAATTTCTTTTCCTCCAACTCCACGACAGCACAATACCACTCCTTAACATCTTCATTTTCCAGCTCCAACATTATCGTGTTGTTGTATGGAACAAGGTAAAACTTTACTACTTCTCCTACCTTTCTTCTTTACGGTTTCTTTCATGGGTAGAGTCCCATTGATTTCCCCTCCCTATGACAGCAACACCCACATCTATCTCCCTCCCCATCTCTAATCTGTAGCAACAAGATACAACAACAAGGAACTAGGAAACCAAAGGTAAAAATCACTCTTAAATACCCTTCTTCTGCCTCCTTGATTTAGTCCGAAAATATACTGCACCTTACACATGATTTCACCTCTTTCTATGCACAAATGGAAGGGGTTTCCAGCTCATTACAATGGGCCATTGAAGACTTGAAAGGAAGCAAGGAAAACTAGCACAAATAAGTAAGAAAAATGCTTTAAAACATGCTTTCATCCTTGTCATACTTAAGTCCGAAAATCACCATTTCTCTTACACATTTTCTACTCCTCTTTTACATGCATATGAAGCTGTTTTCAAATCCTTCTCATTGAGCCAAGGGCTGCTCAAAAACACTTATCAGAGAGCTTCTAAAACCAAGGTAACAATCATGTCCTTATGTGGTTGTTTTAAAGCCTAATCTCCCTTGCTATGTTTTACAAAATCTGAAACTGTTTCATTGCATAGACAACAGAGAGCAGTGTTTGATAACCACTCCAAAATTCAAATACCGTGGCTGGAGGAGTAGATCTCCAAGAGAAAGCCACAAGGCAAGGTAAATTACTAAAATATATACATTAATGACTATACTAGTATTAAGCGGATGATGCACAAAAAAAAGAACCAACTAATCAAAGTGTATTCAATACAATACCGAGGGATTTCAAGATTTTGGAGTGGCTGGAGAGTTGGTGGAAATTCCCTTGTGAACATACCAAGGTAAACCCATCTACTATCTCATTTGATACGTCAAATAAATCATCCCTATGTTGTAGCTTTAAAAGGTGCTTGTTGGCTATGGTGAAACCAAATTGAGAGCGTAGCTTTTGGTACCGAACTAAATGGAAATTCATTTTGGGTTTAATTACTTCTGTTTGGCTATTTGACTCACTACACTAATTTTCAGTACAATAAGTATCTTCTGAAAACATGTGATTGTGTATTAATCACATCTTCATACTGAATTACATGCAGTTTGTAAGCCTGGACATTAACAGATAGTTTAAGTTGATTTGGGTGGTAAGCAAAAGGAAAAAAATGTAAGAAACAAACTGCACAAATCTTGTAGAACCGTGGAACATATAAGTGGATGTGGGAGACAAATGTGTATATGTGTGTTTAATATGTTGAGATGATTATGACTTATTAAGTCAAGTTATAAATTAATAATGAAAGCAAAATGACTTTTAGAGGTTAAATACAAATCTGTACAAAAGAAAACCGAGATCGTGTGTGTATATGCTATTTAAATCCTAAAAATGTGGAGAAAATTTATGGTCAATTAATGCCTTAGTGTAACTAAGTATTAATAAACTATTTAAATAAGTTATATAAATTAATGATGGAAGAAAATGTGTGGAAATGTTGAAAATAAATTGTACAATAATCGTGAATGAGTATGGGTAATTAAGATATTTTAAATGTCATTTTGTAGGTAACTTTATGTTATGTTTAAAGCCACATGGCTAGACTATTTTTATTATGCTTATTTTAAGCTTAAAATATTGATTATTAAATTTTAAAGTGATTAAATGCATTATATAAAAATTCTGATGAAAAATATAATTTTAGTGAACATAACCACCTAGGAATATTTTAGGTGAATATAGTGAATTTAGTGTTACTGAAATTAAATATTAACACACATAATTTAAATAAATTCTATAAGTGTATAAATAAATAAAGATCATATGGGTCAAAATGAACTTTAGTTAAATATAGGGTGTTGAGTAATATAAACCAAAGGGAAATGTTTTAAGAATTTTAGAAAATATAAAATACAACCTTATGAAATAAAAGTGTTAGATGTAAAATATAGGGAAAAGGGTATTTTGTAATTATAGTAAATATGGGTCAAAGGGGATATTTGGGGTGGTCAACATTGACCACATATGACATTACCCAACTAGAAAATAAAATGAATTTTATTTGGTAAATAATGAAGTACTAAGTTAAAATGAAATTTATAAAGCTATAATGGGTGTTTTTGTAATTTCCGAAAATTCCATGCCTAGAATGGAATTAGATTGACCACTAGGGGTTTTGTAATTCGGATAAATTTTGGACTAATTGTAGTAATTTAATTAATTAAGGGATATAACATATAGTTTAAGTATTAAAGTATAACAATTATAGAATTTAGAGGCTAGTTTGTAATTACCGAAAGATTGGATGACATTTGAGAATTAATTAAATGGGAGGTGTACACAATTTGAGAAAATTTTGGGTTAGAATTGTGATTTAAACAATTAATTATATAATATCAGGTTTTGGTATTTAATTGAAAATTTATAAAAATAAAAGGGTAATAGGTATAAGTGTCAAGAGCTGCGGAAGTATATAATGAACTCGTACTTTTACTCAGAAGAATGAAGAGAAGTAGAAATCGAGATTACGAGACATTGTTCTTAAGAGTCTCGATTAGAGAAGAAGGAGAAAAAGACTGACTAGAGAGAAAACCCTAGAGCCTAAACATATGTAGGAGGAGCCGGTTTGTTTATCAGATATCAAACCGGACCGGTACAGACTCAATGTAAAAACAAATATACATGTGCACTTGACATTACATAAGGGGTCTGGTACTGGAAACGGTTACAAATATTGGGGCGGTAACAGCAAATATAAAAAGGGTAATATAATTCCTAAGAGGAAGTTGGGGGAAGAAGTATAAATATGGACAAAATTGGGTATGTTACAATGTTGAAAACCTTAGGTTATAAAGTAATTAAAGATATAATGTAACCAATATAATACTTGGGTTGATATTGCAATTAATTAAAAGTATATGGGGAAGGAATTTTATTACTGAAAAGTATTGTCAATTTGGAAATTGTAGACATATTATATTATAAAGTTAAAATGTTATAATGTCACATTTTGTTAAGGTATGAGAAAGCATATCATAAAGAATTAAAATGGTATAAACATGCCTTGTAAATAATTACATAAGGTGATAAGTCTAGCTTGAGAATTATAGAAAGTATATGGTATTGTAGAAACCTTGCATTATAAGAGGCAGGACAATATATAAAAAGCATACTGTATAATCTCGCAATAAAGTTTCAATAAGAAACGTGTGAATGAACGACACAATTGAACGGTATACTCTTTACATGGAGTGAAGTATATGAAAAGCTATATAATTCATATAACATGGAATTTTAAAATGGGATGGAAAATAACAATATGTTGTAAATATATATGTCAATACATATAGATGATATGTAGTATGTGTGAGGTGGGAATATAACCAAAAACATATATTATAATGAGACTCGAACTAGAATATATGTAGGTACGAATGCACATAAATATTTCATATATGTGCATGTACGCATGGACGTACGAGAATGAATCTAGTTACATAACGTGGTGTCAAATAACTACTATCACGTAACAAGTATAAATACAATAACATATAATATACGAGCTTACAAATCTATACATATATAAATATAGATGTATATTGTTATACCCAAAATTTTGACCCCCTGGTTAGGGTCTACGAGGTACTGGTTTGTGAGAGGCATTTTCAAGCGGTGAGGGATCCGGCCCGATCGGCACGTTCCATGACATGGGGAGCAGCTTCGTCACTTTCAGGGGCGTTTTGGTAATCTTTAAAGGCTCCTAAGACCTCTTGTAAGCTTTCTCTCTCCTCCAAAGGATGCCCAAATCAGCTTGAAACGCTTTGATATTTTAACCCATGATAGAGGATGACATTTTAAGCATAATGGCGTTGGAATTTTGATTTTTCGAAATTCCAATAATTTCTAGCAATTTCTGACTGAATCTGACGAGAAATTCAATTTAAAAATATTCCAATATTCAAAAAATTCGGTTCCACCTCAGAAAATTCATAATATTCATCCTTGACATGTGGTTAAAATCTCACAGCGAAATTCATGGGGAAGTCACTTAATTAAAATATCAAAAAATCTTACTTTTACTAGATTTTCTTTATCTTTAAGAAAGTCTATATAAGGGGATAGGTTTTTGGATAAGAGGAAACCGGATATGCTCAAGAACCCTAGAGAATCAGAAAACACAGCCTCCTCACTCTCTCTCACGTTTTCCAAACACCCGGCCACCCAATCATACCGAAAATCCCCCGAAATCACCATCTAAACACGTTTTCCAATCCCCAAAGCATCAATAGTCATCAAAACCCCACAAAAACACCACCAAAACGTGAAGAACAGCAAGAACAACCAAAACCAGAAGCTTGGTTCGAAATCCTTTCGGGTCTGCCATCAACGAAGCACTCGACGAATCCCGGTGTGAAGAATCACCTTGCATTCGAAGGTAAAACAGGTTGCAACTCTACTTTTCTAATTCCCCACGACCTTATTAACTCTCTGTCAAATTTTGGGCTCAAACTAACCTTCGTACGCTTCTTATTGCTGTTTGTTTAAGCTTCTGTCCAATAACTTGTTTACTAAGTTTCGTGCTTAATTCGAACTCAAATTGAAAACTTTAAATCACTAACGTCTTGTACATCTTTCAGGCTACACACCCATAAAATTGAGTCGAAAACACCTTCGGGAACAGCCTTAACGCCGCCGTCCGAGGGCGGTCCGCACCCACGGACGTCATATCCGGGGTCCCGGACTCCTTGTCCGTAAGCCCGGACGCCCACGGCGGCGAGATTTTTAAATTTTAAAAATTTAGGTTTTTCTAATGTCCGGGCCCACGGACGGCCTGTCCGTGGCCCCGGACTTTACAACTTTCTGTTTTCTGTTTAATTCGACTTTTATTTTCATATAGGTTAACTAGGGTCCGTGGTCTCGGACATTAGGTCCGTGGCCACGGACGGAAACAAAATTTGACCTAATTCTGCCTCCGAAACCCTAGTTTAAGTAATTTTAATTTCCACTTTAGTTTTCTGTCAAAAAATGCTAAAAAACACAAAAAAACAGAAGCTCGCGCACTTAGGTTAAAACGACTCGTAATAAGCCGTAAATAAACCATAGAGGAAAAACACCCTAGGAAGGGTAATGAAAGTAATTGAAGAACCCTAATTAAGTCGAATATCAAGCCCCCGAACCCGAACTCTCCTTTCCTAATTTAATCTAGGTCAAAATTAGGTGGCGACTCATAATAGGTTCCAGTGAGCTAGCCTAGGATTTAATAATTATTGTTATATGACATAGTTATTAATCTTAGACTATAAGTGGACCTAAAACCCGGTTAGATCCTAATCAACTTTAATCAACATAGGATAGGGTTTAAAATCGAGGCTCACATATATATACGCACATGTGAGTATTAATGCATACGCATAAACGTAATTGTACATAATGATACAAGAATGAATAACCACATTGGATATCATGATAACCGATAATCCAATCCTCACGTAGTGAATAAAATATAGTATTGAACAATACATACTCGTAAGTTAAACCGTACGACAGAAATATAAATCCCGAAGGCTCACAAAAACCCGAGATAAACAACCAACTGATTAAGGGGTTAATTACGGGTTACGCGTCAAGAATGACTATGGCTAGTTAAGGCAAATCCAATATTTGGATACTAATAGTAATTATATATCTCAGTAGATCGGGTTACGGGATTCGAGCTCCGGGGACGTAGAGGATAGGTGTGCGCTCGTCACGCTAGCGTCACTCGTCGGTGTACGGTATGTTCATTGTGTGGTCTGAACCTTAAGGGAAGCCTCGGGTCCGGGTATTACTTGTGTATATGACAAGAGTGATATGCGTGAAATGCATGATGTGTGTGGATTAATTCCTTGATTGTCAAGTGAACATTATTGTGTGCTTAAGAATTTTACATATGCTTATATGCATGTATGTTTGGGTTGAAATGTATACTTGACCGTTTACATCACATTATTATTATTGTATACGAACGTCCTTTCGGACTAATACTACGTCGACTATAGATCGACTTATATAAACATATATATACGATCAATATGATGGAGTTGTTGTTACTTAATAATACACCTAGTATTATAATTATATACACAGTAACCTAAGAAAATACTTAGGTACGAGACACAACTATGTCGGTCTCTAGAACATAGACCTCGAACGTGATACGACTTAGATTATTTCTAGGTATGCGTAAGACCCTTAGGGCAGTTGTATAATGAATGAGTACTCTATAACCCAATAATAAACATGTCTAGTTAAATCCTGGTTTTCATTCGTTCCAGCAGGCTGCGCATAGTGATCACTGAGTGTTCTTCCCGGATCGGGGTTCCTACTCTATTAAGTCCACACGAGCCTACATAGATCATTGGCCGGAATGTACCGTCGTTGGTACCAGGCAGGATGACTGTCCATTAATGAATAAAATTTACGGGTTGTCCTAACTTGACACCCAACACGCAATAAGGTTTACAGAATGTTGAGAACTTGAGAGATCGATGGTATATAATGAGAATCAGATTGTTTGCTGAAAGACAACGTACTCTAACGCTTTATTTCGTTTGTTGTGATTACGCATGTATCGTGTTGTATGTGAATGTAGTGACTGCATTGGTTGTGTTTAAATGTTTTCCTTCTATGTACTTACAGTTTTATTAAATTTGTAAACCGGTACAACATGTAACGAATCTCATGTTAAGACGGCTAATTGACCTAAGTGACCTAAAGGGTCTAGGATAACATAGTTAACATACTCGGCCAAGAGCTGAGGCCTCCATGGGCACCGATATTTGATGTTTAAGGTGAATGATGATTGGCGTCAAAGTGCGGGATCATGGGTAGATGACCTCGATCTTTATTTATTATGCTTTTAGGATTCATTCGTGTTAGTACGTGATAACTTTGGAAATACTATAAGTGCTCACTTGTCATAGTTATTGAGTTGTATCAGGGATGTTATAGTTAGTATATTGTTCGTCACTGCGGTTATTTATTGTCGATGTTTATTATAATTCGTTTCTGCTTCATTACTCGCATGGGCGAGTAATGGCATGTGACACCCGAGTGAGGATTATTAGTATTCCAACTTCCGCTGTAAGATGTCTTTAATTCTGCTACGTGATTGATTATTACGAGTTTATTGTGAGGGGTGTTACACTCCCCCATGCGCATCATACTTTGACTTCGAGGAGGAGGAGGAGCTCTTTGACCAGGCTAACGCAGCCATGGCAGATGCCTCACAGAGGAGGACGAGACTGCTCCTCCACCTGAGATCATGCCACCCCGCCGCTCTACCCGATGAGCGGGCAAGGAGGTTGCTTCCAGTAGTGCACCACAGCCTGCAAAGAAAGCCAAGACGGGTAGGCGTCTCCAAAGGTGTAGAGCGGGCCTCTACTTCCACCGCACTTGAGATCGATGACTTTGGCACTTCACACCCCTTGCGCTCCCGTATTCCAGAGGATCCTCAGTTCGACGAGGAAGGTTTCGTTAGCCCCGCTGCTGCCCAGTACTACCATCACTCCAAACAGAAAGGAAAGTGGGTCTAGGAGAGGCGCATCGATCAGAATGTCTGATAGTTATCCCAGATAGCCTCCCTCTTCCAGAGGCATGGATGGATGGGGTGTTGGAGATAGGTCACCGCCACTTATACTCCGAGTTGGTGAGAGAGCTATATGCGAATGCTAAATATCTTGGGCTGCCCCAAGTCTATGAGGTACAGATTCGATCTTTTGTCTCTTCTACTCGCATAGTGATTACACCTCAGAGCATAGCGCGCATCCTCGATATAGCTTATGATCCGAGGCAGAGCTCTTTCACCTTGCAGTACCTCGCTAATGCGCACTCCGCTATTCTCGCTTAGTTTGGGTCGCGGGTCCGGTACATGGATCTTAGGAACAACACCAGAGCCCGCCATGTGATCCCTGTCACGTGTATTACCGACGTTCAGCTCTGAGTGGCCATGAAGATTATTCGTCACAACATACGGCCATGCAAGCACAACAAGTTGAACGAAATGGATTGCACACTCCTTCATTACCTTAGTGGAGCAGCAGGGTACTGTTTCAGCACGGTTCCAGTACACCGACTGATGTTTGATCAGTTGGTTCAGGTGATCCTACACAGAGATACAAAACACCCTATCTTCCCGATGCTCCTTAATCAGCATATCATCCAGACTTTGGGGGAGGATCGGATTCCACAGTATCATCATGAGTTCTCCCTCATTGACCTTGCTCTTCTCCGTCGGTGGTGGTTTCGAGAGTCCACATCGGACGCGTACTAGTATGTCCCACCAGACCAGCGGCCTAGGGCACATGCCACTGCTTAGGACTACCCGAGCTACCAGGGAGACGAGCCCCAGCTGATATTGCCTCCACCTTCCTCATTCACCCCTCAGCCTTCTCAACACCCTTAGACTTCTACTTCTACTGCTGATATGGGCCCTCTTTATGAGAGGATGGATCATTTTTAGCTGAGCCTGGATCAGCAGCGCCAGTCATTTGAGGTGTATCATCAGGCTCAGCAGGATACCTGGACAGATTTTGAGGCCTTCAGGGCCAGTTGTGAGGGGTATCGCTCTGAGATCACGGGACGGGTCGAGACAGTTGAGCAGCGTCAGCAGGAGGTTGTCACTGGTCAGTAGGTCTACGAGGAGGGCATTACCCAGCGCCAAGAGGAGCATGAGAGGCGAGTAGACGACCACCTTATGCTAGCAGTTGATAGACTCGACCAGTCTATGGCGGCCGATCGGAAGAAGCTGAGGAAGGAGATGAAGAAGACAATGGAGTGTTCGATGACTGCCTTAATCAAGAGTCTCCTCATGAAGGACAAGAAGAAGAGGAAAGCACACAAGGAGGCAAAGAAAAAGGGCCTTCCTACCCCTAGCTCTTCTAGCCTTTCAGCCTCCCCAGAGGCTTCTTCTGACTCTTCTTCACCGCCACCCTCATCCACACCAGCAGTAGTTATCTAGTTCTTTCTATCTCTTTCTTTGTCTTATTTTACTTTCATTTCTTTTTATTTCTTTTATTTCATTTTATTTTTATTTTTAATGTATGCTTAATGGATAATTATTTTAACTCTCTCCTTGTATTATGGAAGCTTGGTACTTCTGTGAGTTTTTTGTTCAGTTGCCTTCATTTTTAGTTGACTTATGCTGTGAGCAACTCAGATACCGGCTCATCACAAGTGTAGGGCGTTTCTACCCTGGTTCTTCCATTATAAGGGGAGTATTTTATTCTATTCTTGTTAATTGTTTCTTTCACAATTCTTTTACTTTCTTTAAATTCTTTATAAAATTATCTCTTTTTTTTTCTTTCTTTGAACACTAGAAATTGTTCTTTACGTGATTGATTTGTTTCCGGATTTGAGCAATAGTCTGCGCTAGTTCTTACAACTAATTAAGATTTGCTTTAACTAAGCTGTTGACAAATTATTAATAGCTTATGAGTTTATTGTAGAATAAGGGAATAATTTATTAATAGATTTTTAAAAAGAAGGTTAGTAGTACAATTCAAGGTGCTTCTTTAGGTTTTAAGTTTCAACCTTTATACTTTATTTTAGTTCATTTAATTATTTCATTGTTATCTAATTGCTAATTAATTTAGTCTTTAGCTAGATAAATCAATTCCTCCAAAAAGTGATATTTCCTGTTTTCTTAATTAGTACAGGTTTCTCGATTAATTAGAAAATTGTTAGTTAACTGAAAGAGGTCATTTGGATACAATAACCCCACTTATTCACTATTCCACGAAACGATAGGTACACCGCCTAACAATCTTGACCTGAACCTGCAATCTAACTCGAAATCGATCCGTAAAATGTCGGGTTCGGGTTGAGATTTTTGATATTTTAGGGTCGGGTTTAGGTTGGATCATTGAAACCCATTTTGGGTGCAGGTTGAACCCGCTAACTCGTAACCTGAAAATAAAAAAATTAATATGGAAAATATGTTATATTTAATGACTTAATTTAGTATTTATTGATTAATTTATGATACAACTAAACATTTAGTCAGTAAATTATGATTAAATGTAATACATAACAATGAATTAATATTGAAATATTATATTTATTTATCAAGTAATCCAAAATTTTAAAATTTAAATAAAAATTAAAAAACGGGTTGAGTTTGGTTCAACCCGCTCTGGGGTTCGGGTTGAAGAAATATAGCCCGCTCCAGGTTCGAGTCGGGTTCGGGTTGGCCTAAACTATTTTTGTGTTGGGTTCGGGTTGAGCTCAACCCAACCAGAATCTTGATTTTGACACTCCCAACACTACCTAGGTAGAAGTAGTAACATATTTCTACTCAACTACAACATAGCATGATAGTCCTTGTGTAGGGTTTTCCATAAAAAAAAACCTAGCTTGAAGTGCCTTAGCCTTCGTTTGTGTTGGCCCATGATGTCCTCCGACCTCAAAGGAATGACAATGAGTGAGGATGGTTTGGATTTAATCTTTTGGCACACACCTCCTTATCATCCAATTTGCACAAACTTTGAAGAAGAAGGGGTCATCTTAGAAGTAATGCTTGATGTATGTAAATAATTTTTTTTCTTCTGTGGATAGGTCATCTTATAAGGCACTACTCCTCATCCTCCTCAATCACAAAGACACTCTCATCTGGGAAGAACTCATTGATCGGCACACCATCATCCGGCGCCTCTATGAGAGAGATGTGGTCAGCCACCACATTCCGCACACCTAGCTCGTCCCTAATCTCAATCTCAAACTTTTCCAGTAGAAGGATCCATATAAGCAGTCGGGGTTTTGCATCCTTCTTACTGAATAGATATTTCATAGCAGAGTGATCCGTGTGCACGATCACCTTTCTCCCAAGTAGGTATGACCTAGACTCGTCAAGGGCAAAGACTACTGTTAGAAGCTCTTTCGCAGTGGTTGCACAGGTTTTTTTAGCATCATTGAGGGTCTGGCTTGCATAGTAAATAGTCCTTGATATCTTCTCCTTTTTCTAGCATAGATCTACCCCAACTGCATAATCTCTAGCATCACACATGATCTCGAAGGGTAGCTAGGTTCCAATATGAAGACACCTCAATGGGTGTTGAGATGAGGTATTCCTTGATGGTGTTGAAAGCTTCGAGGCACTCATTAACTAGGGATCACAGTGGTATCAAGAGGGCCCTCGGGCACAGGAGTGCCATCAAGCAACCAATCAGTAGGGATCCTTTTCGGTTGCTCCTCATGCTGCTTCTCTTGCGCATATCACCTGGGCTAGATCCGCCCTGACTCTCTGAATTTAAGGCATCTCCTGCTTTTTAGTCGTCGTTGTCATACTGGATAACCGACCTAGGAGCAACACCGCTCAATCCTGCAGATGACCATGATTCCCCCCTCCCCCGTAGTGGACATCACCACCATAGTCACACTACTGACCAACGAATAAGCAACTTGGCAGTGAGAGTAGTGTTGCGCTGTCGGCTGATACTGGTGCTTGAGCTGTGATCCTATTGAGCTGCTAACCGGCGCTTCTCAACTAGACGCCTCCTAACTGAGGCGTTGACATATCGTGCACGCCTCTTCTCTTCTACTGTGGGGGGCTGACAATGGATGCTCACCCTGGACAAATAAGCTAGAACCCGGTCTAACCATGAATCCCTTTTCATTACCCGCATTACCTGCCATCTGTTGCTACCCATGAATTCAAAAGGAATTAATTAAAATTAGTGGTTAGTCAAAATCAGTGTAACTATAGTTCAGTTCAATGTGTTCAAAGTTAGTCAGAACTGATCGAAGTTAGTCGATACTGGTCCAATTAGGTTTAGTGTGGTTCAAATCTAGTCATCAACCAAAGCAGTTCAAAACCAATCAAAATAGATCAAATTTATGTCAAAATTGGTTTAACTAGTCAAACCAGCAAAAAACTTAAAAACCAGCCAAAAAACCAGTTCAACGCGCGTCAGACCTGACCCACCAAAACCCACGCCGGCGCCCGCCATCCAGGCTTGCCCTTTCTGCCCGCCATCGACACCATGTCTACCCAGTACCCACCGTTGACGCCAGCCCATGTCAACACCTGCTCATGCCGACGCCCGTTTTCCAGGGGGTATTTTCGTCCCGTTTGTTGACTAAAATTTTCCTATTATATAATATTCTGAGTCTAAATCTACTTAAAAATTATAGATTAGTTAAGGAAAGGTGGAAAAGTATATCTGATGTGCAGTTACTCGAACTTCGGCTCCTGTTTCCATCTCATATTCTAAGAGAGAAGTCTGAGGAAAAGAATTCTAGAGAGAGAGAGAGAGTTTTGAGAATTTGTAATGGGATGGAGAGATAGTTGGGGTGTGTGTGTATTCATATATATATATATATTGAAAAATGGCTCATTTGGTTGTTTAGTATTACATAAATGTAACTTCAAGTCAAATATCATAAAATACTTTTAAAGTACATAAATATAACTTCAAGTCAAGACTAATATTGTAAAATAACTCTACATTCCGACTACACGAATTGAAAACCGATACACGCATCAGTTCATTTATAATATTATGAGTCTAAATCTACTTAAAAATTATAGATTAGTTAAGGAAATGTGGAAAAGTAGATCTGATGTACAGTTACTCGGACTTCAGCTCCAGCTTCCATCTCATATTCTAAGAGAGAAGTCTAAGGAAATGAATTCTATATTGAGAGAGTTTTGAGAATTTGAAATGAGATGGAGAATGGCTCATTTGATTGTTTAGTATTACATAAATGTAACTTCAAGTCAAATATCATAAAATACTTTAAAGTACATAATATAACTTCAAGTCAAAAACTAATATCATAAAATAACTCTACATTCCGACTACACAGAATTGAAAACCGATACGCTTATCAGTGATTTATACAAGACATTATGAGTGCAACTAGCCAGCGGTTCTCAGCATTTAACGGCTGATAATTTTTTTGAGCTTAAAAGTGACATTTGTCACTTCCTCATTTGTTCTCTTTTTCTCTTTCTTTAACTGGATACCACCAATCTACTCACAATTTTTTTTTTCCAAACGCCTCATTTGCTGGGTTTGTCATTCATCTACCATTTATCTCTCGGATTGTCACTGGGCCGGGATCAAATTCCATATCCGTCGCGCCCCGGGGCCCCTCCTCGCATCTTCCCCTTCTCCGCAGGACTGAAGTCCCCCGTAAACTGAACACCCTGCTGGCCAACTGTCTCGCCATCCCCTCACTTTCCTTTTTCCCTCCCTCGCTTCCTCCCTCCCCCCTCTCTCGCATCCGCAACGGTTCCCTCTGTTCGCCCATCGCTGGTCTGATGACTCTGCCATTTGGCAGTGATATAAATTTTGTGGCCACCGCCAGATAACAAGCAATTCGGAGGACATGGTAGGAATTACGGCGGCGAATTCAAGAGAAAGCGTGGCCAGTATCTTGGACTCGTTGAGCTTCGCCTCCGAAATACCTCTAAGCTTGAGCTTCTGCGTCAATTAAGGGCTGAATTGTCCCGCTCTGACACCGTCTTGCTCTCGGAGTTCCTTTCCCACCTCTTGAAACTGCTATCCGATCAGTTCAGCCCCGTTCGTAAATTAGTTATCGAGTTAGTAAAGTCTTCTCATTTTCGCGCTTTTAGTTTATAGTTGAAACTCATCATTTCCGTACAAGTCCCTTGCTCGAATTTCACTTCTTTGACTGATAACTTGTTCCTGTGGTTTTCATGCTTGAAACTTTTTTTTTGAGTTGTCCCTAAAATAATAAAACGAAATTGTACTAGAAATACCTTTTTGTCCGAAGAGTAATACTAAGGTTGTTCCTAATGATCCGGCTGATAGTGCTAAATTGCCGTGAAAGAGTAGGTTGCAATTAATGCTTATTTGAGGTTTGTCTAAGCTTGTGATGCTGCTCATTAGAATGAAGAAACCTGCTCATGCTTATTGGGAGATGAGCATGGTGCAAGGAGGTTCTCTTCTCTGACAATGCACAACAGAGAGCATTGTAATGCTGCAGCTTGGACAGTTCCATAATGGGCGATGACTGACTCCAGTGTGAAGTAGGCCTTCCGGTTGCATTGGTTTCTGAAAAGTGACATTTATGGGATCTGTTGCATATTTCAGTGCTCTGAGAATTAAATGGAAATTTTTGGCTTGGCAGGGCCTTGGTTTTGAACTTTCAAGTGTTTCCATTTTCCACTCATTATAACCTATCTTAACTCATGAGTCATGGATCTGAGGCACTATCCTTGCATTCTGGAAGCAACCTTTCTATTTATGCTTTGGAGTTTGCTCTTTGTGCTGTCCAATGACTCTTTTCATTGTAGCTTTTATCCAGTGCAAACACGGTCAGCTGATATTTTATTAATGTATGGAGACTGAATCAGGTGTCATCTGCATTTGTTATATTTTTTGGTTATCCTCAACTACTTTTCATCAAGTTGTATCTATCATGGAATTGCCCGTTGTTCGACCCAATTTTAAGTATTGACGTGATATTTTATGGTTGATGTAGAGGAGCTTGCTTTACGGAGAAAATGAATCAAATGTGAATTGTAAGATATTGGGGTTTGCAGCACTTTTATGAGGTTGTATTATTCTGTAGATTTTGAGTGTTCACAGACTAATAAATGCTTTATGGCAATCCTCATAATGTGATGCTATTAATGGTGCTTTAAGATTACTACTTCCTGCTTTTGAAACAATGGGGCATTTTGCTTAGCTTCTCTTTTCCCTGTTTTCTTCTTCTTCGCATCTCTTATGTTTTTCATTTTCTGGCTGAATATCAGATACTCTTAATATGAATTGTTTGTCTTCTCTCTACATATGTTTGTCGTTATGTCCTCTATGTGGCATGTTCTGTTAGATTCCATCCCATGTTTATACAGGGTCTTCTGTCACACTTCCAGGGTAATTGGTGATGTTGGATCCAACAGCTTGGAACTTCTACCTGAGATTATTCCAAGGTTGATGAGTGATGTGTGGATGATGACACTCCAGCTGTAGCTCGGCAAGCCATAAATACCGCAACAGAATTGTTCAAGTTCACCCTACAGAAAGTTGGAATTCAAGTACATCTCTATGCACACCTAAAGTTAATCACTTATAGTGTATCAAATGAACCTTGTTATGTGGAGCATTTTGTTTTCTTTTCATGCAGAAACTGCTGGGCTAAGGTTGCCTGCAAATTGAAAGTATAACTTATTTGTATGACTTTGTGGCTAGAAGCTATATGATTGTGATGAACTTTTGTCTTTGTTGGTCAAAACCATGTGATAAGCACTTCATTCTGACTGGTATGCTTGCTATCAACGCTTTTAGTCAGTAATAGTGTGCATCAACTTGAGTGATTTGAGGAATGACCATTCTAATGGTAGCAAATGACATATATTAAGACAATGAACTATTCTGACTTTGTGTTGCGCCATGGTAAAATAGAACTTGGTGTACTTGAGCTGGAACTTACTAATATTTTGAGTTTTCATTAGTTGGCATTACATTTCTTGCTAATCTACCTCCAATTTCTGTTAACATTCAGGGTTTACACTCTAGTGAGTTGGATGATTCACTTGAATCAGCATGGGCATGTATGATGAAACTGAAGGAAAAGTTATACTCAGTTGCTTTTCAGGTATATGAGTCTACTGGTGCTATGATTAAGTAATATTTTCTTGAACACAAAGTCTCATAGACTAAAATATCATAGCGTGGAAGTGATGGAAGGAAGCTCATAGCACTCAAGTTTGTTGTGGCAGTCATTTTACTTTACACACCTGATCCTAGTGGAAGTGCTGAACCACCTGCTGGTCAAAACAATGAAGGTAATGCAAACACCTGGTGAATATAGCTTATTATTTGTTATTCTGTCATAACAAGTAGGTTGTGCCATATGTCTGCAGAGAAGGTATCTGAGTTCAACATGTCATGGGTCCGCAGAGGTCATCCACTTCTGAAGGTTGGAGATTTATCAGTTGAGGCTAGTCAAAGTTCTGGTTTATTGCTTGATCAACTTCGATATCCGACTGTGAAATCTCTAGGTGTATCGTCGATTATTGTGCTCATTAACTGGTATTTGCATCCAACATTACTAATATGCTCCTCGATTTTTGCCTTGTCATCAGTAGTTCTTATGTGTATAACCTGCATTACTAATATGTTCTTGCCAGTGTTTCAGCTGTAGCGAAGAAAAGACCTTTTTTTATGGCCGCATCCTTCCAGCTCTACTGGGTTTAGATCCCTCGAACTTAGCTACCGAAGGGGTGCACCTATACGCATTGCAGCATGCTTTAAAGAAGGCATTCATTTCCTGCTTGGAGTGTACTCATTCAAGTTCTACACCGGTATGAGCTTTGTTTTTTTGAGTTTTAATCTGTGTGGATATTCCTTTTGAGCATTGTAATAAGATTATTTGTTGTTACTGTGAAACTGCTAAGACTAGGGGTATAGAAGAGGTTATTGACTAAGGGCTTCATTGTAATTGTGTCTTGTATGCTGTACACTATAAAGGGATAGCCAATGTTAGTAGTGGGATATCGATGAATTGAACAAAGAATTAGGCCTCTTAGGAGGATTGTGGAGATTGATACTCCCGAACATATCATAGGTATCAAAGCAGTTTTTTTTTGCGGGCGGTCATCAAAGTGGTTCATGGTTGAGACAAGGAGCAGGAAAGAATCTATCATGGATTTGTTGGAAAAAGAACAGACGTACTGTGTGAACTATATAGGCGGCAAGGTGGACAATCTTTTTGTGGCAGTAATTCAAATGCTGAAAGACTAGCAAACCTTATTTATGTCTATCATCTCAGGAGGTTGGGGAGAATCATCCACAAGGTTTTCATGGGAGCCCTGAGAATTCAGTGATGAAGTATAATCACAAGGAGGTTTTGATCGATCGATTTGGCTCGATGGTTAGGGTAGATCGATTAGACATTTCTTTGTGGTTTACGCCAGCAATTGCATGTGTAAAAGTTCCGAAGGTGATTTGAGTTCTATTATGCACATTTAACGGGCGTTCTAGAGCAGTGTTGAAGGGGATATTTTGGTGTGTGTTGAGCGAAGAAATACAAAAGGATTTAATCCTTTTCGAGATAAGTGACCTGCATGGATTTATGCGGGAGGTCAAGAAAATCGAGGAGCGGAATGAATTTGAGCGCGCCAGCACTGGTAGCCTTAGTGGATTTGGGGGAATTTTAATCGGGGGAGTACAGGTGCTTTATTGCGCGGAATCGAGCTGACTTCAAAGAAACCAACGTGGTCGCCCGGGTCTTCTTCTCGATTGGACTAGAATAGGGAAGTTGCAATCCCTAATCTATCGTCTCAATCCTCTACCTTGTGTGGAGGCTCTTCCACTGCTGTGAGTTGATTCAGGAGAATTTTTGAGGAGGAACTAGAAGTTAGGCTGAATGGTTTCAAAGAAGACGAGGACGATGGGTCACCGCCTGGTTGGGGATCACCGCTTCTAAAACTAGAGTTGTGGCAGCAACAGCAGCCGCTGTCACCGACGCCATTGTTGCTGATCGAGCAGTCTCCACCTCCTACTCTCGAAATGGCTCACGTAATGTGTGGGACCTGTCGCCAACATCTTTCCCATCCCAAGAAACCAGTGTGGTTATGCTGCTTCTTCCTCTCACGTCCACTCAATTTAGGGGGGTCGCAGCCCCTAATTCGACTTCTCCTAATGTCAGTCCTTTGAGTTCTTTGTCAGTTGGCCTGCGCTTCGGTATCATAAGCATTCCAAGAAAAGAAAGAAACAGGATAAGTTGAATAGGAAGAAAAAGGTGAGGAAGAAACGATATTGAAGGTAAAGTATAGGAAAAATGAAATTGACGATTAACTGGTTTGGTCGCTCTTCTTGGTTGGCGCATCCTATGGTCCATTTGAAGAGCATAGGAGACGAGCTGGGGCCGGTACATCATGCAATCAACAAGAAGAGTTTTGGTCACCATTGGAGTTGATCTAAGCATATTCAATTTGTCTCGTTTCTCGTTCATGTGCTATTTTCATCGGCTCGAAGTGATTTTCCATGAGGTGGTTTTTGATCTCCTTTTATGTTGGGGGTGTGGGTTAATTTACAATAGATCTGGGTTCTCTTTTAGTAATTTGCACATGGTGTGGGTTACTTCCCTTTGGTTTCTTCTTTATCTTTTATAACCTCCTTGTTTTTTCTACTTTGTCTCCTAGCTCTATTCTGTTTTGGGTTCACTTTTTTTTTTATATAATTACTGGATAACCAGTTACATAAGGTGATACTTTAACATAATGCTTTTCTCGTCCTAAAGAAAAATAAGAATAAAAAGTAACACATTACTTTGAATACAAGAGATTAAACAAATTTCTAGAAGAAAGAATAATATGATCAGGAAAGTGAACTACATTTCTGCTCCATTCTAAGCTTGCTCTCTTTACCATGTCGACGACTTCTGACCAGGGCTGCAATTTGTCTACAAAAAGGAGCTTGTTGCACAGATTCCTGTGAGTATCTCTATATACTTGTGTCTTCTTGTTTCCGCTTGGGTTGGAGCATAGCCAAAAACAATATAGCCTACAAACGGAATAATAGGCCAGGACAACTTTATTGCTACCCATCTCCTTCTGGTGTGAATTTTGAATAGAAACCACATTAGAATTCCATGAACCATAATGCCTACTGGCCAACTCCTAGTTATGGTAGTCCCAGCCTGAGAACGTCCAATTCATCAGCATATTTGTCACTATTCACGTCGATTTTTACACCGTTTGTGTACAACTCACCGGCGACTTCGCGTAGGATACTTGATTCCGAAGTGCGGCGGCAAGTATCACTGGGTTCTTGCATCCGACAAGCAGAACAGTGGAACCATGACTGTTGTACAACCTAAGATCCACACCTTGTCTAAAGAATACGAGGCTGCAGACGTATTCAAGGTTGTTCACGGGAAACGGGCTTGTTCATTTAGAATAAGGTTAGAATAGCTGTATGGGATGGACCTGTGGAAGGTTGTGTTCAAACATCCCTACTGCTGTCCAGTTCTATTAAACTTGTGCTGGATGGTAGTTGCTGTTGCAACAAACTGACGTTGGGTGCTTCTTCTTTCCACCTTGAGGACAAGGTAGTGGTTTAGGAGGGAGTGATGTTCAAACTAGGAGTATAGAAGAGTTTAATGACTAAGGGCTTCATGGGCTTCATTGTAATTGTGTCTTGTATGCTCTACACTATAAAGGGATAGCCAATGTTAGTAGTGGGGCATCAATGAATTGAATGGAGAATTAGGCCTCTTAGGAGATTATGGAGATTGATAATCTTGAACGTATCAGAAACAGAGCTGTATATTTGCTTCACCGTCTTTGTGGTGAGTAATAATACAATTTATGTAACTAAGTATTGAGCTGGATGGTAGAGCTGTAATGGTAAATTGTATTGACCATGGATAATGAAGTAGTTATCTAGTTTTATATTGGCTTGGCAAGGTCTATGATTCTTTTCATTAGCATATGTGGTACTTGAGTTACTAGCATGCATGATTTCTTTTATTTTTGTGTCTGGAGAAGAGCATTTGCTAAGAACTGATGGTGAAGACGGGATGTGAAGAATCTGATTTATGATCTGCTAATTCTTCGCGTTGTTAAATTTTTCTCACCCGTTTTCCTCGGGTCTACTTTTGGATGTTCTATACCGCTATTTCTACATCTTTTTTCGTCATTCTTATATCGTCCTATGTGAAGGATGACATTGTCTTGTTTTGTGAGGATGCAGAAATAAATAAGGTAATTTTGAGGTGTCCTTGTTACACACGTTGTTTGTATCAGGTAACATTTGAAATGCGAAATTACCATATATTAAAACAATATAAGCTCAATGTGGTTACAATTATCATAGTGCTGCTTTGATCTATGTCTCTTTCCTGTCTGGCTAGTAAATTTTCTACATATTCTGTTAACGTGGTTGTTTGTCTTAATAATTATGTGCTCTTGATTTATTTGAGTTCATTGTTTTTTAAGATTTCTATGTTGCTTATTACACTCTTTATATTTAGGAAATTCATTCCTATCACTTATGAGTATATCATATCCACAATGCCCGGCTCATCTTTTCTCACATTGGCCTAGTGTGAATTATTCATCTTAGAGCTACATGATTCCAAATAGTGTCTCGAGGTTGTTCGGTTTCAGAGCAAATATCTTTTTGTCTGGTGATTTTGATTGAATTATACTGCGTGGATATGTCAATTATAAACTTGTAACTTCTGCAGTGGCGAGATCGTCTGGTTGGTGCTTTAAGAGAACTGAAAGCGGAGGGATATTCTGATCAAGTAGTTGAAGTGAATACTGTTAATGGGAAGGTGGAGAATGGAGATAGGAGCACCCCAGTTCCCAAGGTAGTAATATGTATGTGTTGCACTTAAATTTATTACCGCACTTTAAAAGTAGTGTTTAAGACTTGGCCCAGCATAAGGTCGCGAGTTCTACCTTTTCTCCCTACATTATCCTTGGCTAGGAAGTTCGTTGACTCCATTTATTTGGTTGAAAGTGTCATTATAAATCTGGCTCTTCCTAATGATGCTATGTAATCCTGAATGATTCTGCTATTTTTTGATCATACAGGTTTCTACCGATCCTAACGTAGGATCTCATTACTGTTAACCATGATATTGACTGTATCTTTGTCAGGAAGAGCCAGCTCTGACAGATGAAATTTTCAACGAGTTGAACATGATGAAAGGGAGGAAGAGATCTGGGGATCAAGAACTTGGAGAAACAAGCGAAGGTGGTGATACTCCTGGAAAACGTTTGAGATCAGCATCTGCTGACTCTGAAGTATCTCCTCAGCAGCTGAAGAATGCAATTATTGGCGAGGAAAGTACTACTCAAAAGCCAACTTCTTTCTCAGAAGTTGATTTTGGGCCGGTCCAGCAACTTGTGGGTGTTTTTGCTGCCTTAGTTGCCCAAGGTGATAAAGCAGCTGCTTCTCTTGAGATCCTGATCTCGAGCATCTCTGCTGACTTGCTAGCCGAAGTAGTAATGTGTAATATGAGAAACCTTTCTGATCATTGCCCAAAGCTTAAAGATTCAGAATCACCTGATAATATAGCTTCTCATACCAGTATGCCGGAACGAGATAGTCAATTTAGACAATTGTCGGTGTTCATAGAAAATATGTTTTCATCTTGTGGGTCAGCAAAAGTGGGTTCAGAGATGGATGTTGATCCACCTACTTACAAAGTTGAGGCAAGATGCGTTTCTTTCCTTGATAAATTTCTTTGTTTTGGCTTTTATCATGTGCTCATTCTGTATTTCTTCACAGCATGCCAACGCATCCAACTCTGACATTTATATTACCTTAGCATAACTGGTCTCTGCTGCTCACATTCTTATTATCCATGAAAGTAATAATGTGCTCCCATTATTGACTTCAATTACCTGTCATTCAGCAGATGGGACATGTGGAGGAAAGTCCTTCAGTTGCTGAGCATGAAAATTATGCCATGGTATCTGCTACAGATGGAGGTGCAGGTGAAAAAATTACGCCACCTTCTAGCCCATGTGCTTCTGGTGCTGGTAGTTATGTGCAAGTCAGTAAAGGTTATTCTGCTCCTACCACTGTGTTTCAAGATGTGAATGAAGATAGTGGAATTCCTGGCTTGGATGGTGTACCTAGTGATGGATATAAAGATGCTGACGTCTTCCTCGTTGGTATCTACTGATGTTGATGAAACAAGCCAAGATCAAGCAATTAGTGTGGGGAAAAGAATCCAGGTTGATTCTCTTCCATCCTTATCAGCTGAACGATCTGATGAATCGGGCCTAAGAGCTGTCGCAACTGAGGTGAGCAGTGGAATGAAATCAACAGCTACTTCTCTTGCGTCCACCTATCAACTTGTGTTGCCAAAGATGGCTGCTCCTTTTGTTGACCTTACTGATGAAGAGAAGGATGAGATACAAAAGGCTTCCTTCACTCGCATTGTTGAGGCATACAAACAAGTGTCCACAGCTGGAGGAACGGAGCTGCAGTTCTCATTGCTAGCCTATTTGGCAGTTAAGGTAACGTTTAATCCAGTGCTTTAGTGTCATTTCTTTTTTTATCTATTTTTTTTTATTTCACCTCTCGACGATGAAGAGTTTTGCGGTTTTGGCTCATGCAGTTTCCTTCTGACTTGGACCCATGGATACTTGTTCAAAAGCAAGTATTGTCAGATTATGTAAATAATGAGGTGAGTAGTTTTCTATGTGCATTGTTATACTTGATTTTCTGTTAACATTATAACTACTTGGATCCATGCATCCTGGGATGAGTGTGGTTTAACCTTTTCCTGGGATGAGTGTGGTTGAACCTTTTCCTGGGATGAGTGTGGTTTAACCTTTTCCTGGGATCAGCGTGGTTTAACCTTTTCCTGGGATCAGCGTGGTTTAACCTTTTCATGAAGACGCTTCAGATTTGCTCTCTTGAGAGTGTGTTTTAGCTCTTTGTGGTGTAACTGAATAAGCTGACGAATTTATGTAGGGGCACGAGTTGACCTTGCGTGTCCTCTACAAACTCTACGGGGAGGAAGCAGAAGAACATGATTTCTTTTCTTCAACAACTGCGACTTCAGTGTATGAAATGTTTCTTTTAAAAGTGGTAAGAACATATCACTGCTTGGTAGTTATTGTATCCTGTTCTTTCCTTGACAAAATATTTGAGCTATATTTATTTATGTGGTCCCTGTGATTTGTCTAGGCAGAAACGCTGCATGATTCCTTGCCACCATCCGATAAATCATTGAGCCGGTTGTTGGCGGAAGTTCCATATCTTCCTAAGACAATATGTGAATTTCTTGGACGCTTATGCTGCCCTGAAAGCACTGATGCTGATGACAAAGAATCTCAAAGTGGAGATCGAGTCACTCAAGGCCTTAGCACAGTATGGAGCTTGATTTTGTCCAGACCACCACATCGGGATGTCCTATTACAGATTGCTTTGCAGGTATTTTTCTTTCTGTCTCTGTTCTGGATAACAGTTTATCCAATTTTGTGAGACATTGTACCATTCATCAACTATGCCCTGTTCATCAGCTATGGACTGTTCATTACTTACTGTCGCTCGTTTGTGAGAGAATAAAGTAACTTATGCACTGTTCAGAAAATCCAATAAGAAGAATGCCATGAGATTCTGCTGCTTATCATGTGTACATGTCTCTCGTTTGGTTCCCTTATTCTCACCATTTTTTTGCTGGAAAGGTGTTCTATCAGTTTAGGAAAAGAAAAAAAGGGGAAATTTCCCTTAATGCCACTCAAGTTTCAAACATATTTCATAATCTGCCACCAAAATCTACATATACGTATTTGATAAAAATATTAATATTGTAGATTCTTTGGCCACTTCATAGCTTTCAATCTATTACTTCAAGCGTTCAGGGCTCAAGATTTATGGTTTAGGGATAATAATCAAGAGTGTAGTTTATAGAGGTTAGGGCTTAAGATTTAGGGTTATGATTTTAGGGTTTAGGGATTCATATAGGGTAGATACTCAGGCTCTTGTCTTACATTTTACTCCCTCCGTTCATTAATATCTGTCGTTTTAGGATGTGATTCTTGTTCAAAAATATCTGTCATTCTAGCTTTTTGACACACTTCTTTTCACTTTTACCCCTACTATTCAATATAAAAGTAATTATTATCTAAATGCAAAAGTAAAAAGTAGGGGCACATGCGTCATTGTCCTACTTTTCTTAATAAGTGTGCAAGTTTCTAAAATGACAGTTATTGTTGAACGGAGGGAGTAGGATTTAGGGGTTTGAAGATTTAAGTAGTGATAGGAAAATAGGCTTTGCAGATAGTGATTGATTGTAAATTTTTTGAAACAATCTGTCTTGGCTAAAGCTAAATGTAGCCAACTTCGCTACATACATGTAGGTGCGCACGCGTATAGGGTTTTTTTTAAGTTTTATATTTTTTTCTTCATCTTTCATTATCATAACACAAAAATTATTGTAACTTTAATATATAAGTCCACAATGAAAAAAATATATCAGTGTTCACCTAAATTCAAGCTCTTCAAAACAAGACTAGCATTGGATATATTTTGACAACTTTTAAAAAATATATTTTTACATGTATGGAGCACAAACCGTAAAAAAAACTTGTACGGATGGACATACAAACCTGTACAAATGTTCACTAAAACATGTATATCCTCACATAAAAACATGTACATCCTCGCATTAAAAACATATAGATAGACATATAAATCTGTATGAATCATTAAATATGTACATCCTTTGATTAAAACCTGTACATATAAGGAAGAATACTTGTACAGACAGTCATACAAACATGTACAATGGCCATACAAACATGTACACATGTTCATTAAAGAACATGTACATTCTCACATTAAAATAAGTACATATATCCTCACATTAAAATATCATCGTATATATGTAATATAATTTTTTTTAAAGTTGTAAAAACAAATCCATGTCTGATCTTGTTTTGAAGAGCTTGAATTTAGGTGAACAATGATATAAATTTAAGTTACAACAATTTAAAATTTTTGTGATAAAGAGAGAAAAAAAATTCAAAAAAAGAAAAAGAAAAAAATGAAATACAAAGCATTCCGTGTGTTCGATGTTGGGTGCGCTCTCCTCCCTTTCATTTATTTATTTTATTTTTATTTGACTAAAATACCTCACTTGTAGCCATCCTAGCTACATTCACTTGTAGGCAAGAATTTGCCTTTTTGAAAATCTTAGTGGCATATTGTGAAATATAAAAAAAGGGAAATTTCATGAAATGCCACTATATTTTTGGCTAATTCATGAAATGCCACTAAAAAAAGAAAGTCACGAAATACCTACAAAAATGAAATCACTACCATTTTATTTTTACAAAAGTCCATGAAATGCCACTATATCATTGATTAGAAGTAAAAAAGACAAAAATACCCTTACTAGTTAACAAAGTAATTTTAAAGTTCACAATATGTCACCAAGTGTTAAAAAATTCACAAAAAATTCAAAATACTATAAAATATAGAACTATAAAAAATATTTAAAAAAATTATTAAAAAAAAATTAAAATAACATAAAACATTAAAAAAGTAAAATTTATTAGATATTTTTTAAAAATTATTTAGTACTATAAAAAAGAAATATAGAGTTTTAAACACATAATTTATACTAATTTTTCTACAAATTTAGACCAATATAGTACCATAATTTATACCAATTAGTACCATAATTTTTACCAATTAATCACCATAATTTATACCAATTAATTACCATAAATTATTTTAATTTTTTAATTAATATTTGGAATTTTTTTAATTTATATTCTATTTGCAGATGACTTTATGATATAATATAATTTATTTTGAATAAATAATTTAAATTGATAAAAAACAAGATAATTTAAAAATTGTATGGTACAAATTATGGTAGTTAATTGGTACAAGTTATGGTGTTTAATTTGTAGAAAAATTGGTACTAGTCATAATTTTTAACATAATTTATACCAATTTTTCTACAAATTAAGCACCATAACTAGTCACAATTAATTACCATAAATTGTACCATACATTTTCAAAATATCTTTTTTTATTAATTTAAATTATTTATTCAAAATTAATTATATTATGTCATAAAGTGATTTGCAAAATGGAATAGAAATTATTTAAATTGGTAGAAAAAAATAATTTAAAAATGTATGGTAAAAATTATGTTAATTAATTGATATAAATTATGGTACTATATTGGTCTAAATTTGTAGAAAAATTAGTATAAATTATGTGTTTAAAACTCTACATTCTTTTGTATGGTACTAAATAAATTGGAAAAAAATGTAAGAAATATTTACTTTTGTTCAATGTTTTATGATATTTTAATATATTCTTTATTTATTTTTATAATATTTTAATATTTTAAATATTTTTTCTATTTATCTAATTTTTGTAATATTTTGAATTTTTTTATTTGGATTTTAGTGATTTTTTAAATACTTAGGGGCATATAGTGAACTTTAAAAGTACTTTGTTAATTAGTAGGGGTATTTTTGTCTTTTTTGCTTCTGTTCAATGACAGAGTGGCATTTCATGAACTTTTACAAAAATATAGTGGCATTTCGTGACTTTTTTTTTAATGGCATTTCATGAATTAGCCAAAAATATAGTGGCATTTTATGATATTTAGAAATGTTAATCAGATAAGTCCCGGAGATTTCAAAGGATTTTGGGAACTCATACCACTGCATAAGATTCTAGCATAACATTGCATAACATGAATTGTGCTCACATATCTCTCTAATTCGAGGTAAACTTAACAGAAGAGGATGAGATTGTAGTACTCGCTAAGAACAAAGCATCATAAATGCAGTATGAAACAATAGATGCAGTATGACTCAGTTTGAGCTGAAGCAGATCCAAATTTTGCTACAAAGTCTATACAAACCAATATATTTTGGAAACAGGCACCTTGATACATTCACATATTTATGCAATAATATGCAATAGTTAAATTACAAAGTGAATAGTTTTGATGTAAACATAATCATTAGATTATAAAAAGATTCAAACAAAAGCCGACTTCAAGTCATGAGAAATAATGAGCTATTTGTTTATTGCATAGTTTGTTGGAAAATTTGACTTTCTTGTGTTATCGACATGCTTCTGATGGCAGTTTTCTGTAAGTATCATTGTGCTATCAATAAGACAAAATTTCCATGTAATGAAATAGAAAAAGAGGGCACTACATGAATATTATGTGACAACTGATGCCAGTTTTCTTGATAGAGTGCAGTTCATCATCTGGATGAAGTCCGCATGAAAGCTATACGCCTGGTATGGCCGCTCTGCTTTAGCAGTCCTTAATCTTGTAAAAATTCCTGTTTGATCATTTATTAGTTGATTGCTTTTACAGGTTGCAAACAAGCTATATCCTGTGGCATCCATTGCACATCAAATAGAAGAATTTGCAAAACAGAGGTTGCTTTCTGTTACAAATATAACTGATGCTGATGCTGAAAATTGTAACCTTCAATCGCAAAAGGTAGGGTGGTTTTTCGTCAAATCAACCTTTTGTTACACTTCCTTCTGAAATGGTGCATCTCACAGTCCTGTCCAATAACTGGAATGCATTAGTTCATTCCTCTTTACCTGTTTGTTAGATCCTCTTACTTTAAATAAACCTAATATTATGATTTGATTATCTTAACCCTCATCCTCTACTGTGATTCTACAATCCAATTAAGCTATTGTTTTTTTTTCAATAAAAGTAATGTTAAAAAACATCTGAAACGATCATCAAAAGATCTATACAATCTATCAGCTACTTTTTTTTGATTTGTAATGGTTGGCGCCAGGCCTGTATAGATGAATGCGATTACAGTTGATAGTTTACAGTAAATATTTAGCTACATACATAAATAGCAGCCCTAACAACCAGCAAGATGCTAGAACATAGCTTCCACCCACATTCCTATGATCAACAAAAACTATCAGTAACAGAACGGTAGGGGGATTATCCTACAGCACCTAACGAGTAACTTTCCATCTTTGAAGTAGTCCATTATCATTAGGAACAGTGCATTTCCATCGGCGGACTCCTTCCATGAGGGAGCTATCCTATTTACATGATTTGCACATGCTTGAGCTGTACAGAAACTATTCCCGAAGATCCTACTATTCCTTTCTCCCCAAATACAATAATAAATGAGAGAATGAATTCAAAAGAGTTCCTCTTATTGCTATTACACTGTTGTGAAACAGTATGAGTTGTCGGTGTAGAGAAATGAGAGGAATTGTGTGTTTTATAATTGAGAGAAGTGATACATATTTATACAAGGGTAGAATACTCTAGAGGGGAGATAAAGGATGACACAGTTGGGTTTCTCGACTGTTGGAATACCCCACTACCTAGGAAACTAAATAATTTACCTGCCTAGTAAATAACTAATTACATGAAAATATAACTGGACATATTAATAGACTGAATACATCTAACATACATGTTAATGATGAGTGTATGTCAACACTCCCCCTTAAGCTGAATGGTGTATGTCATCCATTCCAAGCTTGAAAATCAATTGATGAAACCTAGAGCTGTGAAGACCTTTTGTTAGCACATTTACAATTTGTGTCTCTAAAGAGAGATAACTCAAATCAACAATTCCTTGTGCAATTTTTTCTTTGATGAAATGTCGATCTATCTCAATATGCTTGGTCTTTCATGCCGAACTGGATTAATAGCTATATTGATGGTTGACTGGTTGTCGCACTTCAGCTTCATAGCTCCCTTCCTCTTCACACTTAGATCATTCTGAATGATCTGACACCTTAGTAGTTCACCTAGACCATGTGCAAGAGAATGAAACTCAGATTCAACTGATGATCTAAGCAACACTCAGCTTCTTACTTCGCCATATTGCTGGATTTCCTGCCAAAAACACAATTTCCTAAGGTAGATATTCTATACCACTAATTCTGCGGAGTAACATCTGGAAAGGCTTATAAAGTTAGTTCAATGTCTCTTTTGAATAAAATTCCTTTTCCTGAACTACCCTTAAGATAATGAAGAATTCTCTAAGCTGCTGCGAGATGAGATTTCCTAGGATCATGCATAAACTGGCTGATTACAGAGACATGATAAGCAGTGTCCGGCCTTGTGTAGGACAGGTAGATTAATTTTCCGCACAATTCTTGATACACCTCTTTATCCACAACCGGATCATCAAGGGCCGTTCCAAACTTATGGTTAGGATCAATGAGTGTGTGAGCTGGTTTACAACCACTCTTTCCTGTTTCCAGCAATAAATCAATGACATACTTCTGCTGCGAGATGAATATGCCTTTGGAAGATCGTGCCACTTCAATTCCAAGGAAATATTTCTACTTGCCCAAGCTTTTGATTTTAAACTCTGTCTCCAATCTTTTGTTCAGCTGTTCTCTCTCATTCATATTATTGTCTGTACCAATGATATCATCCACATATACCAAAACTATTGTTACTCTCCCTGATGATAAATGCTTTAACCTACATTCTTCATCACGTTAGCAAATTTGCTAAACCATGCTTGAGGAGATTGTTTGAGGCCCTAAAGAGGCTTCTTTAATCTACAGACTTTGTTTGCAGAAGGTGGAGCAAAACCTAGTGGGGTCTTCATATAGAATTCTTCTTCAAGGTTTCCATGGAAAAGGCATTTTTCACATCAAACTGTGATAGACTCCAATCAAAATGAGCAACAAGAGACAATAGAATACGAACTGTGTTCATTTGGCAACCGGAGCAAAAATCTTCACATAGTCAATCCCATAGGCTTGTGTAAAACCTTTAGCCACAAGACGAGCCTTATATCTTTCTAGGCTGCCATCAGATTTATACTTTAGAGTGAAGACCCATTTGCAGTCTACTACTATCTCTCTACCTGGTCTATCCTCAATTTCCCAAGTGTGGTTTCTCTCTAGAGACTCATCTCTTCTTTTATGGCTTTCCTTCACTCCTTGTGTTGGAAAGCTTCAGTTAGTTTTGGGTATAGGAATCTCTTGAATTTTGCCGAGGAAAAGTTTGTGTACAGGGGAAAGTTTGTGAGTGGAGGTGAATTTGGCTAATGAGTATAAGGGTTTGTTGGTACACGCTCGGGTACCTTTTCTGAGGGCAATAGGAAGGTGAAGATCTGAATCAGGTGGAGGTAAGGAGGGAGAACAAGATGAAGGATTTGTTGCTACATTCTCCACCATATCTGGTGCTGCATCCTCAGGACCTTCCCGTAGGTTGGAATCTTAGCCATGTGTTTGGTTAGGAATGGGTGCCTTTCTGCTGTAAGTTTGAGGAAAAAATGGGAATGATGGGATAGATTTTTTGGTTTGCGCAACTGTGTTGTGAGATGGTGTGGTAGAGGGTTCTGTTTGCTCAATGGTGGTGTTAGGATTGTTGGTCAAGTCAGGTGTTGAAGGACATGCTTGAGGTGACAATCTTAAAGGTTGAAGTGACTTGAAGGCGGGAGATAAAGTCACCTATAGTTAGCTAATTGTAACTTGACACATATATCATACTAAGCTTTTTGTGGGACTAGTTACTTACATACACCAGTTTTAGAGTGACACATGTATTACTACTTTTACAAAACTAGATTAATCTATAATATGTGGTGAACGAACGGGGCCTTAGGCTCATCAAAAGTAACATCAGTGGAGACATAGGTTCTTTTCGCGGTGGGATGGTAGCATTTATATCCCTTTTGAGTTGCTGAATATCCAAGGAAGATGCATTTGAGAGCTCTAGGGTCAAATTTCCCCCTTGGGTGTTGTGGATATGATCAAAGGCAGTGCAACCAAACACTTTGGGTTAAAGTCCTGAAGATGGATGAAAGTAAGGATTGAATTCTTTGAGGAAAGCCAAGAGACTTTTGTAGTGGAGGACACGAGAAGGTAATATATTAATTAGGAAAGTTGCCGTTAGAACAGCTTCCCCCCAATAGTGTTTAGGTGCATTGACGTGGAATAAGAGAGCACGAGCAACTTCTAGGATGTAACGATTTTTCCTTTTAGCCACTCCATTTTGTTGTAGGGTGTAGACACAAGATGACTCGTGAATAATCCCATGATGGAAAAAAAGTGTCAATGAGTGGTTGAAATAGTCCTTGGCATAATCAGTTTGAAACTTTTGGATTTTTGTATTGAATTGATTGTGAATCATGGAGCAAAAAGTGGGAATGATATTGCTGACTTCAGTTTAGTGTTTTAGGAGGTAGACCCATGTGGTTCTTGTACAATCATCAATGAAGGAAATGTACCATTTTGCACCAGATATGTTTTCCAAAGGAGCAGGACCCCAAACGTCGCTGAGCTGAAAAGGCGATGCACTTCTTGTGTTACTCAGAGGAAAGGAAACCCTAGTGTGTTTAGCTTTCATACACACTTCATAGATAAAATCAGCAACATTTTTCCCTTGGAACAACTCAAGATACATATGCTTAAGAAGACTAAATGGTGGGTGGCCTAATCTTTGATGAAACAACCAGATGGTTTTGTTTGTGGTGGTGGTGGATAAGGCTTGAGATTGATTTTCCTCTAACACCTCTAGAAGTACAACCCGATCCTTTCCTTAGAATGACCAATCTTCCTCCCCGGGTGTAGGTCCTGGATAATGCACTTAGAAGGATAGAAAGTAGCATAACATTTAAGATCTTTGGTTATTTTTGAAATGAACATTAGGTTAGCAGATAAGGTAGGAGCATGTAAAACTGATTTTAGTTTCAAGTTCTTTGAGAGGTAAACAGTCCCATGTCCAGCAGCGGTGCAAGAGAACCATTGGCTGTGTAACCGTTTTTGTGGTGGAATCATAGTTATGGAAATGTTTTTTGGAAGAGGTCATATGATCCGTGGCTCCTGAATCAAGTATCCAGTTACTAGACTGGGGTTTATCCGAAGCATTACAGCATAAGGAGACCAAGTGATTACCTTGAGAGATAATAGTTGCTAGATGAGTTGCCATTCAACTGTTTCTCAAGGTTCTTCATAAAGGTCTTGAATTTCTCAAGATCTGCAGCACTTATTTCTCTTGTATGAGGATTTGTGGGAGCAGCGGAAGTAACACTAGAATAAACCGACATAGTTGTAAGGCTGTAGAAAGCAATTGAACAGTGATGAAGGCTGTTAAAGGTGAAGGAACATCGATGAAGGCTGTCAATCAGCAATGAAGGCTGAAACGTCGAAGGACACAGCGATGACGACTGTTAAGGTGAAGGAACAGTGATGAAGGCTGTTAATCAGCAATGAAGGCTCAAACGTTGAAGGAAACAGCACTGAAGACTGTTAAAGATAAGATAACACTGATTTCAAAGGGATGAGAAGAGCAGCAATGAAGACTGATGATGTAGTGAAGAACAGAACAATGATGAAGGCTGTCGACTGAAGAAAAAAACAGTTTTTTTTTAGAGTTTTATAAGCTTTGATACCATGTAGAGAAATGAGAGAAATTGTGTGTTTTTATTATTGAGAGAAGTGATACATATTTATACCAGGGGTAGAAAGGGAGATGACAGGACAGTTGGGTTTCCCGACTGTTGGAATACTCCACTACCTAGGAAACTAAATTATTAATCTGCCTAGTAAATAACTAATTACATGGACATACAACTGGACAAATTAATACACTGAATACAACCAATATACATATTAATGATGACTGTTCAACAGTCGGGTTCCCCATCTTCTGTTAATCCATCTAAATTTTCTATTCCTTTCTATTAGTAAGCTATTGTTGTGCTAATCTCGTAATGACAAATTTTAGATACCTTTTGAAAAGGGTGTTGTATAGGAACTCTCCCGCGTAATTCTGGTTTTTATCAATAATAGTAATTTGATTCCTTATTTAAGAAGAAAACTTGGATTTACATTCAGTTACATTAGTATGTAGGCTACCTAACCTAATATATAGAGGCATTGTTGAAGTAACAGGAATCTAATTTGCTGAACACAACTGCAAAAGATTATATATCCTTAAGAATACTAGTTTCTTCTATACTCTTCACTTGCGGTGAAAATTTAAATATTCTTCTGAATTTCACTATATTTACCAGCAAAATGTTTACTACAAAAGCCTTTTCATAAATCCAAGTTCACTTCCAACCTTATGTATATGTGTGTGTGTGTCGGTATGTAAAGTGTCTTTGACATATGCTTTGAAACTTCACAGAGTTGTGACACGACATCATCGTCAACTGAGCAACTATCACATGATGCAATGACCAAAAACCAGTCAAGTAATGCTCATCAGTCGAGTATGTCTGAGAATGTTTCAAACACTTTGATAGCAAGCGCAAGGAGATCCATGTCACTCTATTTTGCCCTATGCACAAAGGTTTAGTTTTTTTTCATGCTTGCCTTTTGATCACAATAGAGTAAAGTTATTCTTAGCTACTGCTATCTCAGAAACTTTAGCAAGTATATAGATTTTTATCACTCAGATTTTTCCCACTTTCAATTCGAGGATCCAACTCATGCAAAATTACCTTACATGGATCTTACATGGAACTTTATCATTCATCATAATATATATGGAGGGAAAAGGCCAGCTGCTAATAGCATACACTTGCTTAAATGCTATGAAGCTATGCATACTTGAATTTGCTTCTGCAAGAAATAGATAGCTGTATTGGTATTGAAGCTACGGGAAAGCTTTTTCCAGATCCTGGATATCACCTCTTTATTCCCCTTGCTTTCTTGTTCAATCATCATGAAATCCTCGTGGCTGTTTTTTACAACAGAAACACTCACTGCTCCGACAAATCTTCATTATCTATGAAAGCTCTCCACTACATGTTAAACAGGTTCGGTGGTGATTCTTCTATCAAAGTTAAATGTCCCATTTCATCTTCTGTCACGTTACTGATGTCCCTTATCTACTCAATCAAACCATCTCACAGGCTATTCATTCTCAAATGCCCATGCTAGTTCGTACTGTTGGTACTTCACCGATGCTGCTCGAAATTATATCTAATCCACCTGAAGGGAGTCTGGACATTCTGATGAAGGTATATGTTTAATATACTCGCTCATGATTCTAGTAAATTTAGTAAGATTATTGTTTATTGCTTGCAGGTTATGCATACACTAACTGACGGGATGCATCCATCACCTGAGCTGATTAATACGATAAAAAAATTGTATGAGCTGAAGGGGAAGGTAACTCTAAATTTGAAGTAGTGTAAGATTAATTTGATTCTGTTATTACTATCCTTTTCTATTGCTAACACATGCTTTACTCTTGCCAGGACATAGAAATTTTGTTTCCAATTCTGTCATTCCTACCGAAAGATGAGGTTTTCCCGACAATTTCCTTCCTAGTCTTTCTTGCATATCATGTCATTCTGAATTATGACTATAAAATGCTGTATGCTCATGGCCCCTTCACAGTGTTACAGAGTCTGTAAATGTTAACATTAAGGAGATAAATGATCTGTTGCTCTAACCTGGGGATCTTTTTTTATTTATTCTAACAGCACGCGTTTATTCTCAACATCTTGCTATTGCTTTTATAATCAACTGCTTATCACTGGTTGTTTGGATGGGTACTATGTTGCTTTATGAGGAAAAGAAAGTCCAATAAGAGATAATGTTTGCCACTTGTCACTAAACATGTATAGGATAGGTTTTTTTTATATTCTGGTACAAACTGCTAGGGATTAACCTTCCAAAAATCCTCAAATCAAACGAGGTCAATCATTACTATTAAGCAAATGGTTGCATGACGAATACAGTGTAGTCTTCCGTCTTATACTAAGACAGCTAAGACTAATTAATTACAAACATACCCCTGGTCGTTAGCTAGTAGCGTACATCAGGAGTTTGACCATATTTGCTCGTCATTTTTGGGTTAGTCACACTGACTTGTTTCTGTGTTGTCATTTAGGTTATATCAGCATTTAACCGTTTGTTTCATCTTTCACCGCAAAAGTTTCAAGGAGCTCTGAACCGTGTGTTGCAGGTATATATTTATTAACTTGCAGTGTTCTACCTAAAACTACAGACTTAAGGAATGTTACACGGTCAATTTTATTTTATAAGGTGAAGGGATTAAAAGAAAGTAGCATTATATTGGATTTTTTGCAAGTGCACCTGCATGTATGTGCGTATGTCGAGTATGCTAATGTTGCGCCTTAATTTGTGTTATAAAAGTTTCCTGTTGCTGTACTTGGAGAAAAATTTGTGGAGGCTAAAAGTGTCTCTATGTTTTCATCTATAATCTCATACTAAGTTGTAATATTTTTGCAGGGTTCAGCATCTTCTGCTCCAGTACTTACTCCTGAAGAAGTTCTCATTGCCATTCATGGAATAGATCCTGAAAAAGAAAAAGTTCCCCTGAAGAAGGCAACTTCTTTTTCTTTCTTTGTTTTATATTTTTGTCATCTGCTTCTTTCAATGACTAGAGCGGTGTATGAGTTTGGTAATATCTACTTTCATGTTGAGTAGGTCACTGATGCATGTAATGCTTGTTTTGAGCAAAGGCAAATATTACACAACAGGTCATTGCAAAGGTTTTAAATCAGCTGGTGAGTTTTGCACAAAATATTCTCCAGTTCTTGTCTATTTACTAACTGCTTCATGTAAAGAAGATCTATATTTTTGGCTAATCAATGAACAATTGCAGGTTGAGCAGACTCCACTTCCCTTGTTGTTCATGCGTACGGTGTTGCAGGCCATAGGTGCTTTTCCAGCCTTAGTAAGAACTCTTAACTCCTGCTATCTTGTACCATTTGAAATGACATTTGTTTGTTTATGAATAAATGTGGGGGATCCTAGTATGTGGATTAGTAGCATGACTTTTTGCAATTGTTTACTGTAGGTAGACTTCATCATGGGCATCCTCTCTCGTCTTGTAAACAAGCAGGTAACAGTTGTCCATAATTTGCTACATAAGAAATTTTTCTTTAATGTCTACTAAAGATTACAAATTATTTCAGATATGGAAATACCCAAAGTTATGGGTGGGGTTTCTCAAATGTGCACAGTTGACACAACCCCACTCATTCAGCATATTGCTTCAGGTTTGTTAGAGTCTGCAAAGTTTCCCTTTTCAGATATGTCTGTCATATAGTGAGTCTTACCCGACTAATTAATCAATATGTTGGTGACAGCTGCCTCCATCTCAACTCGAAGGTGCGCTGAATAAAATTCCAGCGCTCAGAACGCCATTAACATCTCATGCTAGCCAACCGGATGTCAAATCTACCCTTCCGAGGTCTGTTCAAACTGTTACATTGCATCCAAAGTGATAACTTACTACTGCAGTTGGAGAAGGACTTCGGCTATCTATTTGAATCGTGGGTATCATTTTTTTTTCAGGTCCATATTGGTTGTGCTCGGCCTGGCTACGGATTCTCAACCCACAAATCAAGAACAAGCAGCTGCAACTCCTGCTGAGGATTCTGCGCACGCAAAGGGTTCAGAAAATGACGCGATTTCTGAGAAACTTAAGGAATCCCCAAGCGTCGGCTAATACAAGTCTGTTGCTTTTCTCACCAAGGCCTAAGGGATGGACAATGCAAGATTGCTGCATATTGGGAGCTGAATGATTTAACATAGCCGCACTGCATGAACCAGTCAGAGACGGACCCATATGAGCCACTCACGAGAACTGTGTGAAGGCGTCCAAGTGTCCAATATGAGAGAGAAGCTGCGTTGTGTATGTCATAAGTTGATGAGTAGGTCGGCTAACAAGATGGTTGATTAGTTTTGGTCCAAGTTGGATATCCACCGAGCAGTAATTCTACATCTCTGGTTATTTTTGGTCCCTTGAATTATCTCATGATGTTCTTAGAACTTTGTCTACTTGTTATCGTCGATCATGCGTACCTGTCTAGAACCTGATGAAGATGAAAAGAGGTACACGGAAGAGGATCGACTAGTGTGTTGTATGTACGCACAGGTGACAAAACGGATTTGCGGGTCGTGTTAGCTACTAAATCTGACTCGTTTATTAAATGGGTTGACACGATCCAAAATGTGTTCAAATATAAAACCCAAATCAAATCCGTTTATTAAATGTGTTGATCTGTTCAATCCAATTAAGTAATCATGTCCATATTTGAAACTCCAATTTGTATATATTAAACTCAAATCTAACCTGTTTAATTATATATAAAAAATAATTTGACTAATTAATACTCCCTCCTATTCTAATTATAAGTCATTCTAGACTTTTTCACATTTTTTAAGAAGAGTTTAAAAAGACTAGTATACCCTTATTTTTTGTATTGGGAGAATAAAAAAGTAAGTATATTTTATTGGTAAGATAAAAAGTAGAGTGCAATGATAATAATAATTTAAAAAGTATAAAGGGTAAAAGTAGAAAGATAGATACAAAAAGTCTAAAACGACTTATAATTTGAACATATCTCTAAAGCCTAAAACGACTTATATTTAGAATAGGAGGGAGTATTAGTTTTGTAATTCTATGATATTATTAACTTTGCTTTAAATTAAAATACTTAATGTTTAATATTTGTATATCTTATTTATATTAAAATTTGATAAAAATAATTAATCTATAATTTATAATATATATTTATTTAAATTATTTAAATGGGTTAACAGATTACATATGTTAAACCCAAATGTAACATGGTTATTAAACGAGTTGTGTTTGGGTTGACCTGTTTATTTAATCGTGTCAAATTTTAAAATTTAAATCTGTTAACTTCGTGTCGGGTTCGTGTTGGTCAAACGGGTCGCGTTGACCTTTATATGTATGCTGATACTAGTACACAGAGTAAAGTGAATAACATAATAAAAACTAAATTTGTTAGGTTAGCTTAATGATGGCCAACGGGAATCAGCTTTAGAACCATTGAGATTGAACTGAAACTGATTGGAACTAGAATGGGTCAGAATTGGTCATAAATCGGTTCGAAACTGGAACCGGCACTTACTAAGCATATCCGATTATACCTTTTAAGATTTGGGACTGATTTGCAACTGACCCATAAATTGGAATTGACTGGAACCGAACCGGTACGTTTGAGGTTGAATATGAAGAATCGAAATCGCCCTAGACTGTCCCGGAATTGTTACAAAATGATGTCGTTTTCTGTTGTTCCTGTTTGAACAAAAGTAGCCATTGGCACTTTAACCGGTAATCAACAACTCTTTTTGTGTAATGGCTAGAAACGACCATATGCCCCCAAAATACTTACAAATACATCATTTGAACACTATTCTCTACACCCAATTCTTCAATCTCTTGTTCTCTCTTATTACTACTATTTTCTTGTGCAATAAAGTATTTTAGTTACTAGAAAAGATCATTTTCCACATTTTAGCAAAATGTCTAGAAGAGTTGAAATGGCAACGATGTGAAACTCTGCTTCCAAGTTCCAACCTACCAATCATTCCAATTTTTTTTGTTGATGAGCATGACCAAATCGACAAGATACAATTCAGGTATTAGTAACAACATCAATTTTGCCTTCACCATTCCCACAAGGCGGAAGTTATACAGTTTCTCAACATGGATCGATGAACATGGGGCCAACATCAATGTCCCAATTTTCTTAATTATAGTAAATTCAATATTAATTGCATTCTTAATTATAGTCTAAATCTATTATTATTATTATTATTATTATTATTATTATTATTATTATCATCGTTATAGGTACATCCTTTGGTACACCGGAATTCGATGCCCACAATCTCGATCACAATGAAGGAGATGATCAAGAGCAAGATGATGATGTGGACACGACAACAAATAAAAAGAAACCATCTTGGATGTGCTCATATATCACTAAGAAAGAATATCCTAGAATTCCCGAAGTATACAAGAAGTATTGCAGCATTTGCAATAGGGGACTCACATGGGCGGTAGACATCAGAACCGTAACCTTTGCGAAGCACTTGAAGATACACCACATCTACAACAATGGGGGGCTAGCGGCCAAACTCAGCTCACCAGGTTTACCCAACGACAATCCGATCCCAGTTTTTTCCGATACGATAAAGAATGAACGATTGATGGCATGACTCAATTTATGATTGATGAACAAAAGCCTTTTAATTTTGGTGAAAACTCATACTTTGAAGATTTTGTATGCACAACTTTACAACCACAATATAAGAGAGTGCCTAGGAACATTTTAAAATGTAGAGCTTTTGCACAACATGTTTCCCAAAGAATAGCGTTAATGAAAATGCTAGGTAGTTTTGATGGTCTGTTAGCTTAACTAGGGACATGTGGATATCTACAACTAATAAGTCTTTTATTTGTGTTATTTGTCCCTGGATTGATCGTTCTTGGACGTTACAAAAGTATATTATTGTTTTAGATATTTTTGATGATGCACACACCGGCCTTAAACTTTCTTAAAAAATTATTGTTGTGTTAGATGAACGGAACTTGCTGAAAATTTTGTTTTCTATTTCTTTAGTTGATACTTCTAACAACACTAGGTGCACACAATTTTTAATAAATAATCTGGCACTCAAACTCTTACATAATGGTGATTTCTTGCATGTTAAATGTTGTGCGGATGTTTTAAATTTCTGTGTACGAGATGGTTTACATAATTTGATTTCTTCAATAGATCCACTTAGGTGTCATGAGAAAATTTAGAAAATCCACTTATGTGAGCAAGCTAATATACGTCCTTGCCATTTTGCTCTTGATACACCTACTAGATGGAACTCTATAATGAGTTGTTAAACAAAACTGTTAAACATTAATCCATTTTATCTCATTTTTGTAACAACATGGCGTGGCAATCTGGTGATGCTATGATGACCGCTGAATTTTGAAGTAGTTCTAAGATTGTGTGCAATATTCTACAAAATTTTGATAGTGCAACAAAAAGTTTTTGTTTTTGTTTTATGAACCTAGTGTTCATCTTGTCATTAATGAATGCATCTCTATTTTCAATGCATTGTGAGAGAACAGGTGGTAAGTGGGATTGATGGGGTTATTAAAGATCGCAAATTCGAGTGTATGGCCAGTCCATGCACAAAGATGGTGCGATCTGTGATATGACAGTCTCAGTCAGCAGCTGACTGGGTCTGTTTTGCTGAATGAGCTATCTTTTTATTATATTAACTTTAAATGTTTGTAACTTTTAATATATAAGTCCAAAATAAAAAAAAAACTATATCATCATTCATCTAAATTCAAGCTCTTCAAAACAAGACCAATCATGGACATGTTTTAACAACTTTGAAAAAAATCTATTTTTACATGTGTATGATAATACACTAAAATGATAATATGATTCATTAATTTTGATTTATGATTCATTAAACTTGATATTATCATTCATTAACTAAGAAGTGGTGAATTAGATTACAAATTTCGGAACCGATACAAAATCATTAATGTTTTGTAGTGTATTATTATTGTTCTATGATGTATTTTAAATCTTATATGGTGAATAATGTATTTTTATACATACCAAATATTGTTTTGTGTTTTATTATTGTTTAATTTTTTTATTTTCACATGTATACAATGATACATTAAAATCATAATATGATTCATTAATTTTGATATTATGATTCATTAAAATTGATATTATGGTTCATTAACTAATAAGTGGTGAACTAAATGATAAACTCCGGAACCAATAAAAATCATTATTATTTTTAGTGTATTATTATTGTATTGTAATGTATTTTAAATCTTATATTGTGAATCATGCATTTTTCTTACGTACCAAATATTGTTTTGTGTTATATTATTGTTTATTTTTTTTATTTTTATATGTTTATGATTAAACACTAAGTTGATGATATGATTCATTAAAATTGATATTATGATTCATTAATTAACAAATGGATCATTATTGTTTTGTGATGTATTATTATTTTGTGGTGTATTATGATTTGTATGATATTTTTTAAGCCTTATATATGTTGAATCATAAATTTCCTTAACATACCACATTCGTAACATGTAATGGGTCATTATTGTTTTGTAGTGTATTATTATTGTTTTATGGTGTATTATAAACTGTATATAGTGAATCATAAATCTAGATGAGATATATAGATATATACAAGTAACTAATGTAAATTTTTAAATTTGTCAAAACATATCCATGATTGATCTTGTTTTAAAGAGCTTGAATTTAGATGAACAATGGTGCAAACATTTTTCTTTTTGGATTTATATTTCAAAAGTTACAATAATTTAAAATTTATATATATTTTACTCTAACTTATTTGCCACATAATCAGTCCAGTCAGCACACTGACTGGACTGCCACATAGATGGACTGCCCTTACCATTACGCAGCGGGCCTGCACGGTCGACCGTCTGATTAATGATATGGTTAATAAGTCGTTAGCATATTTTAATGAATCCCTTTAATTTATTGTGTCGCTAATATTCTTGATCCGGGAAATTAGAAGGTCTAACAAAATTGCTTGATTATTATTAGAGTATAGTTCCACAAGACAACACCACCAATGATCCCAAATATGTTGAGATATATGAGGAAAAAGTGGATAAAATCTTGAGATCTCTACAAGATGACTACACTGCAAAGTTTCGTCTAGATGACCTTTCTAATGCAGGTGCTAGTGGTTCCTCTCCTAAACCACAATTCCCGGTAGCAAACAAAGTTCTTTGATTGCTAGTATTTTGAAAACACCAAAGTCTAGTCAATCAGGGTCTAAATATTGTATGACGATTGTCTTAACTGGACTTTTAGTTTTGATGATGAAGGATATATATGTTTTTAAGTGGTGGCAAGCTCATGAAACCAAGTTTCTCATCCTTGCAAGAATCACTCGAGTTGTGCTAGCATTTCCAGCATCAACAGTTGCTTCCGAGTCAGCTTTTAGTGCAGACAAATGAGTATTTGATGAAAAATGATGAAGCCTTGTACTAGACTCAATCAAGGTATGTGTTGAGAAATATGACTCGGACGTAGCTGAAGCACGGTCCTAAGCGCAAGCACAACAGTATGGAAGGCATAGTGATGAATGGTTTGAGTTGAATTCAAATGATGAAGACATTGACACCTCTTAGGATTTCTATCTTGTAATAATTTCAAATTGTAGTAGCATTCATTTTTTTTCATGTAATCTTGTAACCTCATAGTAGTTGTACTCTTTTTCCTTATTAGGGTTTTCCCAATGGGTGTTACCTAGTACCATTTTAATGTGGTAGTGAATTCATTTCATATTACTAAAATGCTCTTTATTCTTAAATTGAAATTTCCATCATAAAGTTCAAAGTATTTTTTTACATTGAAGAGAACTCATTTAATATAATCATGTAACCTCTAAGTATTTTGGAGATATTTCGGTGCAAACAAGAAGATTTGGATTTGACCGATCTAAGCGACCACCCCAGTGGGTCGATCATATTGTATAATTTGCTAACCTGACCAACCCACGAGGGCGGTCTCATGGGTCGGCCAAAAGCCAAATGCAAAATAAGACCACCTTAGTGAGTTGGTCGGGTAAAAATTCACAGAATCGAATTTGAAACCGAACTAGAACCGATTTGGAACCAAAACCAGTCACGAATTGGTCTGAACCAGTTTTTTACCAGTCTGAAACTGAAAACACCCCCTATGAACCGAAACCAATCCTGACCGAATTCGAGTCCTCTTGTCCGGAACCGGACCATTGCCACCATTAGGCTAGTTGATATGGCAAGGTCTTGGTGGGCCTCATGACACAACTACTAAGTATTGAAGCTTGCTTAGCGGGCTATAAAGTCGGATTAGAGTAACCTTACTGTAGCTCGATGAACGTCATACCTAGGAAGTAATGTAAGGGGGCAAGTCTATATATGGAAGATGGGAGGAAACATATGATTTGTAAAGGTTAGAATGAGGTTGTTAATACATCTTGTAGCGGTTATATCATCAAGATAAACTATCATATAAAGTATATCATGGTTAGAGGCATATACAACTGAGGGATTTGCTTCGAAGTTGATAAAAGTAGTGGTCAAAAGTTTGTAGTTTGGTAAATCAAGCTGTAGGGGCTTGATTCACTCTGTTGTTTCACTACAACATACAAGCTCAATTGGTGCAACAAAACTCACCCTAGTAGATCAAAACATTGCTCTGGTAGAGTAATTGGTGCAAGATTAATCTTGCCCTAAGGTTGCACTAGTTGATTCGCTATAACAACATCTTTAGTGCAACTTTTACACTCGCACTATTTGGTTATCACTATTGGTGCAAAAAAAATGCACCAATAGATCGACTACAAACTGTGCAATGAAAATCGTGCTATATGACTTGACTCGATTAGTGCAATTTGTATTTTTCGCACCATTTGATCGGGAGCAAAGAGAGCATTTGTTATGGTGCTCTGTTTGGTCTGATGGCTCCTACCATTTGGAGACTAACAAATAGTGCAACTTTTTAGTTTGCACCATTTGACAACTGAATTAATACAACAAAATATATAGGTTGCACCATTTGATCAATACCAAACAATGCAATAGGTTTTATTACACCATTTGTTGTCTATGTACTAATACATATATGACAACAAGAGTAAGATGTTATTTTGCCCTATTTGATATCCTTCAATTAGTGCAATTAAAATTTATTGCGCTATTTAATACAATATTTGGGGCAAAAATAAATGCCCTATTTGATATTTTAGTTTAAAAATATAATAAAATTATGCATTGTTTATAATATTATTAATCTCATAATTGGGCCAATTAAAATCTTAATAAACATGAAAATTACAAAAGATGAGTCAAAAAATTATTTATTATTATTTTCCACAAAACGTGTCATTTCTAATTGTTCAATGTATCCACCATACACAGCTACCACTGATGTCATGTAAGACTGACTTCCACAAAATATGCCATACAACCTTTCATTATTGTTCAATGTATCCCACATGTATCAACCATACACAACTACCACAAAATGTATCATACACAAATCTTTTTGTCTCCACTTTCACACATTTGTCATACTCATGATCTTTGTGAAGTCCTTCAAATCTGTAGCCGGCCTGAAAAATTAGCAAAACAACATTTCAAATAGGCTTAGATTTCAAATAGCAAACAACATCTCAAGATGCAAGTGTTGTATAAACTTTCTACAAATGTCAATGCTTCCGATTTCAATCAGATAGCAAACAACATTTCTAGCAAACAACATATCAAATATGCTTCTAATTGAAGATAGCAAGCAACATCTCAATATGCAAGTCTTGTATAAGCTTTCTCCATATGCTAATGCTTCTGATTTGAATCAAATAGCAGACACCATTTCAATCAGATGGAAAACAACATTTCAATCAGATTGAAAACAACATTTCAAATAGGCTTCTGACTGAAGATAGTAAACAACGTCTCAATATGCAAGTGTTGTATAAAATTCCTGCAAATATCAACCAAATAGGCTTCTGATTTCAATCAGATAGCAAACAACATTATGCTCCTCATAGTATAGGCACTACATTGCACAAAAGAGGTAGATACTGAAAAGAGAACTTACCAAATGGTTGTATGTAGATTATCATCTTGAAAACATATCTCCTTATGAGTTGTTAGCATTAATTCCTATAAACAACAACAAATAAAAAAGAAAAACAAATAACTTGTGTTATCCTACAACACTTGCGGACTTTAATAACACCAAATGTTGCACTATAAAATTATTTATTCAAGTGACAACTTATCATCTCAGTCCATGTAACATAAACTATGTATTCAACTAGCACTTACTTTTATAAACAAAAAAGAATGTTAAAGTTTGTAAACGCAAATATACTGAACATCTACAACATTTCTGCTTTTAGATCAGCCTCTTTTTTTTCTTCCCTCTCTAAAGCCTCTTGCTTATTACTTTCAATCTCAGCCCACAACTCTACCTCCCTCTCCCTAGCCTCTTGTTCCAGTTTTTCAATCTTAGCCCTTAATTCTTGTTCTCTCTCCCTTGCTTCTCTTAATCCCCTTTTCATTTCAGCTCTCATCTCTTTCTCTCTCTCCTTTAATTGTTCAAGCTCCAATCTTCCTACTCTCTCTTTCTTTGATGGCACAATGTTCCCTCTTCCTAATACGTAAGCATATTCTGATGAGTGCCTAGAACCATCTCATATGCATCTTTTATTGTTAAATCATCCATACCCTTCTCGTCAACCACTTTTAAATGATGCTCTTTAAATTTGTCTAAAATCAAATCTCCCCCTTCATTCAACACACCATTCTTATCCCTATTATAAAAGTAGCAAAGATCATGTTCAGCAGAAAACGTAATATGAAAAGAAGCTGAAAATATGATATTATATGAGAAATGTATTTCTTCAACTTTCCTGTAAGGTTAAGTCCTGTAAGTTCAATACAATTCTTCCATCTCTGTATATCAAACAATTTAACAAAAAAGAGAGAAATTTGTATGTTCAATACAATTGTTCTAGCAAAACAAATAGCTAATGAAATACCCCTAAATAATTAAACGCTATTTTAATATATAAATAGCTATATTAAAGTATAAATAATCAAGCGAGTAATAATCTGCGAACAGTTTATTATTACCGTACTTATGTACATACGGATATATATATATATATATATAAATGTACATAACGTTACGAGATTATAACGTTGTACATATAACCAAAACGCGAAAAAATATAAGAATAGTCGTATATATATATGTATACATACAACTAGTAACGCTACATATTAATATAGTCACTTATATACAATAAATAGGCTTAAAAGGGCTGAAACAAAAAAAAAAGAGCACCATGCTCTAGCCGGGATTCAAACCCGAGACCTCTCGTACCCATCCCGAAACCTTAACCGCTTGAGCTGTGCTCAAATTCAGTAAACCATACCAGCTTAATTAGACTAGTATCACGAATACCTCTGTAGGTACACAAAAAAAAAGAACAACAAGAAGTGAACCGCAGAACTGATTGTAGTATCAATGGTGACGAGAATCTCGATTCAGGTTCTGGAAGATCCATGCCACACTGAACATCACCCTCTACCACTCCTTAAGTTACGACTCCCTCAATCACCCTCTGCACCATCGACTAAATCAGACACAAAGGAGACCAGAACAACAATGACAGTGCCTCGATATGCCCGACAATCTGAAGCGCAAGTGAGCTGCTTTGATTCCTGTTAAAGCACTCCAGTGTCCAACACGAACATCAGAGCCCATGTCTATTCTCGAGCTCCTACGCACCAATGTGCCCACTTGCCTAACTTCCACAAAATTCTCTCAACGGTTCTGTAACAGCAACTTCAAGTTGGTCAAACCATGCCACTAGGTCGTCTTCTGGTAGAGGAAAAATCAGACAAAGAGACAGCCACCCTATCTTTTCTAGTATGCCCATACCTTCTGGGAACGCAGAGCCATAAACACCATTAGATTGGGTTTTTGATGCAAATAAAATAACCAGGAACCAACTGCTGCATTTACAAAAAAAATGAAGAACTTCTGTCCACTAACAACTGACTAGCCACGCGCACTCCAGCTCCTTCAACTCCACCCTCTAATTGATAGCCTTGCCTAGCCTTTCTCCTCCTTCCCTGCATGCGGTGCCAGTAACAACTCGAGAAGCCCTGCTATCCCCATGCGTGAAGGTAAGCTCAAGCCTTCATGGCACTCGTGAACACCTTCTATCTTGTTGTTTCAGTCCTCTCCCTCTCCTGTTTTATGCTCGAAAGTTTCCCTGCAGCCTAGGTGAATTCCCCTTCTAATCTGTGCATGAGACTGTCTGGGAATCTGGCTCGTGAGGAGTACATCAACTCCACGAATAGCAGGCCATTACAGTTTCAAAGAGAAACTTAACAAGGTAAATCCCAACAAGTTCCTCCAAGAGCTGTTCAATCGGTCTCTATGTCTTGTAACACTGAACTCATTTACTTCCTTCTTTCCCTGTGTGCACGTGTACACCCTATTGTTCCCTAAATGAAGAACCTGAAGACCCTTGAACAAGAGCCAGCCAACCCCTCACGTGAAACACAATCATCAGGTGAAACCTTGAGCAGTTCCTTCTTTCTTCCTTTGTTTTCAGTCATGGCTGTCTCTAAATTGCCAAGTCTAACTCTTGGGTAGGTGTGAACAGTGAATGTTGAGCAACCAAGGTATTGGAAGCTTACTTTGAGCCAAGGAATTTCCAGGAAGAACCAACCTCAAAACAAAGTAAACAACTCAAGGTATTAAAACTGTTCAAAGGTTCTGTGCAGATTTCTTTTTTTTAGAAAAGAACTGGAATCTCTTCGGCATGATAAAATTCAGTGGGGCTGTCCACCTTGTCGTGAATCTGTTTTGAGATTAAGACTATGATAAACACTTAATCATGTAGTAACCAACCTAAGAGTGAGGAGAAAACTGTCAACCTACTGAAACAGAACTAAAACAACAGAAGAAAATGCAAAAGTTGCATATCAGTTTTGGATCTTTGGTGTTCTGTACAAATACGTCCAGTGGGGCATTCTGGGTTGCCTTGGGTTGTCTTAAAACAAACAAAGTATTAAACCTTATAACTAAGTAGACAGATGGTTGGGGCAAGAAAAAAAAACAAACAAACTGGTAAACCAGACAGAAAAGAGCCTGTCAGGTTTCTGGTTCGATTTTTTTAGTTTTAGGGTATGGATTTTTCAGGAATGTTACCCATGTAGTTCTGATCTGATATGGGTTTAAATACCTTGAATAAACATCAACTAAGCAGGCAAGGAAATTTAGAAAGAGTTAGAGTTAGGATAAATTAAGAACAGGAAGGATACCATGAGAAAGAAATGTAACAGAATCAAGATTTTCAGAAACCGACAGTGGTTATCAGTTTTAAAATGCTTCAGTTTTAATTCCTAAGGTTCTGTGTTCCGACTAAATGGCTTGTGTAATGAGCCAACGGATCTAAGACTTTCTAGCACACTTAAGTACGGGAAAGAACCTCGTGAGGAAATCAAAACTCAATCTGATGCACAACACTGAAATAAAAAGAAGGAAGATACAAAAAAGGCGAGTTTCTGTTTCTAAAAACCTTGCTTCCAGTAACACTAGGAGTGTGTCTTAGTTATCTGTAAACCTAGAACCCACTAAACATCTAGACAATGACGATAACCAACTAATACTCTAGGACTGAAGTCAGAAGGGAAGAGAAAGAAAACTGGTGTAAGAAACTGTTTCTCTGTAACGATCAAACTTGGGTTTCGGTGTAAGAAATTTCAGAAGAGCAACCTAGATAATCTTAGACCTGCTATGAGGATAAACCAGGCTAGACAACTAGCTGGTAGGAAATAAATTCGGAGAAAGAGAGGGGATAACTGAGTGATCACAGAAAGACAAACAAGAAGAATAATGAAACACCAGTTTTTGATGCAGTTGAGTTTTAGTTTCAGTTTTCTTAGCAGATGAGTGCCTGGAAATTTCTGTATCTGTAACAGACCTGTTTGGGTTTTGTCTGGGGTTAAAGCATGATGTTTGCTAGTGGGTAAGGAGTCAGTAGAAACGTAACCAGTTAAATAAAAGACAGACAGGGAAGAAGGCAAGAACACTTATCAGTTTCTGTTTTGATTTCACATTTTATTTCAGTACCAGTTTCCTTACTAGATTAGTGTCTAGCTGTCTTTTGTATCTGTAACAAGTTGTCCTGGGCTTAGAAACCTAATAACACACCTACCTAACTGGGACAACAGTTGGAGAGGGCTGAGAGTCAACCACGTGAACAAACAGAGAGTAATAAAATGAAAAAAAAATGCAGTCTGGTTTCTGTTTTGGGTTTCAGTTTCAGAACTTGCTGTTTCTGTAGAACTAAGCTGGAGGGAGTATAAGTGAAGGCATTGAGTGATTAAAGAGCTTAAAACCTAACTAATTCGTTTAACTGATATGTGAAGCATTTGGGAACCTGATTTACAACCAGCAAGGGGAGGTTAAAGGAAAACCGTGTAGGACTGCTACTTACAGTTCCTGCAGATCTAGGTTTCTGTTAGATGAGTTTTCAGAAAGGGTAGCTTCATTGTTTTAAGTGGTTTGTGAGTTCAAATCTTTCCTAACACAACCATCTAGTAGTGAAGAAGCTTTGGGAAGTTTGGAAACCGATCAGAGGACTGAGCAAAGACTTGAAGGAAAGATACATAAACAATGTTTTTCAGTTTTATTACAGGGACTAAACTGTCTCTGTAAATGAACATAACAGATTGTTTGTGAGTGTTGGAGAGAGTTAATAATGAACCTAAAATACTCCTAGGAGGGTGAATCAGGCTGATACAATCATTAGGAATTTTGAAAATCAACTTAATCACCAAACAGAAACAACAAAAAAATACTGCAAAGGCATGATCGTCAGGTTTCCGATGCCATGTTTGCTTTCTGTTCAATTAATTACAGTGAGAGGTTAAGTTGTAATACAGACTGGGTTTTATCTATAATTATTATGGTGGGGTGGTGATTTTGTGACGTGGAAGAATTGAATCTGACATGTGTATACATGTGTAACCAATAACTAAGCAAATGTGGACAACCTTGGGTTATATTTTACCACAAAGTTTTGGTGTTATAAAATTAAATACCTACTATATATTATAAGTTATGTGGTAGTTTTGTGAGTGATGAAAGTATATAATAAAGGAGCTCAAATGTGGCACATGTGTATATTATTTTCGATACATTCCTATTTCCAAGCCACTTGTAATAAAGTCTAGTGACACATAAATATCGTACCGTATAACATTATAGAACAAATGTAACACAAATAATATTATGTGGCTAAGGATGTAGTTATTCAAACTGTTATGCTAAATGCATACATACAAAGATAAACACGTACCAAGAAATAAAGTTATACACTTAGTTATAACGACATAAAACTAAGGATAGTATAAGACTCTGGTTTGATAAATAAACCCTAGTGAAGTATCATGAGTGTATAACGCAAGGTTTCATGCTCTAATGTAAACCGAGAATTAACTCACACAACGAGTAAGGGGTTTATAAAATATTAATAACGATACTTTAATTAGTAACAAATGTTAAGTCTGGGGACATAGTACTAGGATTTCAAACGTTATTCGGAAATACCGAATTGTGTTGTCATATGGATTGACGCTTAGTGTTCCTCGTATTACTAGATCGCATTCCCGACGTACGCGCTCGAAAGGTCTAGTGGTCTGCACTGCACGAATCTAGTCAACGGTGTACGGTATGTAAAGGGATTTGATCCGGGTTGTCCTGAGGAATTCCTCGGGCTCGGATTTGTTTGATAAATAACTTGTGTGAATGTATGTATGTATGTGATTTATGTGTGTGATGTGTAGTTATGTTCACTGCATTATCTATTTATGCACGAACGTCCTACGGGACTAATACTACGTCGACTATAGATCGACTTATACAAAACTACATATGCGAAATGTGTGATTGTGACCACTGTTGCTTGAACTAATACGCTAAGTATTGCAAGTATGTAGTTATAACCTAAGTAAAATACTTAGGAACGGGACACGACATTGTCGGTCTCTAGAGCTTTGACTCGAACGTGAATGTTACCTAGAATAATTCTAGGCATGCGTAAGACCCATAGGGCAGCCAACAAATTAAGTGATGTACTCCATAACTAAAACTGTAACTGACTATCTAACTAACGAAGCTAACAGTGGAGTGTGAATGAATGTGATGATGTACCTTAATCCAGACAGTCACTGGCTGCTGGTCGCGCGTAGAGATCTCTTGGGTTATCCCGTATCGGGTTTTCCCTAGTTAATCCTGATCGAGCCTAGATAGATCGTCAGGCGAAGTGTGCTACCGTTGGCACCAGGCCCTTGGCCACCTTAATGGACGCCTTTACAAAGGCAGAGTGAATAAGTCCCAGAGTCTTCGGATGATCAGGGCAGTGAGCACCTTTGTGTGTACGTGGGACTACTGTCCAAGTGAGTATATTTCGGGTTGTCCTAACTGACGCCCGACTGTGCTAACTAAACAAATAATATGTGAAGGCCCGGAGGGCCGAGTGATGTATTACGTGATGATGATTAACATACGATGAATGAGTTCTCAATGATATTGTATTGTATGATGTATGTCAATATTGTGTATATTCATATATGACCGATTGGATTGGATGAATGATTATATAATCATGCATGTTGTTACAGTATTTATCATATCTGTAAAATGACAAAGCATGAAATCAATCTAATATCAAGACGGTTAAAAATGACAAGTGACCAATAGGGTCCAGATCCGGCATACTCAGCGTCTATCGCTGAGACTACACTTATTGTGCAGGTTGCTGAACACGTTGAAGCCGAAGTGCGGGACTGGGTAGTTAGGACGTTGTTGATTTGGATTTACCGTTCATACCTCGTTATGTATTAAATGATTCCACTGGAAAGGGGTTGTAAGATTTGGATTATGTTTAGATGCTCACAGTAGTTGTGCTTTCGATACTTAGATAGAAATGTAGGTGGTATCTCGTTGTCACCGCGGATTGTATTTTTATGTTTAGTTTTGTTAAGATGTTGTACTGCTACATCACTCGTATGGGCGAGTGGTGGCGAGTAACACCCAGGTGAGTTCTATTACTGTAATTCCTTCCGCTGTGAGATGCCTTTAATTCCTGTTCACGTGAGCGACTATTACGTATTTGTTATGAGGGGTGTTACAAAAGTGGTATCAGAGCGGAGTACCGCTCTGATGACGAGATACTAGGTTAAGACAGTGAGCTTAGGATTTGGGAAACTTGGGAAACGTTTGTGAGGTACAAACGTCTGTGTCTTAATGAAATTATGTGTTGACAGAGCCTTTGGCCTGCAAGTGTTAGCCCATGGGGCACGTAAATGAGTTGATTGTATTATGGTACGTTGTTGAGAAGATGAACGGTAATACCGACATCTAGTGGTGGTGTGAGGAAGCTGACCAAGGGCATAAAGGCCCGGGAATATTACCCCTGTTAAGGTCCAACTGAGAGCTCAGCGAGGAGGAGACACAAACGTCATGAGTACATTGGCGACAGTCCACTTTCATGTGGAAGTCCAGTACGAACTACCGCCGACAGTACCCCTCCCGCCACAACCCAATGGGTATAATATAACCAAGAAATATAATCCCCGAATATAGGGAAAAGGGCTACCAAGCCCAACAGACTGTTTAAACACTCTCGCAGCGAATGAATAATTCCTGCTCCTGTAACACTAATACAACCTCAATGTCATACCTCCATTGACGACCAAACGCCGTATCAATAGGCACTACCAGAGGCGAGCGCCACCACTACTACAACGTCGTGGAAAGGATCACCCAAGAACATCAGGGCAAGCGGACCGGGAGCACCATGAACTCCGCGAGACCGTCGCCCGTAATGGGACCTTTAACCACTAGACTGTAAAAAGAAATTATCTTAAGAACGTGGAGGAACTTTGTGAGAATACCGCCCTGTTATGTTCAAACTTCAATCCTAAACTTGTGTGCACACAATACAGTGACACTAGAACCCTGTCGTGGCGGTACCTGTAGGGAGACAAAGTCCAAACGTTTACGCTATTATAAATCTAATGTGATGGAGGACTTGATTATTCTAATGACAATGTGGTCAGGAAAATTTCCCAAATCCAAATATCTTCTTATTCACGAACAATCACTCTAATAGTGCTTAAACAACCAATGCAGAAGTGAGGCAAACAAGTCGGGAACCGACAACTCTACTTGCATGGCGCGCTTGCCACTGCAAGCGCTGAATTAAACATGTACCAGTAATTTCGTCTACCCCGCGCACTTGCTACTGCAAGTGCTGCAAATAATTACTACTGCAGTTACCACTGCTATTATCGTACAAACGAATACTGTGAACTGCGTAGACCTATGGTACGACACCATGGCTACCAATAATCACCAAACAATTGTACACCTCTAATATAAACTACATAACTACAATTGTTACAATAAACCTCTAAGATACGAGGCCTACAACCTCTGAAGGACCCGACGAGTCCGAATAACGCAATGAAAATGGCACACCAGCCCATTACAATTATAACTATTAAGCAAGACGAGTCAAATGACACAGGCTGAGAGCCAAGATAACATAACTTAATTAACAAACCATTAAATGGCTGAATTGGAAGTGGACGGTGAAACCTAATTCCCGGGGATCAAGGGAAAGCCAACCACAAATTGGGGTGAAAGGCTAGTGCAACACTGGTGCTGATCACACCAGAGTCGTATGACTCCTGAAACTCTTCACAAGTTGCCAACATTAATTATAGTAAGGATAAACAAAACTGCAGTATTCTAGTTACAAACAACTAGCAAAGGAAACTTGCGATTAACAGTTACGTTGTATATATATTAATCATACAAATAAAACTATGAAGGGAATACGATCGTATAACGGTCGCTGCCATACAGTTTCCAACTATATCGTATGCGCAGTATTTATATTTATTCACTTACATTTATATCTCATGATTTATTCTCTTATATTTTATGTCACATTTTCATCATCACCTTGATGTACGATGATTATTTGATTGATGCATTATATTATGCAATATATATTAAGAACTTTATCTTAATATTCTGTAACATTTCAGGACATATATATTGATAATTCCTAAGGTTTATATTATATCAACCTTAGCCTATAAATTCAATTTTCTCATTAAATACTGTAACCCATACCTTAATAAAAACTATATTATTGCCGAAAGGCATATACATCAAAATTCTTGTTTCCATCAACTCCTGATATTTTTCCATGATTACAATATTGCCACATATTTAATAAAATATTATACACATCATATGTTATAACATTTTAACTTTATAATAAATGTAACTTATAGGTTACTAACTATATTCATGTATACGCCAACCCGAGATGAACACAAGAGAATTAGAAAAATGTATCAGTCCACGGATGGACCAAGAGTGAAAAGAACAACTCTACCGTAATATGGCTATTACCAATACCTTCGCAACAATGAACGCGAATCAACGCTGAACGCGTGAGTAATTACCACCTCTGAGCATCACCTTTACCAAGCAGTGCCATATACTGTTATGTACAATTACAACTAATCAACATCAAGATTAAATTAATATGTATTATCAATATCATACCGATTATGAAACAAGTTCTAAGTAGAAGAAGGGCTACCGCCATGGGCGTCCCGCCATGTAAAGAAAACGATAAGTATCAATATATGTTAAAGACATGTCGTTTACTACTGTGACGACAGTCAGTGATGAGAAAAAAAATATGTAAATTGAACCAATGACAACCACCTAAATCGATATCACAGAACACACAAATCAAACGCTAAATAGCGTAAATAAGCAAGCATCTAATGTACAAATAAGGGGCATAAGCTCAGGAGACCGGGAACACCAACTCCAATTACCTTTCAAGGCATATCACTAACGTAACAATGTTTAAGTTAATATAATGAAGCAATGGAGCTACGGTACATACCGTAAGCAATGTGAATAACAATGATGATGAATTACTAACAGGCGCCAAACCGCGCACTTGAAAAATAAATAACTGCAGTTACGAGTAACTAGCACTAAACAATAAGTAACAACAAAGACATTACTTACTAGCTGAATACCAGGAGTATATACCAGCATGTAATGTTAATCACTAATAGTGATAAATGTTCAGTCCTAATGGACGAACCTGATCTTATGAGAAGTGGTAATATTTGTAAAAACAACTCATTTGCAGTACCATCAGTGTGAATGGTTGGGAAGTGAATAGCCAAGATGCTCAAGCAATCATGCAATCTACAATACACCCAATTAAACGGAACAGTGAACGCATATAAATACCCAAGTATGAGAACTTACCCTACGCCATATCGGAAAGCATAGGTAAGATATGATAATGACTAAACCTGGAGGAAAGAATTATGTATATACTCATGGAGATCGAGATAGGAGAACTGACATTGCTACCTCAGCACCAATATTACATAAACGATTGCAACCATACAAACGAATCAACGTTCAACGTTCAACTGGTTAGCGACCAAGTGCTACCACTAATATATTACTAAGGACATGAGTCCAGGGAACAAAAATAAGGTTCCAACCACCTTACCACCATACTGCTAGAACATTAGAATCTACGACAAGATAACCAACATTGCGGACCAATCAACATCAAACTACAACAAGGACATCCATCAAAAGGGAGATTGACAATAGAATACTTCACAATAGTCGTGTGACTGACACTACCAGTTTACTAAACGAGATATGGGACGACCGCACTCCGATAGGAGCATGTGGGCCTGGCAGACTTATTTATAGGTTAGTCAGGTAAGTAGTAATGTATCAGTATGGTACCCCATGCATGTAGACAAGTTGTGTTAGGAACACGAGAAGTAGTCAACTCCGTGCTACGGACAGTGATGTAGATCACCTCAAATGGACGAGAAGAACCGCAAATCAACCAACGGGCTAGAGGAACCAGGAACCTACGACACAGAGTAGCAGACAATACACAGTAAAGATAAGGAGACCCTTCGAAGATGACGAGGCAGATGACAGAAACAAGAAACCACTATATGGACGAATAATACGTAGAACCCTCATAAGGATCATGCAAGTTCTTGCAATCCAGAGGAATCTACCAGATGATGTGAACATAAACGCGTGACTACGCAATGATGAGGGACAAGCTAAATGCTAGCAGATACCTTAAGAAGGAATAATGGACTTGGAATGTACCACTCACATGATGATTCGCTCATCTTATCTGTTTAACTCTTTAGTTATTAGCTGCTGAGAGTTTACGCCTCTGCACTCTGTAGGACTGAGTGTTTTGGTACTGCACTTGTGCAGCTATTAATCTAGTAGAAATACAGAAAGATGCAATGGATATCAACAAGAGTGTGTATCAAAGAACTACAATAGTGTATTACTCTGGAACAAAACCACCAGGAGACACGGATGACAATCATCATCTACGTGGACATGTAGGCTGGTACGTCTTGGTATTACCAAGACAAGTGCAAAGAGCACCAAGTACTAACAAGAGCCAATGTCATATTATACCTCAAACTGAATATTAGTGGAAGAAGACACACGAATGTATGCTAGTGATCCAAATAAGAGGATGCACAGTAATGAAAAGAGGGAAATTGAGCCTATGTTCATGGGTCTGCACCTCATACAGAGCGAGTGGGCCCATTAGAACGAACTTGGTAGAGAGCACAAATATGTGTCTCACCCTTTATATATATTTAAGAGCCCAAAGGGGCTAGAGTCATACCCGTCTCTCTGATATGAGAATAATCTACTCCAAAGGTGAAAACACCACATGAGAGTTAGAGAACTCTATGAAAGCCAAGTATCCAGCGCTCCTTGTGGAGCGGCTGTCGAATACTTGTGGGATACGGGGGCGTAACCCTTTTTAAGGGGGGTAGAGCCTCTTGGCTGTGCACATGTTCGCACTGAATTTGTTGTTCACAGTTGTTTGTTGGCTTATTTCGTATGCGGGGCATACAATAGTTGTGGGTATGCGGGGCATACGATGTTGGTTGTTGGTATGTTTGTGGATGTGCGAGGCACACGATGTTGATTGTTGGATGTTGTTTGTGATGTTGTTTGTTCATTTTGTTGGTGTTGTTGGGTACGCGGGGCGCACGTGGTTGATTTGTTTGTGTGAGATGTGCACTCGTATGTATGAATTTTATGAAATACTTAATGGCGTGCTTACACCCAGGGTAGTACCTTCTTCATGATATGGTGATATATATATTGTTGTACCTTGTAGATTGATTACTTAGGGTATCGCTTAGATACGAAACGATTAATTAGATACGAAATGTGGAAGGATGATATGGTATGACACCTCGGGGAGGTTGTCAGGATTGGTAGAACTGATAGGAAATGATGGTGCTGATGGATCACCTATATCCATATGTGTTTGAATTAACGCCACAATTGAGGGCTATGTGCGGTATTAGCACAACACGATATGCGTAAATGATATATCACATAGATATACATTATGGGATTGTAAGGGTAGTTATTAATACACCTATTTAAGTAAAGCGACTTCGGGACACATACATGTACTAATTGATTATCGTGTGTGTCTGTATGTGTATTTGTATGCGGGGCATACGTGTTTTGTCTGGTTGGTAGGTTGTCTGCGCATTGCGCATATGTGTATGTTGTGAACGTGTATGTAAGTATCCTACGAGGTACTTGGATGTATGAATGGTTGACAATTGTTATATATATATATATATATATATATATATATATATATATATACTTCTTATGAATTCAGTTATACTGTACCGCTTAGGTATCGTCACATTAAATAGATGTGCACCATGGCTATATGGGTAGTTGTTATAAATCACTCGAGAAAGACGACTTCGGGACGAAGTCTCCTTAAGGGGGGTAGACTGAAATACCCCTAAATAATTAAACGCTATTTTAATATATAAATAGCTATATTAAAGTATAAATAATCAAGCGAGTAATAATCTGCGAACAGTTTATTATTACCGTACTTATGTACATACGGATATATATATATATATATATATATGTAAATGTACATAACGTTACGAGATTATAACGTTGTACATATAACCAAAACGTGAAAAAAATAAGAATAGTCGTATATATATATGTATACATACAACTAGTAACGCTACATATTAATATAGTCACTTATATACAATAAATAGGCTTAAAAGGGCTGAAACAAAAAAAAAAGAGCACCATGCTCTAGCCGGGATTCGAACCCGAGACCTCTCGTACCCATCCCGAAACCTTAACCGCTTGAGCTGTGCTCAAATTCAGTAAACCATACCAGCTTAATTAGACTAGTATCACGAATACCTCTGTAGGTACACAAAAAAAAAAGAACAACAAGAAGTGAACCGCAGAACTGATTGCAGTATCAATGGTGACGAGAATCTCGATTCAGGTTCTGGAAGATCCATGCCACACTGAACATCACCCTCTACCACTCCTTAAGTTACGACTCCCTCAATCACCCTCTGCACCATCGACTAAATCAGACACAAAGGAGACCAGAACAATAATGACAGTGCCTTATGCCCGACAATCTGAAGCGCAAGTGAGCTGCTTTGATTTGTTAAAGCACTCCAGTGTCAAACATCAGAGCCCATGTCTATTCTCGAGCTCCTACGCACCAATGTGCCCACTTGCCTAACTTCCACAAAATTCTCTCAACGGTTCTCTGTAACAGCAACTTCAAGTTGGTCAAACCATGCCACTAGGTCATCTTCTGGTAGAGGAAAAATCAGACAAAGAGACAGCCACCCTATCTTTTCTAGTATGCCCATACCTTCTGGGAACGCAGAGCCATAAACACCATTAGATTGGGTTTTTGATGCAAATAAAATAACCAGGAACAAACTGCTGCATTTACAAAAAAAATGAAGAACTTCTGTCCACTAACAACTGACTAGCCACGCGCACTCCAGCTCCTTCAACTCCACCCTCTAATTGATAGCCTTGCCCAGCCTTTCTCCTCCTTCCCTGCATGCGGTGCCAGTAACAACCCGAGAAGCCCTGCTATCCCCATGCGTGAAGGTAAGCTCAAGCCTTCATGGCACTCGTGAACACCTTCTATCTTGTTGTTTCAGTCCTCTCCCTCTCCTGTTTTATGCTCGAAAGTTTCCCTGCAGCCTAGGTGAATTCCCCTTCTAATCTGTGCATGAGACTGTCTGGGAATCTGGCTCGTGAGGAGTACATCAACTCCACGAATAGTAGGCCATTACAGTTTCAAAGAGAAACTTAACAAGATAAATCCCAACAAGTTCCTCCAAGAGCTGTTCAATCGGTCTCTATGTCTTGTAACCTGAACTCATTTACTTCCTTCTTTCCCTGTGTGCACGTGTACACCCTATTGTTCCCTAAATGAAGAACCTGAAGACCCTTGAACAAGAGCCAGTCAACCCCTCACGTGAAACACAATCATCAGGTGAAACCTTGAGCAGTTCCTTCTTTCTTCCTTTGTTTTCAGTCATGGCTGTCTCTAAATTGCCAAGTCTAACTCTTGGGTAGGTGTGAACAGTGAATGTTGAGCAACCAAGGTATTGGAAGCTTACTTTGAGCCAAGGAATTTCCAGGAAGAACCCCCCAAAACAAAGTAAACAACTCAAGGTATTAAAACTGTTCAAAGGTTCTGTGCAGATTTCTTTTTTTTAGAAAAGAACTGGAATCTCTTCGGCATGATAAAATCAGTGGGGCTGTCCACCTTGTCGTGAATCTATTTTGAGATTAAGACTATGATAAACACTTAATCATGTAGTAACCAACCTAAGAGTGAGGAAAAACTGTCAACCTACTGACAGAACTAAAACAACAGAAGAAAATGCAAAAGTTGCATATCAGTTTTGGATCTTTGGTGTTCTGTACAGATACGTCCAGTGGGGCATTCTGGGTTGCCTTGGGTTGTCTTAAAACAAACAAAGTATTAAACCTTATAACTAAGTAGACAGATGGTTGGGGCAAGAAACCAAAAAAAAAAAAAAACACTGGTAAACCAGACAGAAAAGAGCCTGTCAGGTTTCTGGTTCGATTTATTAGTTTCAGGGTATGGATTTTTCAGGAATGTTACCCATGTAGTTCTGATCTGATATGGGTTTAAATACCTTGAATAAACATCAACTAAGCAGGCAAGGAAATTTAGAAAGAGTTAGAGTCAGGATAAATTAAGAACAGGAAGGATACCATGAGAAAGAAATGTAACAGAATCAAGATTTTCAGAAACCGACAGTGGTTATCAGTTTTAAAATGCTTCAGTTTTAATTCCTAAGGTTCTGTGTTCCGAATAAATGGCTTGTGTAATGAGCCAACGGATCTAAGACTTTCTAGCACACTTAAGTACGGGAAAGAACCTCTTGAGGAAATCAAAACTCAATCTGATGCACAACACTGAAATAAAAAGAAGGAAGATACAAAAAAGGCGAGTTTCTGTTTCTGAAAAACCTTGCTTCCAGTAACATAGGAGTGTGTCTTAGTTATCTGTAAACCTAGAACCCACTAAACATCTAGACAATGACGAGAACCAACTAATACTCTAGGACTGAAGTCAGAAGGGAAGAAAGAAAAACTGGTGTAAGAAACTGTTTCTCTGTAACGATCAAACTTGGGTTTCGGTGTAAGAAATTTCAGAAGAGCACCTAGATAATCTTAGACCTGCTATGAGGATAAACCAGGCTAGACAACTAGCTGGTTAGGAAATAAATTCGGAGAAAGAGAGGGGATAACTGAGCGATCACAGAAAGACAAACAAGAAGAATAATGAAACACCAGTTTTTGATGCAGTTGAGTTTTAGTTTCAGTTTTCTTAGCAGATGAGTGTCTGGGGTTAAAGCATGATGTTGGCTAGTGGGTAAGGAGTCAGTAGAAACGTAACCAGTTAAATAAAAGACAGACAGGGAAGAAGGCAAGAACACTTATCAGTTTCTGTTTTGATTTCACATTTTATTTCAGTACCAGTTCCTTACCAGATTAGTGTCTAGCTGTCTTTTGTATCTGTAACAAGTTGTCCTGGGCTTAGAAACCTAATAACACACCTAACTGGGACAACAGTTGGAGAGGGCTGAGAGTCAACCACGTGAACAAACAGAGAGTAATAAAATGAAAAAAAAAACTGCAGTCTGGTTTCTGTTTTTGGTTTCAGTCTCAGAACTTGCTGTCTCTGTATAACTAAGTCGTAGGGAGTATAAGTGAATGGCATTGAGTGATTAAAGAGCTTAAAACCTAACTAACTCGTGTAACTGATATGTGAAGCATTTGGGAACCTGATTTACAACCAGCAAGGAGAGGTTAAAGGAAAACCGTGTAGGACTGCTACTTACAGTTCCTGCAGATCTAGGTTTCTGTTAGATGAGTTTTCAGAAAGGGTAGCTTCATAGTTTTAAGTGGGTTGTGAGTTCAAATCATTCCTAACACAATCATCTAGTAGTGAAGAAGCTTTGGGAAGTTTGGAAACCGATCAGAGGACTGAGCAAAGACTTGAAGGAAAGATACATAAACAATGTTTTTCAGTTTTATTACAGGGACTAAACTGTCTCTGTAAATGAACATAACAGATTGTTTGTGAGTGTTGGAGAGAGTTAATAATGAACCTAAAATACTCCTAGGAGGGTGAATCAGGCTGATACAATCATTAGGAATTTTGAAAATCAACTTAATCACCAAACAGAAACAACAAAAAAATACTGCAAAGGCATGATCGTCAGGTTTCCGATGCCATGTTTGCTTTCTGTTCAATTGAATTACAGTGAGAGGTTAAGTTGTAATACAGACCTGGGTTTTATCTATAATTATTATGGTGGGGTGGTGATTTTGTGACGTGGAAGAATTGAATCTGACATGTGTATACATGTGTAACCAATAACTAAGCAAATGTGGACAACCTTGGGTTATATTTTACCACAAAGTTTTGGTGTTATAAAATTAAATACCTACTATATATTATAAGTTATGTGGTAGTTTTGTGAGTGATGAAAGTATATAATAAAGGAGCTCAAATGTGGCACATGTGTATATTATTTTCGATACATTCCTAAGTTGCCAAGCCACTTGTAATAAAGTCTAGTGACACATAAATATCGTACCGTATAACATTATAGAACAAATGTAACACAAATAATATTATGTGGCTAAGGATGTAGTTATTCAAACTGTTATGCTAAATGCATACATACAAAGATAAACACGTACCAAGATAAAGTTATACATTATAGTTATAACGAAATAAAATACTAAGGATAGTATAAGACTCTGGTTTGATAAATAAACCCTAGTGAAGTATCATGAGTGTATAACGCAAGGTTTCATGCTCTAATGTAAACCGAGAATTAACTCACACAACGAGTAAGGGGTTTATAAAATATTAATAACGATACTTTAATTAGTAACAAATGTTAAGTCTGGGGACATAGTACTAGGATTTCAAACGTTATTCGGAAATACCGAATTGTGTTGTCATATGGATTGACGCTTAGTGTTCCTCGTATTACTAGATCGCATTCCCGACGTACGCGCTCGAAAGCTCTAGTGGTCTGCACTGCACGAATCTAGTCAACGGTGTAGTGTACGGTATGTAAGGGATTTGATCCGGGTTGTCCTGAGGAATTCCTCGGGCTCGGATTTGTTTGATAAAAACTTGTGTGAATGTATGTATGTATGTGATTTATGTGTGTGATGTGTAGTAGTTCACTGCATTATCTATTTATGCACGAACGTCCTACGGGACTAATACTACGTCGACTATAGATCGACTTATACAAAACTACATATGCGAAATGTGTGATTGTGACCACTGTTGCTTGAACTAATACGCTAAGTATTGCAAGTATGTAGTTATAACCTAAGTAAAATACTTAGGAACGGGACACGACATTGTCGGTCTCTAGAGCTTTGACTCGAACGTGAATGTTACCTAGAATAATTCTAGGCATGCGTAAGACCCATAGGGCAGCCAACAAATTAAGTGATGTACTCCATAACTAAAACTGTAAGACTATCTAACTAACGAAGCTAACAGTGGAGTGTGAATGAATGTGATGATGTACCTTAATCCAGACAGTCACAGGCTGCTGGTCGCGCGTAGAGATCTCTTGGGTTATCCCGTATCGGGTTTTCCCTAGTTAATCCTGATCGTGCCTAGATAGATCGTCAGGCGGAGTGTGCTACGTTGGCACCAGGCCCTTGGCCACCTTAATGGACGCCTTTACAAAGGCAGAGTGAATAAGTCCCAGAGTCTTCGGATGATCAGGGCAGTGAGCACCTTTGTGTGTACGTGGGACTACTGTCCAAGTGAGTATATTTCGGGTTGTCCTAACTGACGCCAGAGTCTTCGGATGATCAGGGCAGTGAGCACCGATTGGATTGGATGAATGATTATATAATCATGCATGTTGTTACAGTATTTATCATATCTGTTAAAATGACAAAGCATGAAATCAATCTAATATCAAGACGGTTAAAATGACAAGTGACCAATAGGGTCCAGATCCGGCATACTCAGCGTCTATCGCTGAGACTACACTTATTGTGCAGGTTGCTGAACACGTTGAAGCCGAAGTGCGGGACTGGGTAGTTAGGACGTTGTTGATTTGGATTTACCGTTCATACCTCGTTATGTATTAAATGATTCCACTGGAAAGGGGTTGTAAGATTTGGATTATGTTTAGATGCTCACAGTAGTTGTGCTTTCGATACTTAGATAGAAATGTAGGTGGTATCTCGTTGTCACCGCGGATTGTATTTTTATGTTTAGTTTTGTTAAGATGTTGTACTGCTACATCACTCGTATGGGTGAGTGGTGGCAAGTAACACCCAGGTGAGTTCTATTACTGTAATTCCTTCCGTGAGACGCCCTTTAATTCCTGTTCACGTGAGACGACTATTACGTATGTGTTATGAGGGGGGTTACAGCTAAACAATTCCAAAAGGAAAATTGTATTTGTTAAATGTAAAGCTTGAAGGCTTATTTTCTCTTAACCTTTTGTCGTTATCCAAAGTCGGATATACTGTGGATGATCTATTTGTGATGTGGCAGCATCGGATATGAGCTAGTCTCATCATTTTTTTTTTTTCCTAGCTCTAAAAAAAGAAACAAAAGAGAAACCAGCAGACAACTGAAAAGTGGGTTGATGAGGGTTAGGGGGATGTGGCAAATAATGTTTTTAGGCATTATTCAGTAGTATATGGAGAATAAAGAGTTAGTAGTGATGAAGAAGGAGTTTGTGGTGGGCATTGAAGTGGTGGGAGGTTTATTCACTTAATCTGCGTAAATAGCGGTTGATAAACTTACCTATTTGGCAGAGTCATTAGTCTATGTTCAGTATTGAATTCAGTCTAACAACCTAACACCACAATAATAGTCTATTTTTAAAGTTGAATATTCTTAGATTGGATTATGTGGCAAAATGCTAGTGGTCATTTACTTGTTTTTAAAGAAGGGCTATTCTATCTTCCATTCCTTGTTAAATTTTGATTATAATCCCTTCAGAAAATAAAAAGAAAAAGAGCGGGTAATAGAGCCGTGCAAGAAAGGTTTCTTATAAAAACAATTAGTAAATGGAATTTACTTTACCTCAAACAAATAATAATTAAACAAACCCATGACTAGTGGCTTGACCATAATCATCTGAACTCTTGAATAGTGCTTAGGTTGAATTAATTAGTTGACTCAACCAAAATAAGAAACCATACGAGAAGAAACCAAAGATATACTTAGGATTTAGAACTTATATTTTGTGTCTACTTAGTGATTGGATTTTGATCCATAGAACAGAACGAATATTCATCATAAAGTATTGAATCAGTTTTAACTTCTTTCTAACACATTACAAATTACTTGTAAGTTATTATCTGTTTTCATTAGAATACTGTATAAATACAAGATGATAGGACATACTACCATTGTTTTGAACTGCTCAGTAGTGGTACACTAGCATTTTATTGTCTTGTCAATGTCTGATGGCCAATTTTGGAAACATCTCTCAATGAAACTATTGTTATGAAACATGATTTTCTCCCTCCATTTTCTATACAAACCAGAGCATTGTTTCTTCAACGTTGTTGATGCTATTTTGATCGGCAAACCTAGGTTCAATACTGAAGCCCGTTTTTAAGACCATCCTGAAGCAGAGTCCGTCAGTCTTGAACTGACGAACAGAGAAGAAGATAGATATTTAACAAGATTTTATCTAGCTGTTTAAAGATAAAATCTTGAATGATAAATTCTCACACGGTCTCTATATCTATATAAGGGGAAGAAAGTCTAGGTAAGAAAGGGGGAGTTTTACGCAAAAGAGAAAATCATAAATACAATGTAATTTGTGAGAGCAACAGTAAGGGTTAATATAGAGAAAATCAGAGGGAGAGAGAGTGAGATTGTAGAGTCAATTCAGAGAAAGTTTTGCTACTGATTTCGTTGTAAGTAATTTGAGTTCAGATATCTAATTACATGTGTATTATGTCAAGATAGTGTTCTTGACATGGGGGTTGGTATTAGCATTGAATATGTGATTGTGTAACCATCGTTATACGTGATTATAATAAAGGTTATACCTTTATGCTATTTTGGTCTTCCCTTCTTTCTCCCTGTTCGTCCTCATTTCTGAACTTAGACCATCGACACCTTCTGAGTTGTAGACTCAGCACCGACATCTAGGAATCAACAATTGGTATCAGAGCAAGGTAACCCTAGACACAGAAGAAAAATCTTCAGGGTTGATCATGATGAATTCCTACTATGTTAAACCTCCAAAGCTGATAAAATTCAACTGCACCAGTTGGTACGAACAGATGGAGGATCAATTAATCTCTATTGATCTGCAATTATGGGACGTAGTGAATGAAGGTGACCTGAAGCCGAAAATTAAGGAGGATGGTGTCACCAAAGAAAAACCAAGATCCAGTTGGAGTGAGAGCGATAATAAGTTGATAAGCAAGAACAGACAAGCTCGAAGGATTATTATGTCATCACTATCAAACTCAGACCAACAAAAAGTGTTAGGCTTGCGCACTGCCAAGGAGGTTTGGGAGTTTCTCAAAACGGCATGCGCTGGATCAGACTCTATCAAAAAGGCTAAAGGCAAACAGCTCAAGAAGAAGTTTGCCAACTTTAAGATGTCAGAAGTAGAAACTATTTCAGAAACACTAGAAAGATTTGATAAGATACTGTGTGAGTTCAAGACTGTTGGAGTGGTTCTCGACAATAATGTGGTTAATGAAAGGTTTCTTGATAGTCTATGTAAAGATTGGCTAAACTTTACTACACTTTTGGAGTCCACAAAGGATTTATCCAAGTTATCTTTCGAAGAGCTGGGATCAGAACTGATGGTGTATGAAGGTAAGATGAGAGGTGACATTGTTACTCAAGCTAAGGATTTGGCCCTAAACGCACGTGAAACTACCACAATATCAGAAGATGAGGATTGTGACATAGATGAGGAAATTACTAAGATTATGAACATAATTCAGAGGATGAGTAGTAGACAACAAAGGTCAAACCAACAGTGTAAGTCAAAGAAGGGACAAAATACATGTTTTAAGTGTAACAACTAACAAGCCTGGTCATGTTGTCAAAGATTGTCCTCTCCACCAGAAGGAAAATTCTCAGAAGAAGATTAAGAAACACACAAATACAGTTGCAGCTGCATGGGGACAGGATATCTCAGATACAGACTCAAAACCCGGGGAGTACGCGCAGATGTGTTTGACGGCAGTTGCCCACGAAGATGATGACATCAATACTGAGTATAACATAAAAGAGAAGGAAATCTGGAAGGATACTCTTGAGAAAGAAGAGATATTTATTCAGCTAACCTCTGCACTCTCTGAGATAAAATTATTGAAGAATCAATATGATACTAAGATTAAAGAACTCAGGGCTAAGGTGAAAAGTCTGAGTTAGTCTTCGACTGAAAGCAAAAATCGTGTCATTGAGAGTCTAGATAAGCCAAGGATTAACTTTATAAGTCCTTTGGAAACTAGGATTCTCACTCTTCCTTGTTGGGCACATGAAGAGATAAATTCTCTTTTGGATAGCAACAAATCACTAAAAAGAGAATGCGAAACACTTTAAGACATGGTAGCCAAGGCAAATCGAAAGTTAGAACTTCAGACTCCCGCTAATCCAACTTGGTATACCGGGAAGGCGAATTTAAAGCAAATGATGCAGAATAATAACTCAGACAAATGCGGTTTGGGATATAAGTCCGAGACATTCTCTCAGTCTACGATTGAGAAGTTACAGACTGTAACTGCAAGACATCAGCCAAGATTACACTCATGCTGATATTGCCACCTACTAGGACACAAGGTTAGATGGTGTCCCCAATTGTTGAGAAAACAATTGCGTGAAAAATCATCAAGGCAGAACTCATTCGAAATCAAAAGATTGCACACTAAAAGGTGGGTTCCTATCAATCACTTTAAGTCTGAGTCTACAACTGAGATCAAACAAGTTTGGGAACCAAAGTTAAATCGGCCCTACTAGACTCGTCAAGAAAACACCTCACCTCTTTCAGAATTATCATCTCCTTCCCAAAGATCTGACCATGACGCACTACTACCCCCAATTCATAAGGTTTATGACTTAGTTCCTTTTTTATTTGGCAAAAGGAGGAAATTGGTCTTGAACGTATTCTACAATTCAGGGGGAACATTCATCAGTTCAAGACTTACAGAGTTTGCCACATCAAAAAGGGGGAAACTGCTGATGCTATTTTGATCGGCAAACTCAGTTCAATACTGAAGCCCGTTTTAAGACCAGCCTGAAGCGGAGTCCGTCAGTCTTGAACTGACGAACAGAGAAGAAGATAGAATATTTAACAAGATTTTATCTAGCTGTTAAAGATAAAATCTTGAATGATAAATTCTCACACGGTCTCTATATATATAAGGGGAAGAAAGTCTAGGTAAGAAAGAGGGAGTTTATGCAAAAGAGAAAATCAGAAATACAATGTAATTTGTGAGAGCAACAGTAAGGGTTAATATAGAGAAAATCAGAGGGAGAGAGAGTGAGATTGTAGAGTCAATTCAGAGAGAGTTTTGCTACTGATTTCATTGTAAGTAAATTGAGTTCAGAACTCAAATTACATGACTCATAATAGATGTATATGCAATAATTAACCCTCAACGCAACAAAGGTGGAACATTAAGAAGGTAAATTAGGAACTGAGACTCCCCTGATGTTATAGATGGAGGAAGATGTTTTTCCTCACACTTGAAGTTGTGCAGGGGTCGAGATATTCCTCATGAGTCACAGACAGTAGGCGTGTTGTGCAGAGTAAAAGTTGCTAAATTTTCAATGGCATGTACAACCACAGAATAAAGTGCATTAACTCAAACGACAGAGAGTATTTGAATCGTATGAGTTATAGTTAGAGAAAGAATACTCCCCATAGTTCAAGTTTAGCAGACGGTCGCAAGTAGTGTGGTTCCATTTCCTGTACTTATTGCCGTTTGTTTCGCAGTAGAGGTGACAAGTAAAGTGATCATTTAAGAACGCTGCACGGCTTAGATAAACATGAAATTTAGCAATTGAATAATTTAAAACACTGCGTAATATAACCATTACCACTTCACCTGCAGTCTCGTGTTCTACTGTTAGTTTAAACAAACAAAAGTAAAATAAATCAACGAAAAAGAAAAGTACAAAAACCCAACAAAAGAAAAGAAAGTAGTCTAAATAGGAAGGCGGTCACTGAGGCGGTGGTGGTGGTGGAGGTCTCGCTCCCAACTGGGCAATGAGCATCTCCATGAGCTGGTTGTTCTGGGCCTGCTGAGCGGCTGCCTCTCTCTGGTGTGCAGATGCCTCTGCCATGAACCTAGCAGCCTCTCGGTGTAAAGCATCACTGCGCTCCAAACGCTCAGTGATCATAGCCTGGGTGTCACGAATGGAGGTCTGCTCTGCCTGGAGGTGGTCCTGTGTCTGGCGGATGTCATCTATGTGTCCCTCCATGCGCACCTGGCGCTGCTGGACATCCCCGAACTGCTGCTGCACCTCTCCGACCTGCTGCTGGACAGCTCCAAACTGCTGCTCCATACCCCCGAATCTCTGCTCCATCCGCTGCTGCTGCTGGAGAATGGAGTCCATCAGAGTCTGCATCTCAGGTGGGATGCTCATCACTGGGGCCGTGGGGGGCGCCATGGTAGCAGTGGCCGGTGTAGAGCTGGAGCTCGCAGATGTACCAGTGGATCCTAGGCCCGAGCTGCCCTTCACCCAGCTGCCGTCATCGAGGCGTAAGAAGCCCCATCTCCTGAAGGTCGCAAGGGAGATGGGTGTCTCACCCTCCCTCACCGCCATGTCAGTGAAGATCTCCTCGGGGAGGGTAGAGGCAAGAAGATGCTGGATGAAGATAGGAAAAATAGGGGTGATCTTCTTCTTCGTCCATAGATAGGTCACCACCTTATGCAGCTGCCTAAACATCACGAAAGGTAGCGAGATCTGCTGGGCTGGTGGATGTGGTGAGGCTATGAGGTAGTCGAGGAGCACACAATCCTCATCAGAAGCATCATTCCCAGCCTGAGGCCGGATCTGATGACTGAGGATCTCTGCTAGGGTCCTCTGGGGAAGGGAAGGAAGGATAGCATACGGGAGTACAGTCTTATTTTCCTCACCCCGTCGGCGAGTAGCACTCCCTACCTCTTGTAACCACCTAGTTTTACTCTCCCTAAGCGAGTCCTCCGTAAACTCTAGATGCATATCCGTATTATCCGGGAGGAGTAAAAGATCAGAAAAAATCTCAGGGGTTACCTCCACCTGGAACTGGCGTACGTAGGAGGTAATGCTGTGTGTCGTGTCTGACGCCACAGCATTGGCGTAGAACTCTCGTACCAGCTCTGGAGAGAACACACCCACACCCATGCGCAAGATACTGCTGGCGCCAATACCCTCAAATATGGCTGGAAGTCCGGCGGCAGCTGATGCGTCTCTCGATGACGAAGGCGCCACCCTGATCATACCATGCCTGGGTGGCAACTGATCGGGAACCATCAGGTCGGAGTGGGGTCTGGGCCGGCTCTGGCTGGTCGTGGTCGTGGGTTCCTCGAAGAGGACCCTGTCTGTGTAAAACCCCCTCTAGTGCAAGCCATCTAAACGATAAACAAAAAGCAGTAAGTAATCTAAATAGCAAGAAAACAGTAAAGCAAGAGCAACAGACACACAAACACCCGAAACCAATCGAGCCTATAGTTCTATTTGAACACATTCTTGCACACAGTTAATTTATGAGTAACAATGTATTAAAGCATCCAAACACAGCTAAAAAACATCATCAAACAACACAATATTATCCTAAAAAAAATAGTTGCAGAAAAATGGGAAAAATTCAACATGTCCGGATCCACGTCCGGGTCAACTTAGCCGGACGCAGATCCGGACGCTGTTAGAACCCTAGAAAATTCGCGCCGCGAACACACGTTCGAATTGCACACAAATTCAACCCAGTAGCACCCAAATAGCACACACAAACACGCGATTTTTCATCTTAACACTGAATAAACAACATAATCTGCAAATCTCCACCTAATCTTCCGTTAATTAACAGAAATTGATTCGATAGGGTTAATAATCGAAAAACTTGGTGCGAATGTAGGGTTTTCGGGGCGAAATGAGGAAGAAGAGATGGAGGCGACCGTGGTGGTGTATCGTCTGGGCGGCGTTTGCGTCGGATCTGGTGGTCGCCAGTGGTGGTAGTGGTGCGGTAGTGGAGGCGAAAAATGGTGGTTTGGGTTGAAGTTTTCTGGGTTCGCGTCGGGAGGAAGAAGACGACCGAAATAAAGAGAGGAAAGGAAAAGAAGAAAGAAGAAAGAAAAGCCGGGGCCGCATTTTAGTGGTGTCCGGAAGTACGTCCGGATCCGGACGTGTAGGGTTTGAGGGCGTCCGGCTGTACGTCCGGCTGGGTTTAGCCGGACGCGTTGAGACTCTTTTTTTTTATATATAAAATTAAAATCCATTGATCTAAAACACTCAATTATTTTAAATAAAAATTTTAAAAGGATACATTACCTAAAATAATCAAATAAAAATAAAATAGCCACAAGAAATGCAGAAGTTAAATAGTAATCTATTAATCTAAAACACTTCAGTGATTAAAAAAATAAAAAGGACCCATTACCACAAATACTCCAATGAGATAAACACAAGAAATTCAGAAATTAAAGAGCAAGAGTGTTTAAGGACTCCCTGATCCGTGGTGAACATTGCCATGATTCTTCCTCACACTTGAGTTCAGTTTAGCATTAGAGTGAAGTACCTGAAAGATTAAAGCTGCAAAACCAGAAGAACTCAAGTGGAACTAGATAAAAGCATTAGTAGATAATAAGAGCCAAGGCTCTTCCAATGCCCACAACGGTTATTAACGCTCTACAAAAATAGAAGAGTAAAATAAATGATTAAACTAATGAAGTGAAAAGAGATACAAACCGGTGGGTTGCCTCCCACCAAGCTGCCCGGAGTTAAAGTCTCTGGCTAGACTTTGCAGGTAGTGTCAAGGAGGGCCGCCACAGCAGCTAGCAATAGCTTTCTTCAGTTTGAAATACCATTGCAGACGCGGCTTTTTGGATGCTTTTGGAGGTGATGCTGCAGTACAGATATAGAAATAGATTTAATGGAAGAAGAAGAACCTTCAATAAAGGATATACCTGGTGCAGGAGGCTGAGAAAAGGTATCGCCTCGGTACTTCTTCAGTCGAGCACCATTCACTTTGAATACTTCTCCTGTCTTGTTCTCTAGCTCGTATGCACCATAAGTAGTGATCCCCACAACTTTGAATGGACCTGCCCAATGAGAGTTCAACTTGCCAGGAAAGAGGCGCAGCCTGGAATTATAGAGCAACACTAGATCCCCTACTTTGAATTCTCTCTTATGGATCATTTGATCATGGATTCTCTTTGTGCGCTCCTTATAAATTTTGGAACTGTCATAGGCTTGCTCTCTGAGTTCTTCAAGTTGAGACAATTGAAATTTTCTTTTCTCTCCCGCAGCGTGTAGATCAAAATTAAGGGCTTTCAATGCCCAGTAAGCTTTATGCTCTAATTCCACTGAAGATGGCAGGCTTTCCCATACACCAGCTTGAAGGGAGACATCCCTATAGGCGTCTTAAAAGCAGTCCGATATGCCCACAAGCGTCATCCAGCTTAACGGACCAATCCTTTCTTGATGTACTAACAGTCTTCTGCAAGATCCATTTTAGCTCACGATTGGTCACTTCTGCCAGGCCATTAGTTTGGGGGTGGTAAGGTAATGCCACCTTGTGGGTCACCCCATATTTAGTCATTAAGGAATCGAAGGCCCGGTTGCAAAAGTGAGAGCCACCATCACTGATAATTTCCCTGGGCACCCCAAATCTGGTGAATATGTGTTTCTTCAGGAATTTCACCACTGTCTTGGAATCAGCCGTGTGGCATGGAATAGCTTCTACCCACTTTGAGACATAATCCACAGCTACTATGATATATTGGTTTCCATGGGATGAGGGAAAAGGGCCCGTGAAATCTATGCCCCAAACATAAAAAAGTTCCACCTCAAGAATACCTTTCTGAGGCATCTCATGCTTTCTAGAAATGTTTCCCATCCTTTGACAGGGATCACAATGGGAACAGAAGTGGTGGACATCTTTATGTAGAGTGGGCCAATAGAATCCACACTCTAATATCTTTGCAGCTGTTCTTGTAAAACCATGATGGCCACCCGCCTCTTTAGCATGACAAATTCGATTACACTCTGGATCTCCTCATCTGGAAGACATCGCCTCATCAAACCATCAGCAAAATCCTAAACACATAGGGATCCTCCCAGATATAATGGCGGGTTTCTGATAAGAATTTCTTTCTCTGGTTGTAGCTGTAATCGTGAGGGATCAATCCAGAAGCAAGAAAGTTCACCAAATCTGCATACCAAGGTTCCTTTACCTTGCCAATCATGAACACCGTCTCATCAGGAAAAAACTCGTTAATTGGAATTCCATCATCAGGGATATCAAGCCGAGACAGGTGATCAGCAACTCCGTTCTGCTTCCCCTTTTTATCCACAACTTCTAAATTAAATTCTTGGAGAAGTAAGATCCACCTCAGAAGTCTTGGTTTTGATTCATTTTTCTGGAAAAGATACTTGAGGGCCGAATGATCGGTGTGAACAATCACCTTGCTTCCTAGCAGATATGGTCGAAATTTATCAACGCGAATACCACAGCTAACAACTCCTTCTCTGTAGTAGTATAATTTTCTGTGCGTCGATCAAGGTCTTGCTAGCATAGGTGATTACTCTTAGCATCTTATCTTTCTTCTAACATAGGGCGGCGCCAACAGCATAGTCGCTCGCATCCGTCATGATCTCAAACGGTTCTGACCAATCTGGTGGGACCACAATTGGAGCTGAGCAGAGTTTGTCTTTGATGGTCTGAAATGCTGTCAAGCACTCCTCAGTGAACTGAAACTTGATATCCTTCTGAAGCAGGTCTGACAGGGGTTTAGCAATTTTTGAGAAGTCCTGAATAAATCTCCTGTAGAACCCTGCATGACCAAGAAAAGATCTTACATCCTTAACTGAAGCTGGTGGAGGTAGCTTTTCTATACCTCTATCTTGGCCTTGTCTACCTGGAGGCCTCTCTTGACACCTTATGCCCAAGAACAATTCCTTCTTGTACCATGAAATGGCACTTTTCCCAATTCAGCACAAGGTTCGTGTCCTCACAGCGAGCCAGGATCTGGTCCAGTTGCTCCAGACAAACATCGAAGCTTTGTCCATAGACAGAGAAGTCGTCCATGAATACCTCGATACTTTTCTCAATAAAATCATTAAAAATCGCCATCATACATCACTGAAATGTGGCTGGAGCATTACAAAGTCCAAAGGGCATCCTCCTGTATGCAAAGTACCATAAGGACAAGTGAAGGTGGTCTTCTCCTATCCTCTGGCGCAATGGGAATTGAAAATAACCACTGTACCCATCAAGAAAGCAGTAGAACTCTTTCCCAGCTAACCGCTCCAACATTTGATCAATAAACGGTAGCGGGAAGTGGTCCTTCCTTGTGGCTTCATCAAGCGCCGGTAATCGATGCACATCCTCCAACCTGTGGTTTGTCTTGAGTCGGTACCAATTCACCTTTCTCATTGGTAACTGCAACTATTCCTCCTTTCTTTGGAACAACCTGGACTAGAGACACCCACTGGCTGTCAGAAATCGGGTAGATAATGCCTGCATCAAGAAGCTTCAGCACCTCAGCTTTTACCACCTCCTTTAGATTTGGATTTAGTCTCCTCTGAGGCTGCCTCACTGCCTTATAATTCTCCTCCATATAAATCCGGTGAGTGCAGAAACCCGGATTGATCCCTTTGATGTCAGCAACTGACCATCCCATGGCACTTTTGTGCTTCTTTAGCACCTCCAGAAGTCTAGTTTCCTGTGAAATAGACAAAGATGCAGAGATAATGACAGGCAGGGTGTTACCCTCTGCCAAGAAAACATACTTAAGATGGGAAGGGAGAGATTTGAGTTCAAGGGTAGGAGGCTTCTCTATTGAAGGTATAGGCCTTTGAATGGGTCGATCCAATTTTTCTACAGGTGGAGAGGAAGAGCGAAAGTATGACTTCCCTTGATTTAGCTGCTGGACGACGTGGCCATCTCAAAACTTGCTTTGTCATCCTTAATGGATCGACTTAATACCTGCTCTAAAATGTCAGAATACTTAAACAAAGAGTTAGAAGGATCAGTACTCCTATGGATGTGGTCATCCTCAAGATCATAAGAATTATCAATTAATTCAGCAGAGAAAACAGCATGAGAAGAAGTATTTTTCTGCATCATCTTATTAATGTCAAAGCTTAATTCTTCGTCATGAAACTTCAAGGTAATCTTTCCCTTGTCAACATCTATAACAGTTTTTGCAGTTCTAAGGAAAGGTCTACCGAGAATCAGAGGTACCTCAACATCTTCATCCATGTCAAGGATCACAAAATTTGCTGGAAAGAAAAATTTACCTACACTAACAACTACATTTTCTACCATACCTCGTGGTGTGATCGATGATCTATCAGCCAACTGGAGTCTGAAATGAATGGGAACGAGCTCACCAGCATGAAGTTTTTTGAACATGGTGTATGGCATCAGGTTGATGCTCGCTCCTAGATCGCAGAGACCGTAACCGCAATCCATGTCTCCAATCGAACAGGGATGATGGGCTGACCAGGATCACCACACTTTGGAGGCAACTTCTGTCGGATAGCTGCTGAACAGGTTTCGGTCAGCTGGATGGTGTCCTTTTCCTTATATTTCCTCTTATTCGAAATCAGATCCTTCACAAATTTAGCATAATTTGGCATCTGCTTAATCGCATCAATAAGAGGAATATTGATAGTCAGCTTTCAAAAACATCTAAAAATCTTCCAAATTGTTCATCGAGCTCTCGCTCTTTGAGGCGGTTTGGAAAAGGAAGTTCTCTTGTAGATGTTTTTCCTTTTGTATTTTTAACAGCAGTAGAAAGAGAGGAAGAAGGAATAGGAGCCTGGGTCTCCTCAGAAACTACCTCAGGAGGGGCGGGATGCCCTGATGGTGCACCGGCGGTATTAGAAAGAGGCTCGGTCTCCTCATCAGTACGGTTTCCTGCCACTTTGTCCTTGATTAAGTTCCTTCCACTTCTCAGGGTAACTGCTGCTGCTTCTCCAGAATCCTCACAATCTTCGTCTGAGACCGACACTGCCTTCAACTGCTCTTGGGATTGGTTTCTGGTGGGAAGGCAGTGATCCAGAAGGTCTCTGCTGTAAGAGGAACTGAGTTAACTGGCTCATTGTTCCTTGCATCTCTACCATGGCATTCTCTAATTTCTGCTGACCGGCTGTCAGACTCTGATTGATTACCATTTGCTGTTCCTGAGAAGACACCAACTTATCCACCATCTCTTTCAGACTGGCATTGTTTGAGCTTAATGATGGTTGCTGAGCTTGAGACTGTTGTGGCCTGAATTGATTATACTGAGGCCTAGCAAAGCCGGGTGGTCCTCCCTGGTTCATCCTCTGAGGTTGCATTTGATGTGAGTTCAGTGCATTGTTCGGATTTCCGTACCTGAGGTTTTGGTGCTGATTCTGCACCCAGGGTTGCCTGTTGTTGAATTGTCCTATGACATTGGCCTCCTCGGTTTGCTTCATCTCGGCTACTAGTGGGCAGTCCTCATAATCGTGTGCATCCCCACACTGAGAGCAGCAGACTTCGTTGGTACTTGTAGAGACTTTCTTGGCGGATTGCCTAGAGGTTGGCCCCATGGTGAGCTGCTCGAGCATTTTTGTCATGCTTCCCATAGTAGTTTTCATCTGTGCTTGCTCGGCGGCTAGCTGTTCCATCATCGGATCCAGAGCTCGGGAGGAACTGTGACCTATTGAGAATACTCGTCCTCCATTATTGCTCCATTGACGAAGCTCTTCACAGTATGACTCCATGGCTGCCATGAAATCCTCCCCGCTTTTTGCTAGTAGGTTCCCTCCTAGGGCAGCTCTTATCTCACCTCTGTTTTCGTCTTTTAGCCCTTGGAATAATCCTTGAGCCAATGAGGTAATATCCTGACCATGGTGAGGGCACTGGCGGAGTAGTTCTTTGAATCGGTCCCACGCCTCGCAGACTGTCTCGCTACCCATCTGTCTGAATGCCATTAGGTCGGCAATCATCTGTCGTGTCCTGGAGATGGGAATGTACTTCTCGTAGAATTTGTCCATCATCTGCTCCCAGGTGGTAATGATGTCTGGCGGTAGTCGATGGAACCATTTCGAAGCTTCTCCAGATAGGCTGTGCTGGAACAGACTCAGTCTGGCATACTCCTCCAATCCTTGAGATAAGCCAAGGGAGTCCAAGTGCACTAGAAATCGATGTACATGGTCTAATGCATCCGCTGGGTCGGCACCTGAGAATGTTCCTGCAGGGTGATTTCGAACAGCATTGGATTGATGAGAAGGTTATACCTTTTGCCAATCGGCTACAAGTTCTGCAGTTAGATCTGGTAGAACCACTGGGCCTCTTCTTGGTGTGGCTGGTGGTCTGTTTATTCTTCCCATCGTGTATTGGGCCACTGCACCTCCTCCAATTTGGTCATGATTTGCTGCCATGTTGAAATCAAGCTGCCTTCTTGCTCTCAGAGCTTGGAGGTAGACTCTCTCGATTTCGGGATCAAAGTCTGTATCCGGGGGACCAGTTGAACGCGTTCTGCGCATCCACTAGGTACTTATAAAATGGCACAAAAATAAATTAAACCTAAACACAAATAATAGACAAAACAAATAATAATATACAGGTTGTTGTAATAAAGTAACAAATTAACCAAGGCTAGGGACTAGACAAAGTCAAGTCCCCGGCAACGGCGCCATTTTGCAAACGATATTTGATGTATTAAAAGCCTAGAAATAATCCTAGAATTCAATAATTCAATAGACCGTCGGGTTGCAAAAATCCCGGTCGAAATAGTATAGTAATTTATGAAGCGACCAGGTGTCAATCCACGGGACTTGTGGTAAGTCTAGCCTTAGGCAATGGGTAACTTAAAGGGGGTTTGTTTTGGTTTTGGTTCTAAATAGATAACAAGAAAGTAAATAGCAGGTAAATTAAAGTGATAGATTGGGAATGTGAACGGTACTCTAGGTTCAGGGAGTTGTTTCACTAGCTAGGTTCTGCATATTCTACTGCTTAAGCGGAGATTTGGATAGGCTTGTAATTCTCAATTATCTATTCTGTATTAAGTCTTAATTCCAGATAGCTCATCTAGACAGGACACGTAGTTCTAGTCTAGACCTAGCAAGTATATCTAGATGGTTTTATTGCACAAATTACTAGTCTGGTTTAATTCGGACTAAAGCTCCTAGTGACTAATGTAATCTATCCGATTGCAATTATCACAGGTAACAGGTTAATAGGACCGTCAATGCTAATCACCTTATCTGATCATAACATGATTCGAGGGCTGATAATAAATTCATGACGTTTACTAAAAGCACTTAAAAAGCATTAACCTGAACAATCCAAATAGTCTCAATAAAGCAGTAAAATAATGCAGAGTTTAACTAATTACAACATCCCTTCCCCTAGAGTATATCCTCTTAGCTAGACATAGCGATTATAATCATAAATGAGAGAGAGTTGAGAGGAATCATCTGTTACGAAGATTTTCTTGCTCGCTCCGTCCTTTGTCCTTGCGCTATGCTGGTTTGGAGGTTGATCTTGGTGACAATGGGGTGAATCTGGTGAAATGGGGCGAAAGTGGAAATTTGGGCGAGTTTGTGAGGTGTCCGGATCAATTGGGTCGGACTAAGATCCGGACATGAGATGTCCGGCTAAGTAGGGTAGGACACGATCCGGACGTGGTGACTTTGGGTGAGTCCGGATACGGACGTGATCCGGACACGGCTAAAATCTGGTGAATGGATGCGGATTGTGTGTGTAGTGAAAGCGAAGGTTTGCGGAGAAAGTTTAATGAATGGCAATGGAATGAATCGTGAGTGAAAGGTGCAGATTATGGAGGGAGTTTGATGAATGGAGATGGGGTGTATGTGAATGAGAGGATTAACAGAGAGGGAGAGATGGAGTTAGACTGTCAAGTCTGGGACGAATTGGAATGAGGGCTGAAGCTGGGTTATATAGGATTAGAGGAAAAACAAAGGTTAGTGGTGAGTTTGGCGTATGCGGTGAGTGGGTAATTTGATTAAGTATTGATTGAGCATGGTGTTGTGTTAATTAATGTCGAGGTATGGCTAATGCGCCGCTCGGCGGATAACTGCGCCGAAAGCGTAATTATCCGCGTGATGCGTTTTTATTTTTCAGTTCTGTGTGACGTCCGGATCTGTGTCCGGATCCGGACGTGAGACAACGATTTTAGATCTGAAACTCGGGTTGTGTCCGGATAGTTGTCCGGATCCGGACATGATACAGAACTCTTGAATTGGATTTTAGGTCACGTCCGGGTTTGCGTCCGGCCAAACAGATCCGGAATGAGGTCCGGATTTGCGTCCGGCCAAACAGATCCGGACATGACCAATTTTTGTGTCTTCTCCTGATTTGTTCCCCGTTTGTTGTGTTGTAATCCTTATGATGTAAAATCTTCATTTCCTGGGTTTTTCCTATATTTAGCATATAAAATACATCAGTTCTTATCAAAACATCAATCTTAGGAAAAACACATAATAAGTGGGAAACATTGCCTGAATTGTTACAAATTATAAGGTATTTAAACCCTAAAAAGCCTATATGTTTCACACTTATCAGTATTATGTCAAGATAGTGTTCTTAACGTGAGGGTTGGTATTAGCATTGAATACGTGATTGTGTAACCATCGTTATACGTGATTATAATAAAGGTTATACCTTTATGCTATTCTGGTCTTCCCTTCTTTCTCCCCGTTCGTCCTCAGTTCTGAACTCAGACCATCGACACCTTCTGAGTTGCAGACTCAGCACCGACATCTAGGAATCAACAAACGTTATTGCCATATCTTCCTCATATGGCAATTCATACTTACTCTACATGAAAAAATAGTTTTATTTATCAATTTTATCAAGAATAAAATGTTTAACAAAAAGTTGTATAAATAATTATTTAAATAAGTAAACAAGCTTATATACAAGTTAGAATAAAATGAAGTAACGATCAATAGTATATAAAGATTTAAACCTTGGTTTTTCCATAAAGAGATAAATTACATCATCCGTCATTTTAGCCCAACTCTGAACCTTGAGAGGCCAAAACTCCTTTACCCACTGGCTTCATTCAGCAATGAACTGTTGCGCCCTTTCCCCAACAATAGCAAACCACTGCTTTGGAATGAAAACTTTAAGCCTCTATGGCTGGGAGTGTTGTAGCTTTACATATTTTAAGGCTTTATTGTGACTGCAATATGAACCTAAAAAAAGGTAGTTCCAAATGTATTCAATAAACCAAACAAACAATGAAACAGATAGATATAATCTGAATTAAACTTTAGACTGCTAGCACTTACCTGCTTTTTTCTTTTCCTACCATTTCACTGTTGAGAGGATTTAGTTGGGCCCTTCGACGATTCAGCTGCTATTTCCGAACTCATGATAGCAAATTGAATCTTGTAGTATTAACAAAAGTTCTCTGGATTATCTTCAGTAGAAGATTGCTGATGTCATGGAATCAAATCCTTGATGTCATTTTCAGTATACAAATCTCTTTGGAAGTAAATATAATCTGTCTGAATGTATACTGAACCATAATCATACTAGAGCTTTCCTTGATGATAGATCATGATTAGTTTCTGTAATCATGATAACCATATCGCTCTTATTCGGATATAACACAAGTATGATTAGGCTAATTGTTTGGTCACTTATTCATACTCTCAATTTTTCTGATAGTAGTGTTGAACTAGCATTTGCAATTATCATACCAGAGCTTTCATGAATCATCCCCACACTAGATCAGTATTCAATACACTTCACCTGGTGCATTAGAAAGTATACATATTCATGTAACATAGCTTCAAGTGGGATACTTGGCTTCTAAAAGAAGTAATGGGTCAAGGCAAAACAGCAACTGATTACGAAGAAATTTGGGCACATTGCATGTAAACATTTTTGCCGCAGTGCTTCAGACGGTCTGAACATGTGTCATCCTCACATATCGGACATGTTTTGAATCCTTTCACCGTGTATCCTGACAAGTTCTCATAGGCAGGAAAGTCGTTAACAGTACAGAACAACATTGCCTTCGGTGTGAAATTTTCTTTCGCATGAGCATATACCACTATCCCTTAATTCCACAACAACTTGAGATCGTCGATCAGTGATGCAAGATATACGTCAATGTTATGACCAGGTTGCTTTGGACCACATATTAATAGTGATAACATAATGTATTTTCGTTTCATACACAACCATGACAGTAAATTTTTTATAGATCACTAGTAGCACCGGCCAAGTGCTGTGCTGACTGCTCAACATGCCGTACGGGTTCATCCCATCGGTACAGAATCCAAGCCTCAAATTCCTATCCACATCCCCGAAATGATGTTTGAACTTTCTGTTGATATTTCTCCAGTGAGGTCCGTCTGCAGGATGTCTTAATTTCTCATCAATTTTTCTACCATCCGCGCGCCATCGTAAGTTCTTCGCATCTTTCGGGTTGGCAAACAACCGTTTGAATCTAGGAATTATCGGCAAGTACCACAATAATTTCACTGGACGATTTTTCTGAAAGGAGGAATCCCCATCCTTGTCCTTGTACCGGGACAGCACATTTAGGACACTTATCTAGATGTTCGTATTCACCCCTGTACAACTCACAGTTATTTGGGCAAGCATGAATATTTTTATATTCAACTCCCATTGGACACATCCAATTCTTTGCCTCGTAGGTGGATGTAGGAAGACCATTCCCATCAGGAAGCATATCATGTATCAGCTCTAGAAGTGTCATGAAACAATTGTCACTAACTCCATATTTCCCCTTCAAGTTGAACAAATTAAGTACAACCGTCATTTTGTTTACTTAACGCACGTAGGGTATAGCGCTGATGCGTCCAACAATCTTTGATACTCTTTCGACTTATCGACAAAAGTATCCGCAACATTTTCAAACATGTCATCCATTTCCTCATCATGGTGAGTGGTCTCACTATCATCGAATCCTAAATCACTTAGCGGTACCGACTCGTTGATGGTATTGAATGTGTGGTCGGTACTTGCGTAACATGGATCATGATTGTATGATGTTGAAACACTAGCTTCAACAGTTTCTCCATGAAAATACCATCTTCTATAATGTGGCATGAATCCACGGGTCTTAAGATGAAATCTGATGTCCTTAATGTCTACATATTTCCTTACGACCCCACAGTCAACACAAGGACATGAAATTTTTACCGCCTTTGTTCAGTCCTTGTGTTGCAATGCCGCTTTGAGAAACTCTTTCAGCTTCTCGTCAAAGTGATCCCCTCGATCACCGTACATCCAGTCACGCTCATTCTATATGAGAAAACTAAATGTGTATAAGATTTGTCTTTCAGTTTCATCTGCATTTGTATATATGTAGGGCTTGTTTCTACTGGGTTGATATTTTGTGATATCTCACCAAACTCTCAGGTTCCAACCAAACTAAGCACTACTCCAAGGTTCCAACCAAACTAACCTAGCCTAAGTACTCTAATGATCCAACATAACTAACCTAGCCTTATTCTAACAATTCCAACACAAGTAACTAAAATAGTAGTCATTCAACATCATCAAATCATTGCATTGTTAAAATAAAAAATAAAGTTTAATTACTTACTTGTTTTAAAGTTGTACAGAGGGGGAAGGTAGGAGACTATTTTGGTGATGGGCTGGGAAAGTACTGGTACGAATTCGATAGAATATGCAGAAGACCTGACAAAGAAAAGTAAAGATTGTTATAAACAAACAACAAATAAAATTTATTAATAGGACTAATACAATTCTAGAAAAGATACGGCATGACCTTCGCGTAATCATGCTAATCCCATGCTTATCATTAAGCATTCACCAATCTCTTATTCACAATGACAAAAAAAAAATCAACAATTGGTAGCAACCATTCGCAATCACTCAATAATGTCACAACCACTTTTTCACAATAATTAATTAAACAAACAAACATTGTCACTACTTGCCATTTCACCAGCAACTAATTAATGACTATAAACATCTCTATCCAATTTGTCTATGCTACAACTACCATTACCATGATACAAGAGAATGAAAAGATAATTTAGTTTAAGTATCTTACCAGTTCGATCCCGAATGATGATAGGATCTGAAAAGTCCCTTCTTCAATTTGAGATGCAGGTGCTGCAGAAAATTCTAACATATTAATCTGCAGACAGGGGCGAAGCCATGAAATTGTTGGAAAGGAGGTCGAAGAAAACTCAGCGTCAAGAAGACGCGAGAGAAACGGGTTTGAACGAGGAAGACGAGAAAGAGAAGTTTATGTGAAAAGCTTTGTATTAATTTTACATACATACAAGGTTAGGACTAATGACTAATATATACAGTTTGGAGATAAAGAAAGATTACAGAGAATCAGAAAGAAATCTAAACTATTCTAATTAACAATATTCTGAAATCTGAACTATCCTAATCGATAACACTAGGGACATATGTAAATAGACTGACATGGACTGAAATAGACGGGCTGCCTAAAATGAATTATCCAGCCCAATACCCCCCTCAAGCCGTAGGGAAGCTAGATTGCCAAGGCTTGTGCGCTGTGCATCGTGAATGCCCAACTGGGGTAATTGAGATTGATATTGTGTGCTGGGAGCACCTTGGTCATCATGTCGGCAAGTTGATTGCTGGAAGGAGTGTAAACGACATCGATCAAGCCTTGTTGTATCTTGTCACACTAGTGCAGAAAATGTTTTTTACCACGGTTATTTTGCCTATATACCACGGTTATAAACCGTGGTTTATACTCGCGTGGTATATCAGAAAATCGCAATAAACCACGGTTTGAAACCGTCGTTTAAAAGACGGATTATAAACCACGGTTGGGCTAAAACCGTCGTTTAAAGCCGTTTCTGTTGCGGGATCAGACCGATTTTATACCACGGTTTGGCTTTATAACCGTGGTATATAAGGCTTTTATACGACGGTTCATCTACATAATCGTGGTATATGACTCTTTTATACGACGATTCTCTAACCAACCGTGGTTTAAAACGTCGTTCAACTGAATTTTAAACCACGGTTTTTACATAACCGTGGTTTTTTTTCTTTTTTTTTTAGTTTTTTTGTTTTTTTAGCCTATACCATGTGTTTTCCAACAACAACAATTTACAATCACATATACAACCTGTACAGGGCATCCAACTAGTATTGCCCTTTGGTAACCAACCACACTATATGACCATAAATGAAATACCCCTAAATTAATTTAGGGGATTTCTTTTATTAAACCTTTAATAATATTATTAAATATTAAATTATTATATGGAATTATGAATATTAAATTATTATATGGAATTGTGAAATTTATTTAGGGGTTTTCTCCTATTTAACCCTAATTATTATATAGTATTATGAATTTAATAATAAGATTTATAAGTCAATAAATCTTGGAAAAATTTCTAAACACTCCAACTATATTATAAAGATTTTAGGAAGTGTTGGAACATTGTTTTGAAACATAAAAGTCAATATAAATTCTAGAAACCCTAAAGCCTTTAAGCCTTGCTAGGGTTGACTTTTTAGAATGGTCAAACCAGGCCATGAAACCTATACCAATAAATGGGTTATGGAAAACCATGAAGATCGATAAAAAGAACGTCAAAAATGGATCATCCTAGCCAAAGTTATGATCAAATGAAGTTTAGAGCCAAAATTTTGAAAAGAAGCTGACGTGGCATGGTCTGCTGAGTCAGCGCGCGCCTCGGTAATCGAGCCCCAACACTTAGCCATTTTATCTACTATAATTCCGGTAACAGAAATCAGGTTTGCCCTATCTTGTGACCTTCATAACTTTCTCATCTTAAGGAATTTTTGAGTGCCGTCTTCTGTGTTGCCTTCTCCTAAACTTCCTCTAAACAACCATAACTCACACTAACCCTAACTCGTCCTAAATCAACCGGGAAATCGAATCAAAGTAGCCACCCCAAAACCGTAACTGCAGTTTCCAGTTTTCCTTTGAATCAGGTAACTTCGTCTAGCCATAACTTCTTCGTTTCTCAGCCAAATTTCATGTTCTTTAGCTCGTTTTGAAGAGCTCTAATCCCTCTAAAACTTTCATGTTGACGACCTAAGCCAATTCCCAACCGTTTGGAAGAACGAGGTGTCTAAACTTTTGGATTCGTCACAACATAAAATCATAGTTTTCTTTCCAGAAAACGCAAGGTAAACTCGCAACTTCCAGTTTCGATTTCTTTCTGTGTAGTGCAAGTTAGGGTGAGTTCTTGCTATCAATGTGTAGAGCTATGTTTCTTTTTCTAATAGCCCAAGAACATGGCCTAACTCGATCTAGAACGTATTTTATAGATCTCCAAAGTTCGCTACTCGAAAAGCTCGAGTTCGAATTCGTTTTTCCAGAACCGATTTCGAATCCTTTCGATTCGAGCAATTCCAGTAAGTTTTCTTCAAATTCCTTCAACCTTGTTAATCGCCCTTACATTATCGGTCAATACCATGTTCCAATTACATCAATTAAGTGTTAGATTGAGTGAATTTGTGAGATTTGAGTTCGGAAACGTAAACTAAACCCTAAACTCGAACTGGAATCGTATTTGACGTACAATGCATTATAGCTAGCGATTGGTGTCATTAGAACCGGAATCGAATTTCGAAATCATAAAAACAAGAATCACTCAATTTGGTTCTGTAGATTGTGAGGAAATCGTGAATTAGTACTCGACTTGATTTTGGATTCGATGAAGAACTGGGGCTTCAGCGTCCGTCCGATCGAGGTTAAGAGATCTGGACGGTCGAGATTCAAAACGTTCTGATTTAAGTTTATTAAAGGTTTTTTAATAAATTCCAGTAAATAACTCTAACTTGTTGAATTGAGTTAATGGCCTTCCCGAATGTATTTTGACACGAAATTTAACCATAGATTTCTTATAAAATCTAGTTATTTGATGTAAATTAATATGGTTTTGGAGTTTTTAAACGTAAGTTATGATTTTTGCAAGTTACGGGTTTTCTAGAATTATTTGGTTAATTTAAAAAGATATTTTATGAAATAAAAAATTTTATAATATGTCTAAAATGTTATAGTTACTGTATATTAAATTTGGGAATTTTGGACTATGGTAAATGGGTTTAAAAATTGTGTTTATGGGTTTTTCATAAGAATAACTTATAATATATGGTTTTTAATGTAACCAAAAATTAAAGTATAGTTGATTAATGAACTTTATAGGTTGGGGAAAATATAATAAGACTAAACTAACATTTAATACAGAATGTTAATAAATATTTTGGGGTATAAACTTTTAAGTGAAGTAAATATATATAAAAGAAATAGAATAGTAACTTAGGTTAAATCAAGGAACTAAATTAATCTATATTTATATTAATTATATAATATGGTAGTTAATATACTTAATTGAAACTAAGGGAAATAATTTATTTTATAAATTATATTTTGGATGTAGATATGTGTAAAAGTTAATATAAATAATTAAATGCAATTAAACTACATAAAGAATGTCTTGAATAAATCCTAGTATACATATACGATAAATAAATAAGTAAAAGAAATAAAATACCTTATAGCAAATAGAATATAAAGGAATTAATAAGTTAAACTAAACCTATACATAATACTATTAAAAGTATATTATTTGAGGTAGTATTGAATTGTGGTTATGAAATTAAGCTTAAAGAGTTATCTTGAATTTCTAAGATTTATATAAACCATATTAAAATACATGTGTAATATTATTTGTCAAAGACCAGAATGTAAATCTATAATTTGGTTGGGTAATTAATAAGTTGGGACTTAGGAATATTTGTAATTAGATTTTACACAAATAGAACTTATTATATAATTAATAAATAAATGTAATACTTTTACATCTAAATGTTCTTAATATATAAACAATAATAAAATACTTTTACATCTAAATGTGAGGTGGATTAGTAAGTCTAGATTTAATCATTTCTTAACATTTATGGTATTGAAATATAACTTAATGTTTTAAGATAAAATCATTAAAAGGATTATGATATAAAACTATATTAAACTATGATTTGGAAATTTATCTAAATAATAATCCTTAAGTTTCTTGGCATTAGATAAGCCATATGAAATACATTATAACATTTATTACCAATACTTAGGATGTGAGTTTACAATTAAGTGAGGTATTTAGTAGTTAGAATTTATAGAAGGTTTATAAATAGGAATTTGATACTTAAAACCTTTGAACCTTTTATTAGATAAAACTAGGTTACATAGGATATTATATTGATATACTTTACGGTAATGGGAAATAATGATAGGTTATTTGAATATTAAATATGAGATTTTCATAATAGATTATCTTATTAAATAATTAACAATTTCACTTACGAACCAGAATTTAATTCTTTGATAAATTCTACTCTATGTAGATATATTGTCCATCCTAAATACAATAAAGGAAATTAATTTATTAAGTTATTCCTTTGAAACCTTAGGATTTGTAAAACAATTTAAAACGTATTTAAGGCTTAAGTTTAATGAAGTTTAGTACAAAGGATTATACATAGTCTATAGAGAGAATGTGTGTAAAAATAAAACATTTAGGAAATTAAATGTAAGTAAGGATACATAAAAGGTTATACTAAAACCTTATTGTATAGGTAATAATAAAACATATAATATACCTTGTGAATACTAAATGTAAGATTAATTCGTTAAATCTAAGTTAACTATAGTATAGTTATTCAGGATGAGAAGCAATTTAACATCTTATGACAAGTTTATTAGATGGTTGTAATTAAAAGTCATTCTGAACTAAAGATGAGATAATTGAGTTTAGCAGTTCAATTAAGTTATAATAAAACACGTCTACAACACTACGATTTCAATATACAAGATGTAGATCTTAATTAAGTTAAGGGAAAGACTTAATCATAATGGGTTATCTAGTAGATATTGTTTGAATACATAATCTTTACATTGTGAGATAGTAGTATAGTATTCTGAGATGAGTCCATCATAGGTCATAATACAATGTTTATTCTAAATTAAGAATAAAGGTATTGAGCTTAAGATTATTATTGAAATTCTTAGATTTAATTATATAATATAAACACATTTATGATATAAAGGTCTCAAAAGTCTTGAATGTGAGGATTGTGGTTAAGTATGAATAAAGTGGATAGGAGTGGACAATTAGCAAATGTTAATAGAATACATTCCTTGATCTTACCACCTTGGGCTATACAACGTTCTCAGATAACTCAAAGATTATACATAACATTTAAGTGAGGGCTTAAAAGACAATTGAGACTTTGGAATAAGAGTAAGGAGTTTATTTAAGCTTAACATAGGCTACAAGTGATTGATGATAGACTACCTTTAATATTCTTCAGAGTTTGTTGATTGTTTGCGCAAGTTGACTAGAACTGCTACAACGTTGACCAGGTACGATTTCTCGTACTCCGATACTTTTGTTGATTGACTTATGAGACGTTTTCGATAAACGCTAACTGAGTTTAAGAGGAATTTCTAAAAGGAAATGGTTGTGTGACTAACTCAGCTTGTGTGACTAACTGGGCCTTGAATGTGAAACTCACTTGGGTATTGGTTCCTTCTATTTGGTTGTTCCATTAGACATTGACTGCTTAGGGTTTACGCTTCTGCACTCTGTAGGACTGAGTGTTTTGGTATTGCTCTGGGTAGTTAGTGATCTGGTGGGAATTTGGAAAAGGTCAATTTTGGTAAATTCTTCCTTTGACTCTGGATATCGTTTCATCCATGAGCTGGTTCTTGAGGTTTCGACGTGCGCGCGTCTTCAATGGTAACAGGGGGCTGTATATCCCTCGTCCATAAGGACATTTATATCAGTCTTCAATGGTAACAGCAGGGGGGTGTATATCCCTCGTCCATAAGGACATTTATATCAGTCTTCAATGGTAACAGCAGGGGCTGTATATCCCTCGTCCATAAGGACATTTATATCAGACAGCAGGGGGCTGTATATCCCTCGTCCATCAGGACATTTATATTTGACAGCAGGGGGCTGTATATCCCTCGTCCATATGGACATTGATATCTGGCGGGGGGGCCATCTCTCCCAATTGGTTTTATTCCACTCTTGAGTTGTTGGTTCTTGGATATCTATCTTTCCATTCTTAGTCCTTGTGACTACTTGGGTCTTTCTACTCCTAACTGGAATTGGTTCTAACTTGAGCATTGGATGTTCACTAACTCATGGTGTGGTTTTTGGATTGACTAACTTTACCTTTCTATTATTTATCTTTATCCTTAACTTGTTATCTTTGGCTTGGTGATTTTAAAGTGCCTTGTTTCCTTGTTTTTCTTTCAAGAGTTAATTTCAAGTTACTGTTTATTTTGAAGAGTTATGTTTTAAAGATTGTTTTGGAGAATTGTACCAGTTCCATTCCAGGGAACTGACTCACCCCTCCCGGGGTGGGCTGCTTGGTTTTATCTTAGGTACGAGTTACTTTACAGGTGGCCACGAAGAGAACGAGTGATTGGGATGGGATTAGGTATTGTGGAGAGTTATTCTATTTTACTAGTAGTTATGTTATGTTGTTTTTCTCGAGTTCAGACCGTAGCTTTTGTAATTTTATAAGTTGTAATTGGTGAGGTTTGGTGTCGGTGTTTGGAACCCGATGGTCTGTAAACGCAGTAGAGATTTTATATTCCGCTGTATTTATTGTAAATAGGGGTGTTACAATAAACCATTGCCAATTTGAATTGCAACATCGAAAACGAATGCAAACAAACTCATTCAAACTTTCAAAAATAAGAGAGAGTTGAACTTTACAAACTTTGAGAGTCTACGTTGCTTCAGCACAAACAAAAGTCTAAGTCTAACTACACTAGAATAAGATCTAAGAAACGCTCAAGTAATTTTTACACCAAAATGCGATAAATGATCTCTTACAAAGTCGAGATCCATCTTGGAATACGTGCTCCCTGTTTTTGTGAAAAAAGAAACGATTGTCCATAAAAAGAAACTGATCATCATTAGTACACACAATTTTATTTAAAATGCAATAACTTTAACTAAAACTTTGATTGGTATAGGTTACCTTGTCATCATCATTAAGCGTGTCAATATTTTGTACAATCTCGAACATGTACCGCATCACATAATAGCCACAGCTCCGTGAATCAGGCTGTTTAGGACACTGTCATCACACCATCCATGGATTACCAACTTTAGACAGATCAAAAAATTAAACGTTTAACTTTAATACAAAAATGCATGCATAAATTAAATGATTACTTACACGTATGTAATGGAAGTCCAAGATGGAGAATGGTTTCTTCCCATCACTCAAACCAAGCTTATGACCCCTGCATAAATACAGCATTTTAAAATGAAGTCATTTATTGCCAATAATCCAGGACAAGCTTAAAATAAATACAAAATGCATTAAAATTTTAAATACTCACTCCTTCAAATATTTCTCTACACGATCTCTCGAAGGTCATCAGCGCCCAATGGGTCTAGTATCAACAAGCATGAGGTGTTGATACACAACACCATCAACATCCAATGATTGCTACCACAGTAAAACAAAGAATGTTTTGTAGAACAATATTTTTAATTTATCACATAATGTAATTAGGAAGCAAAAAATTCCAGTTATTGTGTACTTACATCTGATGATATGGGATCAACAAAATTTGCTTTTTCTTTGCATCGCAGTACAAAATCCCTACCTCACGTGCTCTGCACATCCTTGCTCATCCAATGCGGCCTGACTTGCTGACATCAATTGCGGACCAAGAAAGAGAGGGCTAATATCTCTTGTTCGCTAGCAGTCTACAGTCAACTAAAAATAGAAAATGAAAACATAAAAAAGAAGATATAATAAGAAAAGAAGAAAGAGATAGTAAACATCAAAAGAAATTAACATAGTTAATAGGCCGAAAAAAAAGAGAATGTTGAAGTAATACTAGATACTACACAATAGGCCTGAATCACAGAGATGTTAGAGTCTCCCATCAAAAATTCTCTTAGATCGCTCACGGTAATCATCAGATCTCTAGGCTCAGGGGAGTGGAAAACATGCTTAGACACTTTCATGTTGAAGTTGGTGACAGACTGCGGCCTCGTCATGAAAAAGTCATACAACATTTTTTGTTTGGCTGTCAGCTTCTTCAGATACTTGGGTGTCAGAATGGAGGGTCTCCTAGGAGTCATATCGAAAGGTTTCACCACTTCCTTTCTCACACTCTGACTCTCCTCATTTGATTTCACAACTTCCTTCCCCTTATCCACTTTCCTCTTCTTAACCGGTCTTAATTCCTTATCAATCTAATAGTATACAAAATTTAAATAATAAACATATCAGTCAACAGTCAAGTTAAAAACTAAACAGTAAGCATGTAAATAGTTTACCTTGTCACTGACATCAATGAGAGAATATGGCCATGGAACAACTGAAGATTGTGCTTGACCTATTTTACTCCACTGATTCCACTCCAACGGAAGGGAGAGTCCTCATGGCCTCGCACAATGTCGTCTACCATCACACGTGCGTGAAGAGGTGGGATGAGCTTGAAATGTACTATACTGTTCGGTCCGGTCACTAAAACCCGACCGTATGCAACATGCACAGTCTCACCATCCAACACTTGAAACAGATGGCATGATTTAGCCACCTACATCAACTCACAACAGTAAGCAAGGTAATAAAATTATATTGTTTTAAAAATAATGTTAAAATAACTAAGGAGGAAAAAAGAACAAACCGGAAGGTTTGATAAGGAAATGTGTCTCTGGTAGAAGAAGAAGGTGCAGGATGATCCACCATCGGAGTATCGCCGTCGTGGTAGGAGCAGACGTCGGTGTAGGATCATCGACCATCATAGGATCCGCCGTCGTGGTAGGATCCAGAGCAGACGTCGGTCTAGTAGTAGGTGCCGGTGTAGGAGACGCGGCCACTATCGATGTATCCGCCATCGCGGTAGGAGCAGCAGACACGGTGTAGGAGTAGGTGTCGGTGTAGGAGCATGCACCTGGCCCAATACTAAAGCCTCAAGTCTTCGCAGGCGCTCCGCTCGTAGGCGTGACGTCTCCTCAGCGTGACGTCTTTCCGACTCCTCCAACCGGTCGTGCACCCGTTCATCCACCATTCTCTCTATCATTTCAGCTGTGGTACTCTCGATCGATACGTAGAGAAAACACGTCTTTTTGGCGAACTTCCCCTCCAAGCCCCGCCCACTCGCCCTGGATGATCCTTTTGCCCAAGGGCCTTATTCAGTGGATCATCCTGAGACGGAGGGGCCGGAACCATCTCCCATCGCTCAGTAGATCCAGACTATTTTAAATTACAAAAATATTAGAAATGAAGTTACTAATTAGTAAACAACAACTTTTAAAAATATATATACTTACAATCTTTGAAGCCAACTCAGCAGTCTCGCTCTGCGGGAACACATATACTCCCTCGTCATTTTTCTTCATGCGACCCAGCATAAATGTCTGCACCCTACTTGCATCGTCAACATTATCAACAACTGACTGAGTGCCGTCTTCATTAGTTTTCGTCAGTAAGCCCTCGCTCTTCCACTTCTCCAACCGCCCGTATATCCAGCTCGCCCCATGTAGTGCTTATATATTCTTCGCCCGGTTACGTCTCGCTTGTTCTTGACATAACTGTTACAAATTTGTATATTTATAAGTTATACATAATAAAAAAATATTTGTTAAATTTTATTCCTTAAATAATTAAGAAAGAATAATTGTAAAAGTACCTTAAACTCTTCAGTCTGGCGATGGTCGTAGAATATCTTCCAGTCCTCCTCCGTGATCATACCATCATACACTACCCACGGCGGTGACCTCTTGGAGCCCGGTTTGGTAATCCAACCATCTACCAACCGATGCTTGAATTGTCGCAGCGATGTCGCTAGAAGTGATTCAATCTTCGTCCGAAGTTCATCCGATGCTTGAATATCGATGCCACATGATGTCCTTGTCTGCCTTTTCTTGTCCTTCCAATCCTTATTAATTGAGCAATGGGTTTACCATCAATCCCAAGTAAGAAGCAAACTGCTGCTTCGACCCACCAGAATGTCGAGGTACTTGTCCCAGATCAAATCGATGGGAGAATCTTTCTTCGCCTTCAACCCACGAGTCAGTCCACGTCCCTTCCGAAGGTTTGCGAAGTAGATGCAGCTGGTGGTTCTTCAGTAGGGACGTCATCGTTAATATCATCCAACCCCAATAGTAAGTCCTCTTCAACTATATCGTCAGGATCCATAATCTGAAAAAAATCAATAATTAACAAGGTTAATACGAACATCAAATGAATCAAATATTGAAAATGACAAAAATGAAATAATATAATATTGTCAACCAAACTTACAAAATAACATTTCATCGTTCAATCCACAATCCTTCATTGTGGTCGGACCTTCGATATTCAAAATTAGTTACATTATCTACCTCCATCGGCAACCGAATAGGTACATCTGTTTCATCTTCACAGTCGTATTCATCCTCATCAACAATATTATCAATCCCAACTATCGATCTTTTACTCTGCATTACAATAGACCATCTGGGATTAGACTGATCACGATAGTAGAATACTTGTTTTGCCTTTGATGCAACAATAAAGGGTTCATCAGTAGGAGCCGCGGTCGTTAAATCAACTAGCTTCATACCATGATCCTCCTCACGATATCCCTGTTTGTTGTCCACCCATTTGCAACGAAATATGCAAGTTTCATAACTAGTGTAATTCAAGACCCAGATATCCTCAATAACACCATAATATTCGTTCTTCAGTGTATTACGACTTGTTCCTGTGAAATGTCTTGTGAAGCGATAAGATGCACACCACTGTTCTGGTTTGTCGATTTACAATCTTGACGTTCAGTGTAAAAAGAAAATCCATTTACATCATATCCTTCATAAGACAACACATCGAGATTTGGACCAAGGGCCAACAACTGGATCATTTCATCCACGTTCCTTGAATCTTCATACAACCTTCTGTCTGAACCACTTAACAAATGTTGCATTCTGCTCTTTTTTTAATTTGGCATTACTCATCGTTGGGTGTTTTGTTTTGAGGTAGGCTAGGTGTGCATCGAAATACGGTTCAACAACTTCAGAATGATTCAACACAACCAGATGTGCCTTGTTCAATGTATCAATATCAACTCTGCATAATTTTCCCCACAGGTACCAACCCCTTTAAGCCTGCCATCATGTCTTGCTTTTGGTAATCCAATAACATCAACACCGTGTAAATAGTGAGTGCAGAAGTCAACTACCTCCTCTGTTACTGTCCCTTCAATTATGCTTCCCTCTGGACGCGACGGTTTTTCATTTTCTTTTTCAGTATACCCATATATCTCTCAAACGGATACATGTATCGAAGGTATAACGGACCACAATGTTTGATCTCTCTAACAAGATGAACAAGTAGATGCACCATAATATCAAAAAACGAAGGAGGGAAATACATTTCCAACTGACACATGGTGATCACAAGGTCATTCTGTAGTTTATCCAGCGTCTCCACATCAAGCACTTTACACGAAATTCCTTTGAAGAAAACACATTAATTTGTAATAGTTTTCCTGACATCAGCTGGAAGGATCCCACGGATTGCAACCGGAAGTAAGTGCTGCATCAGCACATGATAGTCGTGAGACTTCATCCCTACCAATTTAAGATCAGACATTGATACCAAACTTGATATGTTCGATGAGTAACCAGATGGCACTTTAATATGACGAAGAGAACTACAAAAACTTATTTTCTCTTCTTTGGATAATGTATGACAAGCGGGAGGCAAGAATGTTCTTTTCCCTCTTTGTTGTGGCGCGAGTTCTTCCCGTATACCCAATTCAACCAGATCTTTTCTACCCTTTAAATGGTCTTTTGTCTTTCCTTTCACGTTTAGTAGTGTCGCAGATACACTTTCACCCATGTTTTTCTCCACGTGCATAGCATCAATGCAATGTCTCACCTCTAAATGTTGCCAATATTCAAGTTCCCAAAATATTGATTTTTTCTTCCAGATGCTCTTTTCAGTGGCTTTAATTGGTGGACCGAAGTTGTTCACAACATTCTTCAACTGATTGTAAGTCTCAGGCAGATAGTGGTGGTCGTGCGACTGCATGATCCGTTTTTCCATAAACTCTTTTGTCATCTTACGGTATTTGTGACCTTTCGGGAGGAATTTCCGATGGCCCATGTACACATTTTCCCACTGTGTTTTAACCGTATACTGCAAGTTCTATCTCCACATATAAGGCACGCTAGAGCTCCTTTAATTGTATCCCGAGAGGTTTCCGTATGCAGGGAAATCATTGATTGTACAAAACAACATAGCCCGGAGCGTGAAGTTTTCCATACCGTATGAATCATACACGTCGCACCTTCATTCCACAACAATTGTAAATCGTCAATAAGTGGTTGCAAAAACACATCAATTTTGTTTCCCGGTTGTTTTAGACCCGATATCAACAGAGAGAGGAGAATATGTCTGGGTTTCATACACAACCATGGCGGCAGATTGTATATTGTCAATAAAACAGGCCAAGTACTGTGTATACTGCTCAAAGTGCCATAAGGGTTCATCCCATCAGTGCATAAACCAAGTCTTAAGTTCCTTGGGTCTGTACCGAATTGAGGGTATATTCTGTCAATGTTTCTCCATTGTGGTGAATCGGCTGGATGTTTCAATTTACCATCATCCTTTCTATGGGTAGCATGCCATCGGAGGTTCTCAGCATCCTTCTGAACTGCAAACAAACATTGAATCGGGGAATTATCGGTAGATACCACAACACCTTCGTAGGAGAACCCACTTTAGTGCTTATGTGGTTTCTGTCACCCTTTTTTACATAGCGTGATTCCCCACATTCAGAGCAATGGTCATCCAACTCATTCTCCTTCCAGTACAACATACACCATTTGGACAAGCATGTATTTTTTTATATTCCATACCCATCGGACACATTAACTTCTTTGTTTCATAAGTTGTTGTGGGTATCACATTGTCCTTTGGTAGTACACCCTTCAGCAGTTGTAAAAGATCTGTAAAACTGACATCACCATCCATGTCTCGCCTTCAGATTGAATAGTTTTAGGACAACGCTCAATTTGTTTTGTGTTTGCGTATCACATCCACGTACAACGGTTCCTTTTATGCTTGCATCAGATTTTCGAATGTTTTGGGTTTGTTGGAAAAATGTTGTTCAACATCTTCCATCATCGCATTAAGGTCCTCCTGATCATCTGAATCGCTAACTAGTGAATCATCTTGAGTATCCCCAAAATCGTGTGAAGCATCCATTTCTGATTGTTCTGCAACGACGTTATCAGCACATTCAAACACTTGTACTGAATGCTGACCATGCAGTATTGTTATGGCTTCATAATCTTCTGTAAACCCTCTGCGAATCAGATGATCCTTAATCTTGTCCACACCTCGGTATTTGAAGTCGTTCTTGCAATCGACACAAGGACATCGAATATATTCCTTATCCCTTGGTTTAAGATTGTCAACAAGGACTTTGCAAAATTTATTGACCCCTTCTAGGTACTTGATGTCCAATCTGTCACTGTACATCACTGAGCGCTCCATCTCCTTTTTAACACACACCAGATGTCGTGAACTCGTTCCATTGATCTCCTCTTTTTTATTTACAGATTTAACAACCTAAACCTATCCAATCACCTTCGATCTCACCTAGGAACAAGTTAATAATATACAGTTAGTTCAGTGATAATTTCGGCAGCATTACCTACAGTTCTCCTAGTGTAGACATATATATATGAATCGTTTCAATTCACATATATATGTGTACACTAGAAGAACACTAGGGTAATGCTGACGAAATTATCACTGAACTACTGTATATTATTAACTCATTCACAACCTAGATGGTGAGATCAAAGGTCATTGGACAGTCCCAACAGGGACTATCTAAGACATACCTCTATCAGGTAAATCTCAGACAGGTAATTCTATGTTTGAATTGATTTTCCATTGTTTTAATAGAAAAACAAAAATAAATTGAAACGTTTTAAATACCAACCTGATGAGTACTGGATGGTCAACTAGCGCGAACAACACAGAAAAGAAGAGAAGTAGGAAATGCTCTTGCGCGTAGTATATAACGCCTCGTCTTAATTCGATTGTCTTCTACCTCAGAGCAACCTGCAAGAGATGAAAAAATTGAAACTATAAGTAATTATGAAGAAAGTTAAATTCGATGGAATTAGTATCAGCTTAAATTCTGGAAAAAATTTGGCATGACCTTTACGTATTTTTAGACACTCCACATTTTTTTAAGGCAGAAACAAACACAGTACCAGCAACATTAATTCTCAGCAAACCATATGAATTATTATCAGACAGACAAGTATAAAAACAAAAACAACCACCCCATTTCAATTAATCTCACATTTCACCACACTATGCAAATATATATTCTAATGATTGCAGAATACAAGTAGAATTAGATAATGTTATTGTGACAATATTATATATATATATATAATATATATATATATATATATATATATATATATATATATATATGTACATGTACGTATAAGTATTGTTTCTAAAATCATAATCAGAAATGCAAGTGTTTTACCGTGGGTTCTGATCAGGCAAACCGGTGGCAGAGGTTGACAGTAGCAGAAAGTGCGACAAGTAGACAATCTGACCGTGTGTAGTGACACCTATTCAATGAAATTAGAATATAAGGTTTTAATTTGAAAAAAATATGAATAATTGAACAAATAAACAAACGAAGATATTTTGAATAAACCATGTTATTGAAACATTTTAAAAAAACTAACCTAATGAGTACGGATGATCAAGTCACAAATGGGAAGGAAGAGGGATTGTTCAACCGTAGAAACACCTATTCAATAAAATTAAAATAAGGTTAAATATGGAAAAAATTTGGCATGATCTTTGCGTTTTTAGATACTCCACATTTTTTTAAGGCAGATTCAAACATAGTAGCAGCAACACTAATCTCACATTTCACCACATTATGCAAATATATATTCTAATGATTGCAGAATACAAATAGAATTTAGTATAACGTTTATTTGTGACAATATTATATATATCGTACATGTACATATAGTATTTCTTTCTCAAATCATAATCAGAAATGCAGTGTTTTACCGTGGTTCTGATTAGGCAAACCGGTGGCAGAGGTTGACGGGGCAGCAACAATTAGTGCGACAAGTGGACAATCCAACCGTGGGTAGTAACACCTATCAATGAAATTAGAATAAAGTTTAATCTTAAAAAACATGACTAATTGAACAAATAAACAAATGAATATATTTTGACAAACCAAATTGTTAAAACATTTACAATATAGCTCCTTATGAGTATTAACATTTATTTTTTATAATCAACCACAAACAAAAACAGAAACAGACAGCTTGTGTTATCCTACAACACTTGCTCATTCCATATAACTGTTGAAATCGAAGATAGAGATGGAGGAATCGAAGCGCAGAGAAAGAGCGAGGGACGAAATCGAAGAAGAAGATAATCGGGGAACCGAGAGAATAGAGAGCGAAAAGAAAAACACTAGAACTGGTATTGTTACTTGTTTCAATAGGTAGAGATAATACTAACCTAAATACAAGACTAAGCGACCGTTAACAACGGTAGAAAAGATGACATAGAGGGTAATAAGGGAATGTGTAATAGTTTCCTAATACCCCCCCTCAACCTAAGAAAAGGAGCTATTTTGTAGGTTTGAAGTGTTTAACATCCCCATAGATGTGAGCTGATGACGATAATCTCTTCCCGTCAGCGACTTAGTGAGCATATCCGCCTTTTGATGTAAATTGGAAATGTGAACGACATCGATAAGGCCAGATTTGATTTGATCCCGAACGAAATGAACATCTATCTCAATATGCTTCGTCCGTTCATGGAGAACGGGTTGTGAGCTATGTAAACAGCCGATTTGTTGTCGCACTTCAGGGGAATAGGAGTGATGGTCGTGGATGCCAAGTTCATTGAGAAGACGAGAAAGCCACGCCAATTCGGTGTGACACGTCGAAGAGCACGATATTCAGCTTCGGCGGATGATAAGGAGACGGATGCTTCTTCTTGGATTTCCAAGAAATGGGAGAGCCTCCGAAAAGAATGTAGTAACCACTAACGGATCTGCGAGAAATGGGACAAGAAGCCCATCAGAGTCTCAATAGGCAAGAAGAAAAGATCATTGTTATTATTCAGAAAAATGTCATAACCAAGTGTTTCCTTTGATGTATTGAAGGATGTGGATGGCTGCATTCCAATGATTCTGGCAAGGATGCTGATTGAACTGACTCAGAAGCTGAACACTGAAATTGAGATCCGGACGAGTATTGATGAGATAGTTTAGCTTGCCAATGAGACGGCGGTATTCAGTGGTGTTTGAAGAGGAGGACCGTCTTCAATGTGAAGCTTAATGCGGGAGGAAGGGGGCTAGCAACCGACCGTTTGGGACGAGACATTGTAATCTGCAATGAGATCAGAAGCAATTTGGTTTGCGTGATACCGACACCATCGGAGGTGTAATGGAACTCAAGGCCAAGGAAGTATGTAAGATTGCCAAGGTCTTTGATCTTGAAAGAACTATGAAGAGTTTCTTTGACTTGAAGAATCTTGGTGTCATCGTTACCGCATAAAATGATGTCATCGACGTAGACACCGAGAAATAGAATGGAGTCCCCATGGCTCCATTTGAATAGAGAGTGGTCATTATCTGAAAGAACAAAACCAAGGTTAGTAAGACTAGTTGAAAGCTTAGCATACCATTGGCGGGAAGCTTGTTCAAACCGTATAAGGATTTTTGCAATTTGTATACTAAACCGTTGGTGGGAGTGTTCAAACCCTCAGGAATTTTCATATAAATTTCTTCATGAAGGTCACCATGGATGAATGCATTATTGATGTCGAGTTGATGAATCATCCATCGTCGTTTCATGGCAACACTTATCAAGGTGCGAATGGTTGTCATTTTGACAACGGGAGAGAAAGTTTCATGAAGTCTTCTCCTTCTCTTTGTGTGAAGCCACGGACAACCAAACGGGCCTTGTATCTCTCGATGGATCCATAGGCTTTGTGTTTGGTGCGATAAACCCATCGGCATGTGATGCATCTTTTCCCTTTTGGAAGCTTGACAAGGGTCCATGTGTGATTCTCCTCTAGAGCTTGGAGTTCTGAATTCATGGCAGCTCTCCATTCCGGGTGATGGACAGCAATTTTGTAAGAAGAAGGTTCCAAAGGACACTGCATTTGAACCTGAGAGCATAGAATACGAGAGGGAATTAAATCAGTAATAGAATTCAATGAAGGAAGAAGATTGTGCTTGGAAACTTTCAAGCCGAGAGGAGAGAAGATGAGTGAATGGATCGTGAGTAACGTTGTTGCAATCATAATCTGCAAGCTTGACGGGAGCTTGTTTGACCCTTGAAGAACGTCGGACAACATGTTCAGTATTCTGGACATTATCACCGTTTTGGATTTGATTTCTGTTATGGGTTTGGTCAGCACAGGAGGGGACGTGATGGCAGGAGATTGATCCAGTGGGCCAGAGGTTGATGTCTCTGGGCTGAGAGTCTCATCACCACGATGGTATAATTTGGAGAATCGTCGACTGAGTTATCAACTTCGTCACAAGTGGGCTCCAGCACATGGAAATCAGAAGCGTGAAGCTTCTCTCGGAACAGCAGACGAATTTTCGTTGGGCCGTTCAACAGGTGGGCCAGATCCATGCGTCATATTGTGATCAAGAATTTCACCGTCGCTATCTTCATCAACAGTGATGGGAAAAGAAGAGATAGTGGGCTGATCTGGACAAACTGTGTCGGTGGACTGAGGCTGGGTCCAGTAAGGGAAAACGTCTTCAAAGAATGTTAAGTCCCGACTGGTAATGACTTTGTCTCATTGATGAGGAGGACCCGATGACCTTTTTTACACAACCCGGGCCCAAGGTAAACTCCTTTATGTCCTGATCATTGAATTTCCCTTTGTTGGTAGAAGGCCCAGTGTGATAACAGAGACCCAAAGGTCTTGATGCTACTCAAGTTAGGAGAATGACCATACAAACATTCATAAGGAGATAAACCATTCAAAGTGGAAGATGGCAATCTATTAATGAGAAGGTAGCCATCAAAATGCTTTCACCCAAATACGCAGTGTTAAGCCCAATTGAAAGAAAAAGCACGAGCGGTTTCTAGCAAATATCGATGTTTTCTTTCAACCACTCCGTTTTGTTGAGGAGTGTAAGCACAAGTGGTTGATGTATTATCCCTTTTCATTAAAAAATCTTGTAAACATTTAGATAATCCAAGTTCGTAAGCATTATCGGAACGGATAATTTTGACATGCTTATTGAATTGCCGTTCAACCATATTGATGAAGTTTCGAATATGTTGGGAAGCATCAGATTTTAATTTCATAAGAATAACCCATGTACATCTACTAGCATCATCAACAATGGTAAGGAAATATCGGCAAACCTCATGATTATTAGTAGAACAAGGACCCCAAGTATCAACATGAATTAGATCAAAACAATGTTCAGATCTATTCTTAGAATGCGGAAAAGACAATCTGTGGCCCTTAGCTCTAAAACATATATCACAAGCAAAATTATCAGGAATATGATGCTTTTGAATCAAACCCCATCTGAACCATCTTATTCAAGGGAGGATGTCCCATCTTTCTATGCAAGCCACTAAACGAGAGTTATAACAGTGAACAATCCAGAGAAGTTATTATTACAATTTTCAGAAATCTGATGCAACAAACTAAAGTCAAGAAAATACAGCCCATCTTCCTGATATCCAATACGCTCTTTATTCTTCCAAGTACGGGCCTGCATATAACAATTATCAGCATCGAAAGAAATTTCACATTTGTATTGCTGGGCCAGTCTACTCACAGAAGCAAGGGAAAGTTTGAAATTGGGAACATGTAAACATTGTCAAATTTAAACCATCAGTAATAACAACAGATCCCACAGTATTAACAGTTTCAATATGCCCATTAGGCATAGTAACATGATGCATATCAGAGGTTTGTTTTTCATCACTAAGCAGGCATCGGTTACCAACTAAATGCTCACTAGCTCCTGAATCTAAAAGCCATGGATTATTAACTGCTTTTGATGAGAACTATTACATTTAGGATAATTGGTACCTGCAAAATGTGAGACATTTCTCTGCTTCCTGAAGCACTAATTGCTGGACACATTCTTCTCAGCATTCTTTTCTGTTTTCTCAAGCAAATCACAGAGTTTATTCAGTTTATCCAAACTCAAAACAGAAAGCCCCTTAATGACTTCTCCTTTCCTGTCGACAGTGTTGGTTGCAGTATTGTTTTTCACCCCTTTCCACCAATCTGGATAACCCTTAAGTTCAAAGCACCCACTCTTGAGATGACCAGTTTTACCACAGTGAGTGCATTGGTTAGAACTTTTTCTACTGGTATTATCCTTTTCCTTTCTAAACTTTCCTTTCTCACCAGAAAAAGTTTCAGTTCTACTTGTATGTTAGCGAAAGAAACATCAGAAATCTCCTTCTCTCCTTTCCTATTGACTCTCTGTCTCTCTTTCTTGGAGAATCACAGCATATGCAGAATCAAGGTTTGGAAGGGGTTTTTTCATGAGAAGGTTACCTCTAATGTTAACAAATTCCTCACGCAACCCTAGTAAAACTGAAACAATTTTTGGTTCTCAAAATGTTTGGCAACTTTCTCGCTGTAAACCACACACACAAGCAGGAAGTTTTCATGGCAGAAATGTCGTCCCAAATGCTAGTCAGTTTGGTGAATATTCAGTAACAGAAACATTCCCCTGTTCTAACCTAGACAATTCACGATTTAACTCAAATAACCTCGTACCGTCAACTTGATCGAACCTCTGAGTAAGGCGCTTCCACATGTCGAAGGAGGTTGAGCAGGAAACGATGCTATCACCGATGGCGGTTTCTACAGAGGCGAGAATCCATGATCTAACTACTAGCCCATCGCATCTATCCCATGCATCACGGTGATTCTTCGGGACCTTCGATCTCTTCAAACTACCGTCTATCATCTTGATTTTGTTTCTTCGCGCAAAACATATTTCGACTTTCTTCTTCCAATTTTGAAAGCCCCTTTTTCCATCGAACTTGGTAGATGTGAGGGAAACTCCAGGAGTTTCCGAGTTTGAGACGCTAAGAGGATCCGAATCAATTCGCTTCCTGTCTTCTTCTTATCGCCACACTCATCTTCTCCGATTCTGAAGTTTCTTCCTCGTCTTCCGAAGATTCGTCGTCTCCTTCGTCAGATTGAGTCGACACATCGAAAGAAACGAATCACGATGTACAAAACACGTGGCGAAGAAAAGGGATTTGAAATGCGGATGTCACCGCTCTGATACCATGTTGAAATCGAAGATAGAGATGGAGGAATCGAAGCGCAGAGAAAAGAGCGAGGGACGAAATCGAAGAAGAAGATAATCGGGAACCGAGAGAATAGAGAGCGAAAGAAAACCTAAACTGTGTATTGTTACTTGTTTCAATAGGTAGAGATAATACTAACCTAAATACAAGACTAAGCGACCGTTTAACAACGGTAGAAAAGAAATGACATAGAGGGTAATAAGGGAAATGTGTAATAGTTTCCTAATAATAACAGAGACAACATAGCAATACCAAATTAAGTCAGGCTGAACAAATACCAAATCAGAAAAACAATTAATTAATGTTGCTCCCCTTCACTCTCTGTAGTATGTGAGAACTACATCTAAATTTGGTCCGAGTCTTTCAAGTGAAAAGCCAGATTCTCTCTACAGGTAGGGATTGACCAAGCTGTCACTGACCAAACAAAAATGAAATGCGGGACAAGGAAAGACGGACGAAGAGCTAAATGGGAAATCTCTTACAGTATTAAAGGACATGCGCAATATCTTGAAGTAGTGTCAAGTTATATGAAACAGATTCTGATATCACAAGTCACTAAAGGCATAGTGGCATTCACTTATGTTGGCCTACATATACAATATTAACATACACAATTGTGTTACTAAAACCATAGATACTTTAATATATATATATATATATATCCGCATCCAACTGAACAATAGCAAACTATTAAATTGATCAAGCACATAAAACACCACCACCACCATCGAAACCAAACACAACAAAACCACCACCACCACCATCAAACAATATCCAAACTGAACAATATCAACAAAAACCACCACCATCGAAACCACCACCACCACCATCGGTTCCAACACCAAACACCACCACCATCGAAACCACCACCACCACCATCGGTTCCAACACCAAACACAACACCACCACCATCGAAACCAACACAACAAAACCACCACCATCGAAACCAATTAACAACAACAGACGCTAGCACTGCATTTTGGACTCTCTCAACACCACCACCTAGCTCCTTCATCGATTAGCAAAGAAAATGAAGAAAAAAAAATACATATTGACGGGGGAGCGGCGGTCTTCACAGGGGGTGAGCTGGATATCGGTGCTCTGGCGCGGCGGGGGCGACACGAGAGGCGGTCTTCACAGGGCGGCCTCAAGTCGGGAGCTTAGGGGAAGACTCACACAGGGCGGCGGAGTAGTCGACGGCGAAAGGGCTAGCAGCTGGCGACGGCGGTGACGGAACAGGAAATCGAGAGAGGAAGACGAAGACGGAACAGGGAAATCGATCGAGAGAGGAAAGAAGAAAATGGGGTGTCGGGGTAAGTAAAAAAACTTTAAACGACGGTTAGTTTACAAAACCGTCCTTTAAAGGCTATGGGACGGAAGCAAAAACGACGGTTTTAAAAAAAACGTGGTTTTAAATTGTTGGCGCAACATTTAAAACGACGGTTCTTAAGGAACAGTGTTTATAATACCTTTATACGACGGTTCCAATACAACCGTCGTTTTTTCTTCTAAGCGGTGTAGTTATAAACGACGGTTATTTATAAAACCGTCATTTATCTGATGAAGCATGCAACATAAACGACGGTTTCCTCCCCAGAACCGTGGTTTATAATGTTTAAACGACGGTTATTTGTTGTTAACCGTGGTTTAAAGTGCGTCATTTAAAATCATTTTTCTACTAGTGTCACGCATGAAATGACAATCAATTTCAATGTGTTTCGTGTGTTCGTGAAAGATCGGGTTACGTGTAATGCGAATGGCTGACTGGTTATCACACTTTACTTTTATAGGTGTGATATGAGTGACGCCTAACTCATGCAAAAACATGTTAGCCATGTGAGCTCCGCGGTCACACGACGCAAAGAACGATATTCACCCTCAGCGCTGGAAAGAGAGACGGAACCTTACTTCTTAGTCTTCCAGGAAATAACTGTTCCCCAGGAAGATGTAATACCCAGATACTGACTTCCTTGTGTTTGGGCAGGCAGCCCAGTCGGAATCACAATATGCAACAAATCAAGTGTCGCAACATTATCTTGCGCAAAAACTATGCCATAGTTTAACGTTCCCTTGATGTAACAGAGAGTATGGAGGGTGGCACGCATATGTACATCACTTGGTTTCTGCATGAACTGACTAAGGACCTGTATAGTGAAGCTGATATCAGGTTGTGTGTTTGACAAGTAGTTCAGCTTGCCCACCAAATGCCGGTAAACAATAGGATCATCCAGGGGTGTACCATCAGTATGCAAAAGTGGTTTCCCACTATCATAGGTCCCGGTTGCTTTCTTGGTCTCACAATCAAATTCCTTGAGAAGATCTATACAGAACATACGTTGAGAGAGAACAAACCCTCGTGAGGTAGGGAAAACTTTATGCCCAAGAAATAGTGCAACGTACCAAGGTCCTTATTTTGAAGTCTTCGTCTAAAGCACACTTGAGACAATCAATGTTCCTTTGATTATTTCCAATGACAAGCATGTCATCCACATATATAGAGCTACAAATAAATACTCATCTTCACTATTCTTGGAAAATAAAGAGTATCATTTCTGGACTAAAGAGAACCAAGGGTGTGAAGGAAAGAGGCTAACTTGGAAAACCACTGTCAAGATGCCTGCTTCAGGCCATATAAATTTCTTTAAAAGACATGCATTGTTGGTTCCAGAAACTTCAAGGACCGGTGGTATCTTCATGTAAACTTCTTCACCAAGATCGCCATGCAAGAAGGCATTATTGACGTCAAGCTGGTTGATTATCCAACCACGATGCAAAGCAACAATAATTAGAGCACGTATGGTTGTCATTTTAACCACCGGTGAAAAGTTTTGTGGTAGTCAAGACCGTGACGCTGCGTAAAACCTTAGCCACTAACCAGGCCTTGTATCTTTCCAACGTGCCGTTGGATTTCAATTTAATACGGTAAACCCATTTGCAACCTATAAGTTTCTTACCCTTAGGTAGGGTAACGATACTCCATGTGTTGTTATCTTCCAAAGCCCGAATTTCTTTTTGCATAGCTTCATTCCAATGCGTATAAATAAAGAATGGCCTCTTTATAGCTTGTAGGCTCACCTTCATGTACACTGTGAGCAACTGAAACGAAAGCCTTTGATGGACTTAGTTGTGCATCAGTCAAACTTGCATAACCCGAGAGAAGGTTTAGATTTGTCTTACGATCTGTATTTCTATGTTGAGTTTTGAAATGACATAAATGACCATTGAAACTTCCTGTCGGAAACTATCGTCAAGTATCTCCTGAAATGTAGTGTTGCAAATGTAATCTGCCAAATAATTTGGTTTATGAGAATCTCTACTGGACCCGCGTAAGCCCGCTGGAACATTGCTAGACGAGGGTTGTTCCTCTGATTGGGCCGGCGAGACATCCAAGTGGGCTGGTATACTATCCAAGTCGCTGAAGAAGTATCACACGAAACCGTCGGAGATAGTATGCCACGTTGGGCCGGTGAAGAAGAGGGCTCATGTGCATGTGAGTCGATAACATAATGCATACGTGACAATCATCATTATATCAAACAGGTATGTGGGAGTTAGTAGGTTCACTGCATGTGGCATCATTCTACTTGATTAAAGATCTGAATGGAAACTCTTGGGTGTGAAATTTTACATCCCTACATACTTCAACCCTGTTAGTGTCTAAACATAGAATTTTATGCCCTTTTCTCATTGGGTCAATTCCTAAATATACGCAAGCTTGAGCCCTGGGACTGAATTTCCCTGTTTTGATCTCGACAATGGTTTTATAACAAAGGCAACGAACGGTTTAATAGTTGCATAATTGGGCTTTATTTGGTATAACATTCAAAAGGCGTTTTGCCATGCAAGGCTTTTGATAGGCTGCTGGTTAACAAAAAATGTAGCATTAATATACACTCTCCCTAATAATCAAGCGGCACACCGGATTGGAAAAATAATGCTTCTAGTTGTTTCAAGTAAATATTTGTGTTTTCTTTCGACCACCGCATTTTGTTACGGTGTGTAAATGCATGTCGTCTGGTGAATTATACCCTCTTGAGCAAAAATATCTTGCCTTATTAGAATTGCCTAATTCATTTGGCATTATCAGACCGCACAACCTTTACTGTGGCTTCGAATTGTCGTGTAACCATTTTGATGAAACTAACTACAGCTTGTCAAGCATCACCCTTCTGTTTTAGAGATGAACCCAAGTAGTCCTAGTATAGTCATCAACGAAACATACAAAATATATACCCCCGTTATAAGTGGTCGCCCTAAAAGGACCCCAGACATCAAGTGAAGCATTCAAAAGCATGTTTTGTTTTTATTTAGAATTGAAAATGGAAGACGCTGTGCTCGGGATTTATAACAAACATCACATGCATATTCAGAAGAAAAATCACTGTTCTTGATAAGGCCCATTCGTACAAGTTCGTGATATGGCACATGGCCAGACCGTACATGCAAATCTTTCGGTTGTGAACTCATTACAGAAATAACCTAAGCTTTTATGTTTAACCGGTGTTTTGGTCCCAAAACATCTTGTCGTGTTACGTGTGTCCAGAAGATAAAGTCCACCATGGCCCAAACCAATTCTTTCAGTTGTCCCCGATAAACGGTCCTGGGCAAGTAATGATTTGCGGTAAATGTAAGCTACATCCAAACTGCTCTGTTAATTTCTGAACTAAATCCAAATTAAACATGAAATCGGGTATATACAAGACTTCTCGCAACCAGACATTTTGAGCAATTTGAGTATCACCAGTCATGCTAACTGTTTGTGGCCTACCATCAGGGAGAATTACAGTCCGCTTGTATCCCAAATTTTTCCAGTTTTCAAACGGAGTATGAGCTCCGGACATATGGTCCGTTGCCCCTAAGTCCAAGATCCATTTTCTAGAAAAATTGTCCCCAGCTTGTTTACTCATAAGCATAATTGTAAACGCAAGTTGATGAATGATACCTGAAAAGTTAGAGTAGCTGGCATCTTCTGATTTTGAGACTTGGTTGTTACTTGCCTTGATTAAATCAGCAATCTGCTGCAACTGACGTGCTGAAAAACCATCGTCGGTGATAGATTTCTCTTCAATTGATTGTTCTGGGCCGCCGACTAAATTGGCGTAACCTTTCTTCTTTTTGGCAAGAACCTTTTCTCTACCCATGTAATTAATAGCACTCTGCTACTATGTGCCCACTTCCCATGCAATGTAAGCACTTCTGTCTTTGGTAGCATTCCTCGATACTGTGACCTTGTTTCTTGCAATAAGTGCAAGAAATTCTCTTCCGCTCAGAACCTCCCCCCTTTCTAAAGTTAGGGTTTCTAGGATTCGCACCACCTTCATTCGCACCAGCCCCTGAAACGCCAGAATAGAAACTCATCCCATCCTCCTTTCGATTACGGCCTCCCAGTTGCCTCTCATCGTGTATAACCAGTGAAAAAGCTTGCTCAAGATCTGGCGTTGGTTGCATCGCCAGTATCTGGCCTCTGATAGAAACAAACTCAGAATTTAAGCCCATCAGAAATTGAATAAGTTTCTATTCTTCTCGTTATCGCTTGGATGTTTCCTTCACTTCGCAAATACACCGCCACACACACAGACAGCTTGAGGACGAGCAAGCTCTACTCACCCCAAATTTGTTTGAGTTTAGTGTAATAATCGATTACCGAATCATCACCTTGTCTCAATTCGTGTAAGTCTTGCGAAGACTGTGGATAGACGCAAGGTTTTCTTGCTCAAACCGCTTACACAGCGTATCCCAAACCTCCTTTGGATTATCAGAGTACATCACACTTTACGCCAATTTCGGATTGATTGAATTTGCTAGCCAAGAGATGATGAGAGAATTGGAGTGCTCCCAAGCCAAGAGACGTATAGGATCTGCATCACTGGTTTTTTTGATACTGCCATTGATGAACCCGTGTTTATTCTTGGCCTTGAGAGCCATCATCATTCCCCATTTCCAACCCTGGAATCCGGTGCCGTTGAATTTCGGTACCAAGCTTACACCGGGTTGTTCAGACGCGTGAACATACAAAGGGTCACTAGCGTCTATGCTAGTGTTGCCGGAAGAAGCGCCCTTCTCTGGCTCCTATTTCTGTTCGTTTTCGTCGTCAGCCATCTTGCGCAGAAGGAAACTAACGAAAGGTTATGTGCTCTCCTGGAGCTCTGATGCCATGTTGGAAAGGAGGTCGAAGAAAACTCAGCATCGAGAAGACGTGAGAGAAACGGGTTTGAACGAGAAAGACGAGAAAGAGAAGTTTATGTGAAAAGCTTTTGTATTAATTTTACATACATACAAGGTTAGGACTAATGACTAATATATACAGTTTTGGAGATAAAGAAAGATTACAGAGAATCAGAAAGAAATCTAAACTATCCTAATTTACAATATTCTGAAATCTAAACTATTCTAATCGATAACACTATGGACATAAATACATGGACTGACATGACTAAAATACCGGGCTGCCTAAAATGAAATATCTAGCCTAATAGAAATAGCAAACAAAAAACAAGTTAAACAAGTAATTCAGATAAGGAAACAATGCCTCATCTTTTCTTTTAAAATTACAAGATGTCCCTTACTTTAGCTTGGTGTGTAGTACTTAATTAGTGATTTTTAGCTTGGTGTTTTTACCCCCCAACCAAAACCCATTACTATAAGCATTATCATATTAAGAAGATAAATAAAAGAGAAAAAGGTAGATGAAGATGATACCTTTCCACTCTTGCTCCACAGCAGAAGAAATGAGAAAAAAGACGCAGAGACCACCCCAATTGTTGCTCCACTTTCTCTCCGCTTTGTTGAAGCTTATGTGAAAAGAAGATACTGAAAGTAACATAGTCCATGTTTTGACAAATTAGTTCACTATTTATTCATTTTATATTAACATCTAAAAATACAATGATTACTTCATATATCTTATTTGTTTTTTATTTACAAAGTGTTCCAAATCGTGTAAGTGCAGATTTTTTCTTTCTTTTTTATAGTTCAAAGAACTATTTGTACTAGTTACTTCATATATCTTCTTCTTGTTCTTCCCCTTTTGTTGGGTGAAGAATTTCAATACTTACAAAAATTAATCAATGTTGTTGTGAGTTTTCTATAAAGTTGTATTCAATATGACTTTACGGGAGAGAGAAATTGTAAATTAAATTTCTTTTGTTCTTCCATCTTCTTCCCACCCACATAATGATGCCGTGTAATGTTATACTAGTATGTTTATATATATGGCGAAGGAAGGGACCACTTCCTCCGTATGTATGTATTATTATGTATAAAGTGTCATTAGCTAAGTATATACATAAGTATAGTGGGACTTTAATTTATGAATATAAATACCCATGTCCACGATCAACCCAAACTCCTCTTGAAATGATCGAGTAAACATATATATGGTGGGTCAAGTTGGAATGTTTAATAATTGGGTTCATATATGAAGAAATCTGAAACCTATCATATACAAGTACAAAATAAAATTTTCTCAAACGTATAGCATTGTCAGCAGAGGGCACACAGCAAAATTATCAACTTAGGCATTTTACCGAACACCTTGTATGCACAACTTTTGTACTTATTCAATAATATATCTATAATTAAATTATGCACACCAACTAAACCAGCAATCAACAACTACAATCAGCATTTTTTACTAACAAATCATACCATAATTATGCCAACTACAAGTTATAAATTCGGATTATTTTTGCTAACCTTTCTCTGCAGCTCGCGCCGCCTGGTTCGAATCCTACGACGACCGGCGGCTTGCGCGGTGGCGCGGTGGCGCGGAAGGCCTCGGCGAAGGCGGCTGTTATACCCAAAATCATTACCCTCCTTTAAACATGAACAGGTTTTTCTAGGGTCGGTGCATGGTTAAGGGTATGGATCTTTATCCTATCTTTTGGAAAGAATATGGACTTTAAGGTGGTAAGGTTCATATAAGGTGTGATACTGTGAAAACAAGAAAGGTGGCATATGCGACAGGAATCACAGTAGCATAGTGGTAAGGCTTATGGAGAAGATACAAGAGGTCAAAGGTTTGGGTTAATAATAAACAACTTTTGTAGTTTTCGTTTGCTATTTAATTATTCTTCCTTTCTATTTCCTTTTTTATTTCTAATTTCAAAATAAGATTTTATTTGCAAAGTAAAAATCCAAACACCAAGAAAACGTTGAATCGTGATTAGAAAAAAAAAACTTTGCTATTCTCATATTTTCGATACTCATTTTCCATTTTCTTTTTATCCATTCTTTTTTTTCTCTCTAAATAATTCTTATTTGTTATATATCATTTAGTGAATTCCTTATTACCCTTGAGTTTATCCCTTACTCTCTATAAATAGATAATCATTGTACTCAGTTGTAATGTGAATTAAAACCGATTACCGCTTTTCTACTCTTTCTCTATTCTCTCATTTACAACACGTTATCAGCACGCTCTAATTTTCTGAACTAATCCAATCTCTTCCGTCGCTGTCATTCGCAACAGGTAAAAGCTTCTGTATCAATGGACTTCACCACTTTGTCGGTTTTCCATGGTTGATTGTCTATGTTCATCCCCGGTTTCCAAAATAGACCCTCCGTATCACCGTCCAGCGTGATGAAATACCTAAATCCTCCATTATTATTTTTTTTTTTTCCCGTAAATCTACACTCTCTCGGACTTCACCGCCGTGAATCATACAAAAAAAATGCAACCTTTTTGTCATTATCCTCATTCACGGTCACCCATCATTCACAACAAATAACCTATACGGCTATACCATTGTTATTGTCTTTTTTTTTTCTTATTTCACTATAATCGATTGATTGATAATCGCAACAACATTCTATTGCGAACATACATGCGCCACCATAGACCAATTTTCGATCGAATACCATTTTTTTTTACCCTTGTATTTGTGCCGTTGAATTGAGAAATCACCGATGACCTCCAAAACCGAGACCGTAAAGAGGTATAAGCAATTCGATCCAAACCCTAACAATTGTGTTGGATTTTTTTAATGTTATTTACTTTATATTGCTAATCATATTGTTTTATATATATTTATTATATTACGTCGGCATTGCGCCCGATCTAACAAAAAAAATTACGTAAGGCATCATGCCAGTTATTAATTTTACATGAGGCATTGTGCCAGTTATTAATTTCACGTGAGGCATTATGCCATATATTCAATATCACGTGAGGCATCACGCCAGAGTTTGTTTATTGTTAATTTTATTTCATTTATTTTGTGTGTTTAATTTATCCAGTTCAGTTTATATTATTTACTCCATAATTTATTTATTTATTTTTGCTATTTTATTATGTATCGTGTGAGGCATTGTGCCAGAAATTAAAATCACACGAGGCATTGTGCCAGATATAGATATCACGTGAGGCATCGTGCCAGACTTATTTATCACGTGAGGCATCGTGCCAGACTTATTTATCACGTGAGGCATCTGCCAGATTTATACATCACGTGAGGCATCGTGCCCGATTTTATTGTTATTTAATATTTTCCATTTATTATGCATTATTTATTTAGTTTGTTTCGATAAATGATTCAATTTTATTCTTTTATTTATATGCTTATTCACTACATACGGCATTGCGTCTGTTGAATTTTAATTTGTAAATCATTAAGGCATTACGCCGGAAAGCTTTTGATACTATATAAAGTGATGTCCTGAAACAATACATACGATCGTTTCTATGTCTGTTTATTTATGATAAGACTTTTAAGAATGGCTAACATTGCCAAATATAAAGGACTGCGCCTGAAACTTAACTTCGTATATAGTAAAGGCATCGGTGCCTGAAAGTTTAATTTTGATATGCTATAAAAGGTATCACACCTGAAAACTTTAATTTTGATATAATATGATATTGGCATTGTGCCAGAAATCATTATAATATATGAAAAAGAAATGATATTGAGTAGATCACTCATCGAAAGATGATATAACACCTGGTTAATCCATATGCAGCCGTATTTATATATTTATTTTTGTACGAGGTGAGCATTGTATTATGCTTTATGAAGAATCATGATGGTATAGCACCAGTGAAAATTTATGATAGATAGTTGTTCAAAAAAAAAAATCTAATTAAGCGACATCGTATAATAATTGTATGTTCATATGTCAAGTTTTGACCTCTATGATGGTTACATCGCTATATAGGGCATTGTGCCTGTTAAGTTGATTTTGGTATTATTTATAGAAAAAAGGCACCGTGCCGGAAAGTTTTTCAGTTCTGATATTAAAATGATGTCATAAAAACGATACCTATAGGATCGTTCCTAATATTTGTTTATTATTTATATGACAGATTTTAAGAATAATTACCATTGAAGAATTTCATTGATGGATGGTGAAGACTATGTCTTATTGATAGTGCTGCAAACGCACACAATTCTTAAGAGCAAGAGATAATTTTCTTATTTACTAAATTATGCGCCAAGGTTACTACCATATCAGGTAGTACGAGTATTGTTGAAGGGTCTGGAAAGCAACCATTACTCTACCTAAGGGAACAAAATATGCATTGAAAATCATTATTTCCAGCACGTCTCAAGAAACCTGTTGAGTTTCATTGATATACGCCGGGATGGGTATCACATTGAGACGGGGAATGATGGAAATATTGAAAATTGGCATCACAAAAGTGATAGCTGGAAAGAGACAAATGTTGGAAAAGCTAGTTGCTATTTCCTCTGGTTGTACCCTGCGTATATTAATACAACAGAAATACATGTTGTTGAAAACTGAATATTTTGATGATTTCAAAACTTGGCATGACCGGTTAGGCCATCCCGGTTTCCATCATGATGCGAGAATATGGAAAATTCATGTGGTCAATATTTTGAAAAACAAAAAGTTTCTTCAACTAAATAGTTTTTCCGTGTATTGCTTGTTCTCAAGGAAAACTAATTATAAGGCCATCACCAGTTAAACTCGAGATAAAGCCGATTGCTTTTCTCGAAAGGATTCAGGGTGATATATGTGGACCTATCATCCACCCTGTGGGACCATTTAGATATTTCTAGGTTTTGATAGATGCATCAACCAGATGGTCACAGTTAGCTTATTATCAACCCGTAATATTATGGCATTTGCAAGATTATGGCTCAATTGATTCGCCTTGCGAGCAAATTTTCCTGATAATCAAATCAAATCCATACGCATGGATAATGCTGGTGAATTTACCCCAAGGCCTTCAATGACTATTGCAGTCCATTGGAATAACCATTGAACATCCAGTAGCTCATGTGCATACCAAATGGTTTGGCAGAATTTTGATCAAACGTCTCAGTTAATTGCAAGACCGGTTACTAATGAGATCAAAACTCCCAGTATCTGCGTGGGACATGCTATATTACATGCAGCTACCTTGATTCACCTCAGGCCAAAAGCTTTAATAGTTGTCACCATTACAAATGGTTACGGGTCAAGAACCCAATATCTCTCACCTGAGGATTTTCGGTTGTGCGGTATATGTTCCTATACCTCCACCGCAAAGAACCAAAATGGGGCCTCAAAGAAGAATGGGAATATATGTTGGGCTTGAATCTGCCTCAATTATTAGATATCTCGAGCCAACAACTGGGGACTTGTTTACAGCTCGATTTGCTGATTGTCATTTTGATGAGTCACATTTCCCATCATTAGGGGGAGAAAATAAGCAATTGGTAAAGGAGATTACATGGAACGAACCATCATTACTACATTACGATCCTTGCACTAAGCAATGTGAACAAGATGTTCAACATATTATTAATCTCCAAAAGCTGGCAAACCAATTGCCTGATGCATTTACTGACCTAAATCAGGTGACACAGTCGTATGTGCCAGCTAAAAATGCTCCCGCTAAAATTGATGTCCATGGAGGACAGGTTGCAAATGAGTCTAACATACGTATAAAACGTGGTAGACCAGTCGGTTCCAAAGATAAAAACCCTCGAAAACGAAAGGGATGCATTAAAGATGGTCTAAGTGAAAAGGGTGAGACTCTTGAAGAGTCTGTAGACATGACAGTTGCAGAAATGCAGAGAAATCAGGTACCTGAAACAAATATTGATAATGAAGAGATCTCGATCAACTATGTCATGACTGGAATTCGATGGAACCGACATGAAATTGACGTCGATGAAATTTTTGCATATAATGTAGCGCTACAAGTTATGAATAATGAAGAGGATCATGAACCAAAGTCTGTTGAAGAATGCAGACAAATAAATGATTGGCCAAAATGGAAAGATGCTATTGAAGCAGAATTAAACTCACTTAAAAAACGTGAGGTTTTTGGACCAGTGGTCCATACACCCAGTAAGATAAAACCAGTTGGTTATAAATGGGTGTTTGTGCGAAAAAGAAACGAGCAAAATGAAATTGTGAGATACAAAGCTCGTCTAGTTGCACAAGGTTTTAGTCAAAGACCTGGTATTGACTATGAAGAAACTTATTCCCCAGTTATGGATGCCACAAGTTTTAGATACTTGATTAGTTTGGCAGTCCAAGAAAATCTTGAGTTTCGTTTAATGGATGTGGTTACAGCCTATCTATATGGATCGCTTGATAGCGACATTTATATGAGGCTACCAGAGGGATTTAAATTGCCCGAAGCATTTAAATCAAGCTCTAGAGAAAAGTTCTCTATTAAATTGAATAAATCCCTCTATGGACTAAAGCAGTCGGGCCGTATGTGGTATAATCGCCTTAGCGACTTCTTACTTAAGAAAGGCTATAAGAATGACTCGATTTGTCCCTGTATATTCATAAGGAAAAGTGGATCTGGGATTGTCATAATTGCAGTCTATGTTGATGACCTCAACATAATTGGAACATCTGCAGAACTTCAACAAGCTGTTGAATGTTTAAAGTCAGAATTTGAAATGAAAGATCTTGGTAAGACAAAATTCTGCCTAGGACTGCAACTCGAGCATTCACCAAGTGGGGTATTCCTACACCAGACTCAATATATTACAAAGGTGTTGAAAAGATTTTATATGGATCATGCTCATCCGTTGAGCTCCCCAATGGTTGTTAGGTCCCTAGATGTAAACAAGGACCCATTTAGACCTCGTGAAAGTGACGAAGAGTTACTTGGTCCTGAAGTCCCATATCTAAGTGCTATTGGAGCATTGACATACTTGGCGAGTTATACTCGACCTGATATAGCATTCTCTGTAAATCTATTAGCAAGATATAGCTCTGCTCCTACAAAAAGACATTGGAATGGTGTTAAGCATGTACTCCGTTATCTTCGAGGTACAATGGATATGGGGTTGTTCTTCCCAAAGACACCTAAGTCTGGTCTAGTAGGTTATGCCGATGCTGGCTACCTATCTGATCCTCACAATGCAAGGTCACAAACAGGTTATGTATTTACTCATGGAGGTACGGCCATATCATGGAAGTCTATAAAGCAAACGAGTGTCGCCACCTCCTCTAATCATGCAGAAATTCTAGCGATACATGAAGCCAGTCGAGAATGTGTTTGGTTGAGGTCCATGATCCAACATGTACAAGAGAAGTGTGGCCTATCTTTTGATCAGAAAATTCCCACGACATTATATGAAGACAATGCTGCCTGTATAGCCCAGATGAGAGATGGGTACATCAAAGGAGATAGAACGAAGCACATATCTCCCAAGTTTTTCTACACCCATGAGCTTCAGAAGAATGGAGAAATTAATACAACAAATCCGTTCAAGCGAGAATTTGGCAGATATATTCACCAAGTCACTTCCAACTTTAACTTTCGAAAAGTTAATCCACAAGATTGGGCTATGTAGATTCAGAGACTTGAAGTGACGTTTATTTCAGGGGGAGAACTTATGATTGCACTCTTTTTTCCTTAGTCTTGGTTTTTATCCCACTGGGTTTTTCCAAGCAAGGTTTTTAACGAGGCAATCAACATCGGACATTCAAGGGGGAGTGTTTATATATATATTTAGTGAATGTCCTTATTACCCCTTTGGGTTATCCCTTACTCTCTATAAATAGATATCATTGTACTCAGTTGTAATGTGAATGAAAACCTGATTACCGCTTTCTACTCTTTCTCTATTCTCTCATTTACAACATTATTGTTAATTTTCATCCTTATCCCACTTATTTCTCTTAACTACTTGTTTGTTATTTTCAAATTTCAAAAATAAAAAAAAACAAAAATCCCTTCGAAAAAAAGTCTTGTGAAATTCCATTATTTTGTCATTCACATTTTTTGTAATCCGTTTGGGTAAGTTTTTCTTTTTCACATATGTATCCCTTGTTTTGCTCTTAGATAGTTTTTTAATTTTTTAGACAAAAACCGAAAAACACAAAATAATTTCTTTTATATTTTTTCTCACCTAGTTTGTTTCATTATTTTTGTAAAAAAAACATAAAATAACTCTTTTTTTACTGATTTTTTCCTTATTTCCCACATTTTTTAAACATGATTATCGAAAAAACAAAACAAAAAGATTATTGCTAGCATCTTCCATCATTATTTTCGTTACTCATTTTCCATTTACTTTTTATCCATTCTTTTTTTTCTCTCTAAATAATTCTTATTGTTAATTTTCATCCTTATCCCACTTATTTGTCTTAACTACTTGTTTGTTATTTTCAAATTTCAAAAATAAAAAAAGAAAACAAAAATCCCTTCAAAAAAAAGTCTTGTGAAATTCCATTATTTTGTCGTTAACATTTTTTGTAATCCGTTTGGGTAAGTTTTTCTTTTTCACATATGTATCCCTTGTTTTGCTCTTAGATAGTTTGTTTAATTTTTTAGACAAAAACCGAAAAACACGAAATAATTTTCTTTTATTTTTTTTCTCACCTAGTTTGTTTCATTATTTTTGTAAAATAAAACAATAAAATAACTCTTTTTTTTATTGATTTTTTTCCTTATTTCCCACATTTTTCAAACATGATTATCGAAAAAACAAAACAAAAAGATTATTGCTAGCATCTTCCATCATTATTTTCAGATTTAAAAGCAAATATTTTCGTTTTACGATTTGATGTATTTTCTGTCAGGTTTTAAAAATATTGTTAACCTTTTAGTTCCCTTTATTTTAGGTAAGTTTTTACTTTTCTTTTTATTTTGTTGCTTTATTTCTAGTTTGCTGATTTTCAAATTCAAAAATTGTTTAGTTTTAGCCTCTTACATCCTTCTCTATATAAACAGCATATATTTTATGGATAAAGGGGGACACACACTGAGAAAAAATACATACAAAACCCCTATGGCCAGCCGCTAACTCTGAATACTAGTCCTTGGTCCATCCATTTCAGGACAGTCATCGATACTTATCTCCATCGTCTTATTCACCTGTTACCTTTTGTGCATCAGCCACCACCGCCATGCCGTACCCAAGCCAGAAGACCACACCACCACATTATGAGCACTAGTCATCACTAAACAGCATAGTATGTCCCGGTTTATGTGGTCATCTTCGTCATCGACATTAGAGGCCGCCATCTCCTTCGTTGTTTTATCAACATTGATTGATCGTCATCATGTTCGAGTCTGCCATACTCGCGTGGTAGGTAAAATAAAATCACGGTGGGAAGGCCACTTCTATGTTTCGATTGTTAACGGGACTCCCTGGTAATTCTTGGCTCTTTTATTATTATTTTTTTTGTTCATGCAATTTTGCAAGCATTTAATTGTTTTCCAAGTGAGGTATACGTTGTTAATTATTATTCTTTTTGGTTGCTTGTTCATTATTAACAAGTCATAAGGCTAATCCACCTCAATTAGAATTGAATTAATTAGTTATTAGAGTTAGTTGAATTTGTATAATTACGGTAGTGAGAATTGATTGTCACCGTAAATATATTGAATTTGAATAACGATTGCCACCGTATATAACAATTCTTAACTAGGAATATTCTCGTATATTTTTTTTCTCTTTTTCTCTTTAATCCGTATTTCCAATTTTTTTTTTCTACTTTTCCATACGCAGAGAGGTGCCAGGAGTGTTAAAATTTTTTATTATTATTATATCGTGTATGTTAGAGCCATATTGAAAAAAAAAGGAATATGGCATGAATCATGAAGCACGTGGGTAGCTAGGTTTTTATCTTGGTTTATTTTTCAACTGTTCTTTTTTTTTCCAAATCATTAATACCGTAATGCACTTGAAAACATATGATAACATTGTCATAAATTAGCCTTGGAGTTTATAATAATAAAGGAAAAGATATTTATGAGGGTAATGAAAGAATTTGAACTCTTATAAATTTCATACCAAGCCCCCGGACCCATAACTCTAAAAATTGTAATAACATTTCCTTTCCAAGTTTAAAAGGTTAAAACTTAGGTGGCGACTCTATTTAGGTTTGTGTGGGTCAGTTAGAATAATTAAATTTTAATTTTATAATTTTGGTTTAGTTATCCTAATTGCAAATCAAACCTTAAAGCCTTAAGCTCAATATTTAAGGGTTCAAAACCAATGCCCACAGCGGCGAAGCAGGTGGAACGGTTGGAGAAGGGGCGGTGGGGCCGTGGTCGTCGCAGGATTATCACCCTGATCAGCTTCGTCGACGGGAACTGATAGAAGGAAATTAGGGATTTGAGAGAGTTCAGCGCGGGCTGGTATATTTAAGGAACCTATCGCGGAACAAACCTATCTCAGCGGCTTTTAGTTGGAATCGTTGCGATAAGTTCCTTAAATTTTTAAAACGTGCCTACTTTAGCGGTTACAAGTAAGAACCGCTGAGATAGGTTAGCGATATTTTAAAAAACGGTCTATCTCAGTGGTTCTTTTTACAACCGCTACACTAGGGGGCTGAGATAGACCATTTTTCTACTAGTGATATATAATTTTGTACATTATACACTGAGAAATATAGGCACATATGTTTGAAGGAAGTCAATAAATCTCCTAAAATGTACTAAAATCTGGTTTAATCCTTTATCTCCCGTTCCAATGGTATGAGATTTCTCTAAAACAAATCTCCTAAAATCTAGCAAAATAATGAAAGAAGTTGAACTCACCAACAACGACGAACTCAACCGGAGGTTAATAAAATTTGACTCATTGTAGGAATTGAGAATTGAAATGAAGAAGAAGAAGAAGAAGAAGCAGCAAATCGGCGTTGTTGTATTGCGTTTGTACAATACATCTCTTAGAAGAAAAACAAACGTTTATATATGACCTACAAAATATAAAGATCAAAACAACATTGGATTCTGATAAAAGAAAGAAGGAAATGACACAATATAGGCACGTCCGGATGAACCGTCCGGCTAAGTCGTCCGGATGCGTGCCGCTTGGATAGAAATATAATAGCGCCCTCTCAATCACATTCGGGTGACCTGTCCGACTGAGTCGTCCGTACGCGTGCTGTCTGGACAAAAATATAATATCACCCTCTCAGTCACGTCCGGGTGACCTATCTGATTGGGGTTCGTCTGGACGCGTCCGCTAGACGGAAATATGATAGTGTCCTCTACGTATTGGCATGAATACACTGCCGATCCAAACACCCCCTCCTCAAGACACAAGTGAGCTTGCTCAACAAGTCTTGGATGAGAGCCATCTTCCACGCCAAGTTGTTGCAACTGGCCTTCGTACCGACTACCTGGAAGGACCTTGGTCATCATATTAGCTAACTGTGTAGAAGTAGAAGTGTAACTGAGATCAACTAAACCCTCTTGAATCTTCTCACAAACGAAATGACAATTGAGCTCAATATGCTTAGTTCTCTCATGAAAAACAGGAATGCGGGCAATATCAATAGCACATTGGTTGTCACAATTAACAGCAACCGGTGTAACATCATCAACTCAAGCTCGTGCAACAACCGACTAAGCCACACAAGTTCTGCAATAACTTAGTGCAGTGAACGATATTCTGCTTCTGCACTAGAAAGTGACAGAAGTTTGTTTCTTGGTTTTCTAAGAGACTAGACTATCACCCAATAATATATAGAACCCAAAAACAGATTTGTAAGTACCCGGACAAGCTGCCCAATCAGAATCACAATAAGTTGTGAGCTTCATTTTCACATTGTCATATCGATTTAACACTATGCCATAACCCATTGTTCCTCGACATAACACAAAGCATGAAGAGCCACCTTCATATGAATGTCCTGATTTCTCTGCATAAATTGGCTGAGAACTTGACAAGTGAAACTGAGATCAGGTCGGGTATTGGAACGATAATTCAACTTGCCAACAAGTCTCCTGTAGACAGTGTGATCCTCTAATAACTCTTCGACGTTTTCAACAAGTTGAGTACCCACAACTATAGTACTAGCAATAGATCTGGCATCCTGACACTGATATTCTTCCACAAGTTCCATACAAACCTTGCGTTTAGATAGCACAACGCCATATTAATTAGGAATAAACTCATTACCAAAGAAATAACGTAACTGTCCTAAATCCTTGATCTTGAAGTTGGCATCCATCGCACGTTTGATTGAATCAACATCTGACTGTTGAGTTCCTATGACAAGCATATCATTAGCATATATAGCAATGTACATAAAATGAGTCCCAAGCTTTATAAAAAACAAAGAGTAACCATTCTTTGACTACACAAAACCCATGGTCCAAAGAAAATGTGCAAGTTTGGAAAACCACTGGCGTGAAGCTTGTTTAAGACCATACAAAGATTTCTTTAACAAGCATGCTTTGTTCTTCCTGGTGACATCTAAACCAGGTGGAACTCTCATATAGACCTCTTCATCTATGTCTCCATGTAGAAACACATTATTGACATCATGGGCAGAGCCAAAAATTGAAGTTGAGGGGGGCATGGACAAAATTATAAAAATTTAGGGGGTATTTTATCAAAATTTTCTTAAAAAATTTTTTTGACACTATAATTTTGTGTAATTTAGCAAAGTTGGGGGGGCGGTGTTGTACCCTCTATCCCCCCTCTTCCTCCACCACTGATTGACATCCAACTAACTAATCGCTCAACCTCTATTAAGGGAAACTGTAATGAGAGCTCGAATCATAGTCATCTTGACAACCTTTTGCCACAAGTTGTGCCTTATACCGTTCCAAAGTGCCATCAGATTTTAGTTTCACCTTATACACCCACTTGCAACCTACTAGTTTCTTGCCTTTTGGTAAGTCAACAATCACCTAGGTTTTATTTGCCTCTGAAGCACAAACTTCATTCTGCATGGCATATTTCCAGTGATCATAGCCTCAATGTAATGATAGGCTCTTCAGTAACAAGTAAATAGTGATGTATCTGACTAGACTACAACTCAGCTCTATCACTGATTGATGAGGAGTGGTATTTGTTAAGCTCTCACAATTTGCAAGAACATTTACATTCCTCTCCTGTAAACTCAATCATCCAAAATTTCATGAAAAACCGTATTACATACATAAGCATCTAGATAATGAGCCCTGTGGATATCCCTACTAGAACATCTAACCTCACCCTCAAGATGAACAACATCAGCTTCTGCGCTTGACTGTTCAATATTAGTAAACTGATCAGAGACAAGAGCTTATATCAACTAGTTCGGATTTAACAATATGATTAGAATTATTCTTTGCGTGAGAAGGCGGAGGCTGAATAATAGAATCACACAACAAAATATAAATATTGTCAACTTGACCAGAACCCCCTTATCCACAACCTGTTCAGACGAAATATTTCTGAAACGGAACGTCTGAGGATGAAACTTAACATACCTGCAAACATCCACTTTTCTTGTTGCTAAACTCAACACTTTGTGGCCCTTCTTTCTGGGATCTTCCCCCAGATAAACACATGCCTCTGCCCAAGGGTTGAACTTGCCATCCTTTGGTCCAACTAGAGTTACATAGCAGAGACATCCAAAAGTTCTTATGTCATCATAATTAACATTTTTCTCAACAAATAAAAACAAATTTCAGTTTTTAAAAATCTAAAAGAGATAGTTTTGGGAAACCTTTCCTCCTAACAGTTTGGTTTATATCATCAATCCATCCAGAATCTCGAATCCTCCTGACCCACCTTTCTCTTCACTCTAAAAACCTTTAATCGAATCATTCAAGTAGTGCTAAACTTCATAGCAACTCAAGCCTATCCACGGGATCAAGCTTCACAAATGACTTAGTCTCAAACTCAGCAAGGACTAAATCATCTCAGCCAGACTTCAAAACTCTTAAATCTTGAACTTTTTAACTCCCCGCCTCTTAGAATCCCAAAACTCTTTGGAATCCTTAAACCTCAAACTCCTCTGAGATTACAAATTTCTTCGAATCCCAAAATCTCTAAGGTTTCAGCTCTTCTAGAATCATGAACTTAAAAGAACTCTGAACCTTCTCACAAGACAAACTCCAGCTCAATCCCGACCCTCCGCAAAGACTCCGGATGACCAACCTCTTTTCCAAACCCAAACTGACTCAAATAGTCACAAACACATCCCATTTCTCAAAATCATTTCAAAAACTCAAATGCCTCAAAATACCTCATCAAGGAACCTCAATTCCAAAATGATCAAAATACCCTCAATTCCACAAAAAACCAAAATACCCCTATCTCTACCCTAGAGACCAAAAATCCTTAGCTCCTCACAATGACCGAAATGCCCCTCAAACTTTCCTCAGCAAGTCGAGAAATCTTTAAGGCAACCAAAAGTTCCTTTAAACTCTAAAATAGGATCCACTCCTTTCAAAACACCTAATTTCTTAGGCTCTCTCAAACCCTCCAACCACTAGTTTCTCTAGATTTTCAACTCTCTCAACCTGTTAATTCTCTCCGTAGGTGCTAGCTTGGCAGAAAAGATTATCTAACTAACTTTATATTCTATCTCCTCTCTTAATACTATCGTTGTGGCCCTTAAAATTAATCTCTCTAAAAGGTTTTGAAATAAGGTAATCCCGACAATTGAAGACCGAGGTTCCTCGAGCACCATCCGAAGTCGTGGTTGTTGCCACTTCCAAGGGTGTAACCCAGTGTGAACCTGACACGGAATCTCTGGTATGATCAAATAAGACCTATCCATAGGCGAAAAGTCTTCGAGTCAATTAACGGTTGTTAGAACCCACTCTTCCCTTCCTAGTTATCTTAAGTCAAACTAGGTGGTGACTTTCGTCAGTTTCGCCTTTAGAGCATTAGTTCGCGTGGAGCCCATTGAGAGCATATGTAGAGCTCACTAGCATTACACTTAAGCTTTCTAGGAAAGATGGACTAAAGTAGGTATTTGAGGGATGCCAGGATAAAGGGTTTTCAACCTCCGCAGAATGACATTTTTTTATGATCTAGGATTTTTAGTCTGAACCGCAATTAAAAAACCCCCCCCCCCCCCCCCCCCTCATATCCAAAAATCACCCTCTACAGAATCTAGTAATCTGTTTTTTTTTTATGAGCGGAAAGAAAAAGAGAGATTTCTTAAACCAGACATGATCATATCGGCTTCTCCTCATCGTCAAAATCATATACACTAGAAAGTGGATCCACCACATCATCATGTTCATCATGTCCCTTTTCTTCTCCTTCTTCGAGCTCCTCCTCTTACTCACTATCCTCATTATCTATCACTTTAATCACTGAATCTGTGTTCACGACAGTTGGAGGCACATCAACTCTTGCTAACAACTCAGTTTCTCTTCAATCATCTACCACTATATTTTGTAGTTCATCACCCATGAAAAGATCATCCAACTCAGTCTCTTCTTCACATCCATCATCATCAATAATTAGGACATTAATCAAGTTACGGGGAGTAGTATAAATACAAGTGTTCCAACCTGGTTCATTATGAACCTTTGTAAAATAAACTTGCCTCACTTGGGATGCCAATGCAAATGGCTCACCGGAGTTTAGAAATTTCTTAGAATTGATCATCACACCATACTTATCTCTTTATATCCCATGTCTTATGGTGTACACATAACCATGTGAATCTAAATAAAACAACAATTGGATCTTTATCACCAACTCTAGTAGCATCATATTCCAACTCTATAACTCATTTCAGCACCCAGAGTAGTCTAGTTGTCCACTCTCTTCATCTCCTGTGACAACCACCCCGTTGTTTTGTGTTTTCATTCTTATTGCATCTTTAAAGTTGGACGTGATATTCATTTATAAAGTAACCCTTGTAGCTTGATACAGTTTACTTGGCCTCTAGATAAAGGTAATAACTCCGGGGTTGCTCTCGATCCCTCAAAGTGAAGGTTCCAAATCTATGTGAAAGAACAAGTACAAGTGTAGGTTTAAGTACAGTAAAATATTGAAAGAACTAGTCATAAAAGAAAACAATAACATTAAATGAGTTAAAACTTACATGAGACATAAACCAATCCATAATATATCTATGTGCTTCACCTGAACTTGCATGTTCACTTTTGACAATGTGACAGTTAGTTTAACGTGGATACATTAATCATTAAAGAGACGGGTAAAATTGAACAAAGAAAAAAATGGAACTTATTATAATAAGGGTTGAAGTTATAGGCCTTTTTAAGGATATTAAGTTGAGCTTGTCTCAACTCAATATCACTTAGCCTTATAATTGTCCCCATTCCTAATAGTCTTCCTCTTTTCTTAAAAATAGAAAGTTCAAATGCAACATGTAGTTGTTCAACTACATCATTTGTATCAACACGGTTGAACTTTTTCTCTATTCCCTTCAAATACCTTGAGCAAAATGTGAGGCATTCATTCATAATGTAGCCTTCCACTATTGAGCCCTTAGGTCGCGCTTTGTTACGTACATATGACTTTAACTCCCTTATTCCCCTACATTAGTAAATTAATATGTTTTATCATTTATGAATGAGTGAAAATATATACTTTCCCATTTGAAATAGATTATATTTACCTTTCAAATTGAAAACCTCCATCGACCTTGCACTTGTCCATCAAGCATAGCCTCTTTTGCTAAATGCATAGTGAGGTGCACCATGACATCAAAGAAAGATAGAACGAAGATCTTTTCTAGCTTTCATAGTATCAATGCGGATCTCTTTTCCCATTCCTTCAAGTGTAAGAGACTTAGAGCATAACTTCTTATAAAACAAGCTAAGCTCAACCAGTGGTTCAAACACTACTTTTGGCAAGATATTTCAAATGTTGGTATAAGCAAATCTTGCATGAACACATGACAGTCTTGACTTTTCATGTCAACAATCTTTTCATCTCCTAAGTTTGCACATCGGGATATGTTTGAAGTATAACTATATATCAGGTAGTTTCACCTTGGATAAGAACACCAACACTTGTTTTTTCTTTGAAGATGACAGCTGATATGGTGCTATAGGAACGTAATATTTTCCATTTTGTTGCACTGGATGCAAATGCTTAAGCATGTTTAGTTCAACCAAGTACAACCGAGAATTTAGATTGTCCTTGGTCTTCCCAAGAATGTCGAGTATTGTCCCAAGTACATTGTCGACTATGTTCTTTGAGATGTGCAGCTTCCTCCAATAGGGTGGTTCAAAGAATATACCCTTTTTCTTCCACTGGCCAACCAAGTACCTTTCGTGTCGCTTTCGTTTCCTTAATTCTATCCCCCCAAACTTGACATTGGGATTCCATCAAACATGTTTAGAATGTCATCACCAGAGAAGGGAGTGGGAGGTGGTCTCCTCTTTGTTTCTCCAACGAAAGATTTCTTATAAAGTCTAAACCGATGATCAGGAGACAAAAATCTACGATGACCCAAGAAGCATTCCTTACTTCTATGCTTAAGTCTCACATAACAAGTTTGGCTATGACAAATAGGGCAAGTAAATATCCCTGCAATAGAGTAACCAGACAAGCTAGTATAAGCTGGAACATCATTGATTGTCCACAGTAATACAACTTTCATGTGGAAGTTTCTGCAGCTATGTGTGTCATAAGTCCCTACTCCAACTACCCATAACTCTTGAATTTATTCAATAAGTGGTTCAAGGAACACATCAATTTAATTTCCAGGTTGAATTGGTCTAGAGATCAAGAGGGAACAAAAAACATAATGCATCATTCATAAAAATAATAGATGATAGATTAAAGGGAACTACATAAATAGACCATATGCTATACCCTCTACTATAACCTTGTCCAAGATGAAACCCATCAATTACGAGAACAAACCTTACATTGTGTGTGCCACTTACGAAACCGTATTAGTCTGATCAAAGTTCTTCCATTCACTAACGTCCGTTGGATGTTCTATGATACCATTATCTTTACGCTTCTCCTTATGCCATCTCATTTGTCATGCAATGTATCAGGAAATAAAACTTCTTTGAAGCCTTGGGGTGATGGGAATATAGCGCAGCACTAATCGGGGAATTCTAAGCTGCAATTGTGAAGCCCCATGTGATTCTGAATAAGGGTCGCTATCATCAACATTAGCAATACCTTCTTCCCACCTAGACTTGAGACATTAAGGACATCTATGAACATTGGCATACTGATTCTGAAAGAGAATACAATGGTTTACGCAAGCATGTATCTTCTCATAGTGCAAACCTAAATCTTTTGTGTGTTTCGTTGATTCACCAGAATTCTTAGGAAACCATGGGTCAAAACTGAAAGCCTTATGTAATTATTTGAGCAACATTGTGAAGGACTTATTACTCCACTGGCCAGTTATCTTAAGATGCATCCAAGATACAATGAATACTATCTTCGAATGAGTGTTACACCCTGTGTATGGTCATTCTTTCGATGCTTTCATCAACCTATCAAAATCCTCTAACAACTCACCATTATTATCCACATCCCCCTCCCTGTCCCCCTCTTATTCAGGCTGAGAGAACACATTTATGGCATCTTGCCAAAGATGCCATTTCAACAGACATCAAAAAATAATCCTCATCAAAATTATCATCTTCTTCCGTTTGACTGTCTAAAGGAACTATAATTTCTTCTTCCCTATGTATGGTCTATGGATTATGTTCGGGTCTATTCCATTCTTAAAAATATGAGCCTACATAGTTTTCCAATCTTAAACAGAACGATTTACACTACTCAAGGAAGGGCAAAACAACTTCACATCTGAACCAAGAGTAATGTCCCTAAAAGCAAAATCCAAAAACTCATGAACACTCTTTATATAAGCCTCTTGTCTCCTACTTGACGACCCTTTAAGCCTCATCCAATCTCTATTATTATCCTTCGTACACATGAAAAAAGGTAACTACCTGAATACCCTTTATATACACACAGGTACAAGATCATGTTTGAGCATAGTTGATCAGCAGAAAGAGAATCGTTCAGAGGGAAGAACAAGTATAACCCCTCATAGCACACGACAATGCTGGTTCAAAATAGAGGAAACCGAACTATAATAGCAAAACAAGAAGCAAACTGGGGGGAGGGGGTCACTTATACTCCAGAAGCAGCCATCGGTTTTTACACTTGGCGTGATAAAGAACCCCGATATTCAGTAAACTCCTTCTCCTTGTGTTGAAATCCTCCTTCTCTAGCCCTTTCTAATTTGAATGGTCAACGTGTGATATGGTTTCTTCCTAGTTCGAAGATGCACAATTGATGGTATCACTAAGTAGTTCACAGTCAAAACACCTTCTGCTTCAACTGCCAGGAAACAAAAACACATGTCATTTTAAATTCAACCTACTTATATGGAAAGAACGGGAAGAACAAGGCAAAAAAACACAAGACTTTTTTGTAGGTATGAAGTTCAAACCTACACTTTCTCATTAATATTAGTGAAATCACTTAGCAGGTAACACAGAAAAAAAATGCCTGACTATCATCCAATCAACAAGAATACAAGTAAGAGCTCTTCGATTACACTTATAAATATGTGCCCAACAAGAAAAGAAAGATTCCTCAACTTGTGCCTCTCCTTCAACTAAAGACTTCATAGAACTTTACAACCTCTAGCAACCCAAAATCGATGGACTCCAACGGATCCTTCCTTAGTCGATGTCTCAAACAATTAAGGATTACAATAGCAATATCTTTAAAGTCACTTTATCCCTACCCTTAAGAGCAACTAACACCTTCGCAGAGCTCTTAGTCACAATATCACCTCTCAAACCATCTACATTCAGCTCAGTGCATACCTTTGAGATTTTCACTCTAAGCTCATGATCTAATTGCACTGAAGATAGCTCATCACCTTCATGATCTGCTCATGAAGCTTCTCCTGCTCTTGCTTGTATGTCTCCTTGAAATCCTTAGGATTCTTATCAAACCTTCCTCTTTTCTTCACAATCTTCACCCTCAGCTCAGGATCCTTCACTGTCCCACCCTGGACATAGAGGAACTCGACGTTTTTTTTCAAAGATTAGAACAAAGGGGGAAACAAGAACTATCGTAAAAGTGGATTTGGGAGAAATATGTGATACTTACTTACGGGGCGAAGAAAAATGAATTGCACTATTTGATGGCATCAATTAGTGCAACTGAATATCTCTATTATAGAAAGAAAACTTGTGCACCTATTGATCAATGTTAAATAATTATATCTTAAGCATTAATCATGCTATCGAGAAAAAGAACCCAACTACAGAATTACTATACTAAATATAACGTTTGACCATTACATAAATAGAGCGAAATGAAAAGTGCATCGGTTGTTTGGCCTATAGTGCGAGTTAAATTTTTGCACCAATTGATGGTATATATTAGAGCAGATTTCAATTTACACCTACTGATCAAGTTTATTTAAAAAAAATTGATGAACTATTGGTGCGACAAACTATGGTTGCACTATAAAATGTACCTATAGATCCTCTCTACTATAGCAAAATTTATTTTTGCCCTGTTTAATCTTTGTTGTAGTGGGACAGCGGCATTAGCAAGTTGGACGACACATATATTTGCTCTAATTGATACTATCTACTAGTGCAAGTTTCTCACTTCACACCTTTTGCTACGTTCAAGTAGTGCAATCCTAAATCATTCTATTTACTATAACTTTATGGTGAAACTTTTAATTGCACTAATTGGTAATCTAAAAATTGCCACAACAAAACAACAATGTGGTAGTCTTTATATAGACAACTTCAGGTTCATATGGATTAACAAAATTCGAATGGCCCGTGCAATTAGACCAGCTCTTGTAAGTTATTGTACAAGAAAAAACATTGGTATCCAGTTACTTAATTAGTCTCAATAATTAGTATTAGTTTCATGACAAGACTAAGTACCTTAAAATAACTAGTATGTGGAGTAATAATATAGTTAATAATGAGTGACATGTTAAAACTGGATACTAGCTCTTATTCAAAATATAAGTCGTTTTAGAGATGATCTATGCATATCTAAATCTACATACATCGCAGGCTGTATATAACAAGTTGCCAATCTACCAGTGCAGAGTGCGTACGCTAGGGTCTGATTCTGATATACTTGTAGATTAATCTCCATCCCTACCGACGAACGCATATTTAGTCACGCACTACAAATCTTTGTCACACTGACAGACACATCATCTCAACTATTGATTTGTAATAAAGACAAATAACACTGTACACGATCTGAACTCAATCTTTCCTGTGTGAAAAGATGCCAGACGTTTATTTTATTTTGTTCTTATGATCTTATCCTTTAACATGGCAACTTATACTAAAGTCATAGTGTAGTTCTAATATTTTTAATATTTTGTTTGTACTTTTCTTATTCACAATATTTTGATAAGGTAATTATTGTAAAAATAGTTACTAATTACATTCAACCTTTTATATAATTATATACACATATAATATGAGTATTAAATAGTAATTTCTAAATCTAACAATATTTTAGTTTACACAGAAAAAAATATAAGTATATATCAATTTAAATATACATGTCTTAATCAAAATGAATAAATTAAAAATAAGTTAAAATTATTATAAAAACACTAAATTAAATATGTAAAAAAATTAATTTCTTTTTTTTTATAATTGAGGCATTAGCCTTATATTAAAGATAAAAGTAACCTGACAAATGTCAGTCGGGCGAGCTAAGACGGACCTCATTAAAACCTCATTTGGTAAAACCCGGTGGGAAAAAGCCTAAGGAGGAAGAGTACTCAGCCCAACCCCCATGATTACATCAGATGGCATACGAAGATACAATTCCAGCATCCAAGCTCCAGACATAACATCTTGTACCCTTATGCATCATCCTACTAGCATATAGCCTATAACAGACACACACACAACACTCCTAATACATACAATTCTACTAACCCTTTCTTCCTCTAACCAAAATGACCATCCAAAAAGCCCTCCAACAACTTCAAACAATAAAAGTGAGGTGTTATTTGCGGTCACTTTAGTACATGCAGTCACTCAAAATAAGTTAAAAATTATACAATTTTGTAGAGTAATTGTAGATTTTTACTAAACTATTAATTGTAACATTTTATCTGCAAATATGTGGATCTAAATGTACAAATATAATAAATTAAAAAAATGCAAAAAGTAGCCGACCACAAGCTACATGACAAGTAGCCTGTGATATGCTAGAAACCCTAAACCACACACCCTAAAAAATCATCATAGTACAGTTAAAACGTCAAAGGTTTATTTTAGGATTTGAAGTGTAGGGCTTAGGGTCATTCCTAAACACTAAACCAAAGACCCTAAAAATCTCAAAATCAGTGGGAAAATTGTAAAGCATAGAACAATTTTTTTAAAAAAAATCTCCCTAAACCACACACCCTAAAAACCCACCTTGGGACACGACCCTAATCCCTACACCACAAACCATAACAATCTGCCGAATCAATGTGAACATTGTAAAGTATAGCACGAATTAAAAAAAAGAATACCTTAAATCACACACCCTAAAAAACCACTATAGAAAAGTAAAACCATCGAAGGTTTATTTTAGGGTTTGTAGTGTAGGGTTTATGATCAAATATATATGCCAAATTAGTGAGGACATTGTAAAGTATAGAATGAATTAAAAAGATTGCCCTAAAGCGTGTACCCTAAAAATCACATAGGAAAGTTAAACGTCGAAGATTTATTTTAGGGTTTGTAGTGTAGAGTTTAGGATTATTTAGGGTTTGTATATGTCATTGTCTACAAACATATCCACTAATAGCTAAACATGCATCCATAACCGCATATTATATCTTTCATCAGTAGTATAAAAATGTATACATGATCATTTATAAATGTTTCCATTGGTAGTTTGAAATGTACACATGCTAGTTGATAAATGTTTCAAACAATAGGTTGAAAATATATCCATGATAATTGATAATGTTTCCATAGAAGGTTAAAAATGTATCCACATCACTATCTACTAATGTATCAATCGATTACTGAAGATGTATCCATAACCGCGTATTATGTTTTCATTAGTAGAGTAAAGATGTATATATGATCATTTATAAATGTTTCCACAGTAGCCTAAAATGTACACAATATTGTTGATAAATGGTTCCAATAATGGGTTAAAATTATATCCATGTTAATTGATTAATGTTTCCATGAAAGGTTAAAAATGTATCCATCGATAACTGAAGATGCATTCATAACCGTGTATTACATTTTCATTAGTAGAGTAAAAATGTATATATGGTCATTTATAAATGTTTCCATTAGTAGCCTAAAATGTACACAAGATTGTTGATAAATAGTTCCAACAATGGGGTGAAAATATTCCATGATAATTGATTAATGTTTCCATGAAAGGTTAAAAATGTACCCATCACTGTCTATAAACATACTTATCAATAGCTAAAGATGCATCCATAACCGCATATTATATTTTATCAATAAAGTAAAATGTATATGTTATCAACTATAAATGTTCCATCAATAGCTTGAAATGTACACATGATATATAGTTGATAAATGTTTCCAACACCAGGTTAAAAATATATCTATGATAATTGATAAATGTTTCTTCAAGGGTGAAAAACTTATCCATCATTATCCACAAACATATTTATGGATAGCAAAAAATGCATCTATAAATGTGTATCGGTATTTTCACCAATAGTGTAAAAATATATACATGATCATTTATAAATGTTTTCATTGGTATGTAGTTTAAAATGTATACAAATTGTTTATAAATGTTCCTACCAGCATTAAAGTATATCCATGACAGTAGTTAAATATTGCCAACAATGATAAAATATTGTATCTATGAGCATTTATTAAAATGTCAAATTTATCCAACTCAATTTTTTTATGTATCAATTAATAGTTTAGAACGTAAAAATGATCATGTATAATCGTTTTCAACGACTATTAAAATGTAGATGTTGTATTTGATTAATAATTTCATTAGTGGTTACAAATGTATTCACGAAAGTATAAGTTGAGTAGGCAATCCCTGAACGTACCCTTAACTCATATCCGGATATAATACTTTCAGAGTTTATTAACCTTTACGGTTTTTGATATCCTTAAATATGATATATATTGTTCTCTTTAATAGCATGTTATAATAAATATGATACCCTAAACTTTTTACTTAAAAAGAAAACCTAAATTGGCTTAGAAGTTCTAGGTTCAACAACTCCTCAATCTCCAAATCTTAAAAAATCAAGTTTTTTTACGTTCAATAAATTTTTTTGTTCTTTATAAAACAAAGTTGAGTTTTGACTCTCTATTTATTTAAGAAAAGTAGAATTCATTAGACCTCCCCTTAAAGTATATTTTTTAATAGTTTATGGTTATTTATACTCTTATTATATTGGGAAATTTCACCAAATACCACTGAGTTTTTGCTTAATTCACAATATACCACTATGTTTTTAAAAGTACACAGGATAACACTAAGATTTTACTTATTTCATCAGATAACACTCTATCTCATATTTTATTAAATGTTCTATTAATATTCTAAGAAAATGACTAAATTACCCGTGTTATTAATTAACAATTTCAAAGAGATTTGTCATACTGATAAATTTCATAACACCACTTTTGTTTAACTATTTATATTGGTAGTTTAGTCTTTTTTTAGGGATATTAATGGAACATTTAACAAAATATAAGATAGAGTGTTATCTGATGAAATAAGTAAAAACTTAGTGTTATCCTGTAATTTTTAAAACACAGGTATATCGTGAATTAAGCAAAACTCAGAGGTATTTGGTGAAAATTCCCTATTATATTAATAGATTATGTTTTTAGAGATTATTATTATTTGTTGCAACTCCTATTTTCTCCTTGCTATAATTATTTTTAAAACTACACTCCTATTTAAGATTTAAAACTTAGAATATTTTAAGAGCATATATTAACTAATTTCTAGTTAAAGAACAAATTATCAAATTATTTAATAATGTAATGCTTATAACTCTCATTATCAAGAATTTCGTTTATGGAGTATCTCATATAAAGAAATATACAACTATGATGGAATGATGCTAATAAATTATTACTTCATTTTTATATTAAACATTATTAAATCACATGAATTAAATTGAAATTAAAAAAGGCATACCAATAGGTCTGCGCATCTCATATAACTTAGAGATGTTATGTGCATCTCATAGCCTCATTCTTTTGTGTTTTGAAGGTTGGTAGCTGATAGTTGATATGAGTTGATGATCAATTTTAAAACAATTATGTAAAATCAATTTAACTTGTTCTTTTTATGTTAGATTTTTTTTTTAATTGATTAACCAACTGATAATACCTAAGCCAATCGTTTAACCAATTGATAATATGTAAACTAACTGATTAGCTAACTAATAATATTATTTTGAATAAACTCTTTGGGTAGATAGTATCATACCCTCGTTCAAATCTATACAAAAGTACGGGAGTATAACATAGTGATGTCAGCAAGCAGTCCGTCTACCAGTGAAAATTCGGCTACATCACCAAACAAAGAATATGTATGAAGATATTATTATTCTCTTACCGCCATTTGTTTTTTAAAAAGAATTACCGCCATTAACTAGATGTAGGGAAGCAACGTGCCAGTTAAAAGGAAGTTACAGTCATCTGATTTAAACTCGAGTAAGCACCTACGTGTCAGCTTCATACCTCTCTACAGCCTCCCCATCCGCCACCGAATTTATGCTTTTTCATGTTTTTACTGTTCTTCACCCACCCTCCAATACTTATCTAACCTCGTTACCGCGCGCCATAACATTGGCGGAGGTTGTTATAAAAACTGAGGTCATGATTCAACGATAAAATTCACAAACAAACGAAATCCGACTAGCTATCAATTAAGACTGATTTTCTACATAATACCCAAATATAAGCAGCAGCAGAACAGTTGAGAATGTCGTCCCAACAGGAGAGGCGAGAGCTGGACGAGAAGGCAAAGGAAGGTGAGACTGTTGTCCCTGGTGGTACTGGTGGAAAGACTCTCGAAGCACAGGAGCACCTCGCTGAAGGTCGGTCTTCTTTGATTAACACTTTCAATTAGAGTTGTGAATGAAAATTTCCGTCTGTAAGTTAAATCATAAATGTGATTTGTGTATATGCATGGTATAGGAAGGAGCAAGGGAGGACAGACCAGGAAGGAGCAGCTGGGAACTGAAGGATATCAGGAGATGGGGAGCAAGGGCGGACAGGACAAGGAAAGAGCAGCTGGGAACTGAAGGATACCAGGAGATGGGAAGCAAAGGAGGTCAGACTAGGAAGGAACAGCTTGGGACTGAAGGATACCAGGAGATGGGAAGCAAAGGAGGTCAGACTAGGAAAGAGCAGCTTGGGACTGAAGGGTACCAGGAGATGGGCCGTAAAGGTGGGCTCAGCACTGCATCAGTCTGGTGGAGAAAGGGCTGCTGAGGAAGGAATAGATATTGACGAGTCCAAGTTTAAGACCAAGTAGCTAGCATCTGATCGAAGGATGGTTAATTAGGTAGTTAATTAGAACTCCGGACTAAATAATGGATGGTTGGTATGGTATGTACGTAGGTAGGTAGGTAGTAGTGGGGAAGTTTTTTGTTGTAGAAGTTGGCCCATGGTGGGGTGATGTGGCTACGTACGTAGGTGGTGTCTGCTAAGCCTTTCGTTTTCAGATGTAATACTAATATAGTGCTGTAGTAGTAGTAGTATCAAACAGCAGTTGTGGTCTTCTCTGTATCTTAGTTCATGTTTTGTGAATGGTTTGCATGCTAACAAGTTTCTGTACGAGATTTGATCAAGTGCTGATCTGTTTTCGTGGGCTGCGTATGGAAAGAGGGTACAAGTGAACCCAACAGTTTTTAGTGTCGAAAGAAAGGAACAAAGTTCCCTGTCATGTATCGGTAATTACTAACTAAACTGTTCACTGCCTTTTTGCTTGGAAAATTTGCCTCCCGGGCTCCCCATTGTTTACTGCTCCATCGCTTTCGTTTTGAAAAAAAAATAAAAAAATCGTATCTAGTTTGTAGTTCAATACACAATTATTGGAGAAAATTTCCTAGTCGAGGATATTGGTTGTACTATAGTACTTTTTGCCAGAAACTCCACGCTAATAATTATAGAACTGCCACAAGCCAAGGCGGGCAAACATCAAAAAACGGCACAAGCTATAGCTAAATGCGAATGTATATGCACAATCGTGTATTTATTACCCTAAATTTTCCGTCGTCACCTTTAAAAATCTTCTAATCACAGTCGTTCACGTGAGATTTTTTTTCACTCTTCTATTCACCTTCTCCCCCACCTAAACACGGATGAACACCAAACCACCTTCTCTCAACCACCTTCTCTCAGACATCTCCGCAGCCGCCAGGACTAGCCAACACCAGAGACGGTGGTGTGACCAACACCAACAACCGGAGGCGTGACTACAACCAGCAACGAGAGGCACAACTACAACCAGTCATCAGCGATTTCTAGAGCATTGGATGAAAGCTATGCGGGCGGTGATGGCGTCTGCTCACCATCTCTATTCGACGACAGACAGAGCAAACAGAGCTAAGCGGTGTTCATCTTCTTCTGTTCATGTCCACGGATTGTCACGTAAATTAAATTCCTTCAATCTCTACTCTACTCATTAACAACCATCAAACATTTGACATCTTCTCCCCTTTTTTTATGCACAGTATCTTCACCAAACCATACCACAATACAACCCTCAATCTGAATGATTGACGATAATACTTCTTCTAAACATACAGATTGTTTAATGTTAATCGTTTGTGTTGTTATGTTCTTATCTTCTAATTTTAGCTTCAATTTATTGATGAATTTTTGTCTTAACACTTTAAATTAAGGGTTTCATCATTAAATCTGAATTTTACTCTAATTCTTTATATTAATGAGTTCTATCTCTTTTAGGAATTTAGCTATGTTGATTGAAGATTATACTTCAAAGTTTGTTGAATATTTTGAGCAATTTGAATTATCAGAAAGTTGTTCAGCATCTCAAGTTGATCTTAATAAGGACATATCTACTTCTGAAGTTGATTTATATTCGAAGAAAATTGTTGAAGGGGGACAAATATCTGATTTCGGTGAGCATTTGGCTGAATGAAAATCAACTAGGTCTCCCTGATCAACCTATTTCCACACCACAATTATATATAACGTTTCCACCGTCATATATATGTGTCCACGAGTGTATATAAACGTTTCCACGATTATATATAAATGTTGCCACAAGTCAAGGATTATATATAAACGTTTCCAAGTTTCAATGATTATATATAAACATTTTTATGCCACGAAACGTTTTCATAATTATATGAATGTTTCCATGCCACAATTATATATAACATTTCATGATTATATATAAACGTTTCCACGATTATATACAAAAGTTTCCACGATTATATACAAATGTTTCCACAATTATATATAAAAGTTTCCACACCATGATTACATATAAACCTTTTCATAATTATATATGAATGTTTTCACGCCACAATTATATATAACATTTTCACGATTATACATAAACGTTTCCACGATTATATACAAAAGTTTCCACGATTATATACAAACGTTTCCACAATTATATATAAACGTTTCCATAGTTATATAGAAACGTTTCCACGGTTACATAGAAGCGTTTCCACGTTTATATATAAACGTTTCCACACCACGATTACATATAAACGTTTCCACACCATGATTACATATAAACCTTTTTCATAATTATATATGAACGTTTCCACGCCACAATTATATATAAACGTTTCCACGATTATATCAAAACATTTCCAGTTTCCACGATTCCATGATATAAACGTTTCCACGCCACGATTATATACACGTTTCCACCATTATACATAAACGAGTTTATATAGGCTAAAAACCCCATAGCTAGTAGTAGCATCTATTTGACAAAGCTTGAATGACAACCCTTGGAAACAATAAAATGAGTTAATGGAGTCGACTATCAGTGGAGATGGATACAAACTGTAAAAGCAATGGAGTATATCAATACTGAAAACTAAAAAGAAATACTACTTTTTGCTGAATCTAGACATAAGTGTATAATAGCATTAATAATAAAATATCATATTTTGTGTTTCTGTACATTGTATTTTACCCAAAAAAAATATAAGCACACACTAATATTCAAGATTCTTTCACTTTCATTTTCTTCCTTTGTTTGCATAAAACTCAGCTAGGCTCAATTGCTGCAGCATAAGAGGATCAAATTACAAAGAAGAAACAAACTAAATGCTATCAAAAGTTGTCAAATCTCCATCTCCTCAGCAACCAATAGTATCATTTTCTCTTGGAGCTTCCTCTGCAGTCCATTGCTCATCTCCATAAAATAGAACAGAAACATGAATTAAAATTCAAGACTACAACAAACAGAGACATAGTCATTAAACTTGCATAAAAATAGATCAGAAACATGGAATAAATTCAAGAATAAAGCAAAGAGAAACATATTCAATCAACCTCATAAAAATAGAACAGAAACATGGAATAAAATTCAAGAATAAAGTAAATATAAAATACATGAAATAAAATTCAAGATTAACAAAGTAGTAAAATACGATGATGCCGACAAAACAGAGTAGTAAAATACTAATACTAGGTTGATGTAGTTGTAGACTCTAACCAAACCAAACAGCGAAACAAATCACCACAAATGTAATTGATGATTTGATAAAATTAATGATTATCTTTTTTTTTTGTAGATACCAACGTTTTGGTTCAGTTGTCAAAACAAGCTCAAACCAGTAATGTGGGTAGTTGCTCACCACTTGATAACAGTTCAGATCAGATTCAAACCCCAATCGGCATCGATTCAAGTAGTTTCTCAACCGGTAATGTAGAATGATAATCCAAATCACAGAATAAACAACTAGGATGACAACAACAAAAATGAAACTCTAAACGCAGAATCGAAAATATCAAACTTACTTTGGCGAAGACCAGACAAGGAGAGATGGAAAGGGTGTCGAGTGAAAAATCACAATTGCAGGAATTATTGTAGAAGACGAGTGGCGAGACTTGAAGGCAACGATTTACCTACAACAGCAATTTTACCCCTCTCTGTTTCACAATATATCACCTCGATGGCTGATTGTGTTGTGTCAATGAGTACAAATTCTAAAAAAATCTTCTCTAATCCCATCTCTATCTGCTCAAGCCAAAGAGTGTAAGATATATTTTTTAGGACCCAATAACGCAAGTTAGGGTTGGAGATTGAGAAAGGAATAATAGAGAAATTGGGAATATACCTAATTCGCGGTTCTAGTTAGTGTGTTCGCTCTGAAATCACCGCTGCAGTAAGTTAAAAGATTTTGATTAATGCTTTGATGGTTGCTTGCCTAGTTTGGTCGGTGCAAAGAGGGAAGAAGGAGTGTTTCAGATTGCGTGGAAAGAAAATACAGAAAGAGTTTTAGAAAAAGAGAGATATGAGCAATTTAATCTTAGCCGTTAGTTTTAATAACTTAATATAAACGGTAGATATTTGATCCGTCAGCTCCACGGAAATTTCCTGTCCATCACAGGATCCATTCCCAACAATCACGCTTTGTGCACCTTAATTTGCTACGGTTATTATATATGGTCGACTGTATCAAATGCCAGTATTTGTGCTTATGCTTGTGGGTAGTCACAATTATCATGATCACATTGGTAATGGATTTGACGATCTTACGAATTACAGACGGATCACGGTAGTTGGGTATTATTTATTGATTTTAGTACCATTAAGGTCCATGAACTATAGATCGTGCGGTAAGATAATTTGGTCATAACGACAAAAACCAACACGTCTGTCTACTGAGGGTGGCAATTACGAGTTAGTGGTTCGGGTTATTAGATTAGAACGCGGCCAATCTATTTATTAGAAGGGTTGACACATCTTCATAAATAATAATCACTTATAATTAATATGTGACCCACATAAATCTATTTAATTATTTTTAAATATTTTTTTAACATTATATTATTATTTCATTTAAAAATATATATTTATTTAATATGGATTACATAAATTAAACCTAATAAATCTGAACTTGAGATATTAAGTGGATCGATTCCAATACTATTTATTAATGGCGTCTGAACTTTTTTTTTTTTGATCAAAATTAGTTTTATTAATCTGCCATTAATAGGTGAATCATGTAACAGATCTAGCTCAATCAACCTCACACACGCAGAGGAGGTGATTCAAGTCTCCTAAAATCTCTCGGACAAGAGAGAGCATACTTTGCCAAATATTGGTGTTATATGTTCTACTAATTTTAATAACGGAGCAACAAATAAAACTTTGAGAAATCTCATGCATTCCTTAAGCAGATCTTTGTTGGGATGGCCATCAAGAAGCTTTTTCTTTAATTGGTCAATCGTTAACTGGGAATCAGTTTTTGCAACAATTCTCTGAAGTCCTTTCTCTTTCACTAGTAGAAAAAAGATTTTATGTGACGCTCTTTAAACCACGGTTTTACTGGTAACTGTGGTTTAAATATTATATACCACGGTTTCTACTGAAACCGTCATTTAAGATGTAACCTGAGAGACTTTATACCACGGTTTGATATAAACCGTGGTTTTTAATCAATAATATGTGATGGTTTTGACGTAACCGTCATTTATAGTTTTGCCAGTGATGAAATAAACCACGGTTATTCATGAACCGTCGTTTATGTTGCTCACTCTACGATTTTAAATGACGGTTGGGGAGAGAACCGTCGTTTAAAACTGTTCACCATACCATTTTAAATGATGGTTGTTACGTGAACCGTCGTTTAAAACGATTTTAATTAAAAACCCGAGTTCTTCTTCTTTTTCTTCCTCCTCGCTCTCATCGTCTCCCTCACTGCTCTCTTTCTGGCGATTTAGAAATCTTCACCGCCCCTTCCTCCGCCATCCCGTCGTCTCGCGTGTCTTCTCCGGCCGCCCCTTCCTTCGCCGTCTGCGCTTGCCTGTGTACGTGTCGTCGCCCTGTAGCAATGCGCCATAGTTGAGCGCGATCGACGACGACAACTCAACAGCGCCCATCTTCCTCCGCCGCCCCGCTCACGCCCAGCGCACCTGTTCTTCCTCCGCCGCCCGTCTAGCTTCCTCCGCCGCCCTGTACGTCTTCCTCCGGCTAGGTAATTGTAAACCTAGATTTTAAGCATTTGTAAATTTGACATTGTTTTGTTCATGTAAACTGATTGAGCTTTTTACATTTTAATTTTTTTAATAATGTATCTTGTTAACTTTAGTAGTTAATGCTTAGTATTATGATAGATTTAGGGTTTGATAATTGTAGCTTTAGAAGTTTAATTAAAGGACTCGGAGCGATTTATTGGAAAACAAAAAAATGGGTCGGAACAACGAGTGTTAAAATGAGTATATCATATTATAGTTAAATGAGTAATATTAGTAATATTTTAGAATTTAGTGTGTATATGTACGTACCCATCCTGTCATTTTGACACGTCGACAGAAGTTAATGTCAGTCCAATTAGTTTCATTGTAGACTGGTTTAATGTGTTCCTCGAAATCAATGGTTCCAGCTGATGAAGTGAAGACTAGTTTCTTGACTTTGGAATTCACACATGATTTCATTATTGTCTAGCATTCCATTGATAGTTGGTTTTATAACTTCATTTTGTCATATATATAAATTAACAACGCATCTTCTATTAAATTTGAAACAGAAATATGCACAATACCATATTTGATTGTTTTTATAACTTTTAAGATGAACTTATCATTTCTTGATTGAAGTCGCAATCTTCAATTTCTGACGAGATCGGTTGTCGCCCTAACTGCTGCCACGTCAAACTCTGCCACCGGCTTGCCTGATCAGAACCCACGTTAGTATTCTGGCATAGTGCTAGCAATTAATTTCCTTTTTCTTGCGAACTAACTAACATCTTGAAGAGAAGAGAAGTATAAGAACTACCTTATTTGAGTGGTTAAGTCATAGCCTCAATTCTATTACCTCCTTATTGCGCTAACTATTTTTTTGAACCGGCAATTTGCAGGTTGCTTCAAGCTCGACTAGATTCAGACTGGACGCGAGGGGAGCAAACAGATCGAACTGGTATAATACTCAAATTTAATTATGTAAAGTAGCACATTGTTTATTATTGGAAAATAACGAATTAAAGATTTAATATCAAATATATAAATTGATTTGTAATTCTGATTATGATTTTGGAAGTTCTATATTTTAGTGGCATGATTATTAATTTGAGTGATCTACTACTACTCTAAACTGCTGCTGCTTGACATAAATATAATATGCATACTTCCCATTCTGATGATGCCTACTGTGTGCGTTTCGCTGAGAATGTTGTTATTGTGTTTGGATTTGCATATAAAAAAGTGTGGAGTACCTAAAACTACGTAAAGGTCATGCCAAATTTTTTCCATAATTTAACTTTATTCTAATTTCATTGAATAGGTGTTATATACTACGCGCAAGAGCATTTGTCTACTTCTCCTTCTTTTGTGTTATCTGCGCTAGCTGACCATCAGTACTGATCAGGTTGGTATTTAAATGTTTCAATTTTATTCTTGTTTTTCTATTAAACAATGGAAAATCAATTCAAACGTAGAATTACATGTCTGAGATTTACCTGATAGAGGTATGTCTTAGATAGTCCCTATTGGGACTGTCCAATGACCTTTGATCTCACCATCTAGGTTGTGAATGAGTTAATATATACAGTAATTCACTGATAATTTTGGCAGCATTACCCTAGTGTTGTTCTAGTGTACACATATATATCTATCTACACTAGGAGAACTGTAGGGTAATGCTGCTGAAATTATCACTGAACTACTGTATATTATTAACTTGTTCCTAGGTGAGATCGAAGGTGATTGGATAGGTTTAGGTTGTTAAATCTGTAAATAAAAAAAGAGGAGATCAGTGGAACGAGTTCACGACATCTGGTGTTTGTTGAAAAAGGAGATGGAGCGCTCAGTGATGTACAGTGACAGATTGGACATCCAGTACCTAGAAGGGGTCAATAAATTTTGCAAAGTCCTTGTTGACAATCTTAAACCAAGGGATAAGGGATATATTCGATGTCCTTGTATCGATTGCAAGAACGACTTCAAATACCAAGGTGTGGACAAGATTAAGGATCATCTTATTCGCAGAGGGTTTACAGAAGATTATGAAGCCATAAAAATACTGCATGGTCAACATTCAGTACAAGTGTTTGAATGTGATGATAACGTCGTTGCAGAACAATCAGAAATGGATGCTTCACATGATTTCGGGGATACTCAAGATGATTCACTAGTTAGTGATTCAGATGAGGAGGACCTTAATGCAATGATGGAAGATGTTGAACAACATTTTTCCAACAAACCCAAACCATTCAAAAATCTGATGCAGTCATCCAAGGAACCGTTGTACAGTGGATGTGATACACAAAAGCAAAACAAATTGAGCGTTGTCCTAAAACTATTCAATCTGAAGGCGAGACATGGATGGAGTGATGTCAGTTTTACAGCTCTTTTACAACTGCTGAAGGATGTACTACCAAAGGACAATGTTACACCCACAACAACTTATGAAGCAAAGAAGTTAATGTGTCCGATGGGTATGGAATATAAAAAAATACATGCTTGTCCAAATGGGTGTATGTTGTACTGGAAGGAGAATGAGTTGGATGATCATTGCTCTGAATGTGGGGAATCACGTTATGTAAAAAAGGGTGAGAGAAACTACATAAGCACGAAAGTGGGTTCTCCTGCGAAGGTGTTGTGGTATCTACCGATAATTCCCCGATTCAAACGTTTGTTTGCAGTTCAAAAAGATGCTGAGAACCTCCGATGGCATGCTACCCATATAAAGGATGATGGTAAATTGAGACATCCAGCCGACTCACCATAATAGAGAAACATTGACAGAATATACCCTCAGTTTGGTACAGACCCAAGGAACTTAAGACTTGGTTTATGCACTGATGGGATGAACCCTTATGGCACTTTGAGCAGTATACACAGTACTTGGCCTGTTTTATTGACAATATACAATCTGCCGCCATGGTTGTGTATGAAACCCAGACATATTCTCCTCTCTCTGTTGATATCTGGTCCAAAACAACCGGGAAACAAAATTGATGTGTTTTTGCAACCACTAATTGACGATTTACAACTGTTGTGGAATGAAGGTGCGACAGTGTATGATTCATACGGTATGGAAAACTTCACGCTCGGGGCTATGTTGTTTTGTATAATCAATGATTTCCCTGCATACGGCAACCTCTTGGGATACACAATTAAAGGATCACTAGCGTGCCCTATATGTGGAGATAAAACTTACAGTATACGGTTAAAACATAGTGGAAAAAATGTGTACATGGGCCATCGGAAATTCCTCCTGAAAGGTCACAAATACCGTAAGATGACAAAAGAGTTTGATGGAAAAAACGATCATGCAGTCGCACAACCACCACTATCTGCTGCTGAGACTTACAATCAGTTGAAGAATGTTGTGAACAACTTCGGTCCACCAATTAAAGCCACTGAAAAGAGCATTTGGAAGAAAAAATCAATATTTTGGGAACTTGAATATTGGCAACATTTAGAGGTGAGACATTGCATTGATGCTATGCACGTGGAGAAAAACATTGGTGAAACTGTAACTGCGACACTACTAAACGTGAAAGGAAAGACAAAAGACCATTTGAAGGGTAGAAAAGATCTGGTTGAATTAGGTATACGAGAAGAACTCGTGCCACAACAAAGAGGGAAACGAGCATTCTGGCCTCCCGCTTGTCATACATTATCTAAAGAAGAGAAAATAAGTTTTTGTAGTTCTCTTCGTCATATTAAAGTGTCATCTGGTTACTCATCGAACATATCAAGTTTCGTATCAATGTCTGATCTTAAATTGGTAGGGATGAAGTCTCACGACTATCATGATGCAGCACTTACTTCCGGTTACAATCCGTGGGATCCTTCCAGCTGATGTCAGGAAAACTATTACAAATTTAAGTGTTTTCATCAAAGGAATTTCGTGTAAAGTGCTTGATGTGGAGACACTGGATAAACTACAAAATGACCTTGTGATCACCATGTGTCAGTTGGAAATGTATTTTTCTCCTTCGTTTTTTGATATTATGGTGCATCTACTTGTCCATCTTGTTAGAGAGATCAAACATTGTGGTCCGTTATACCTTCGATACATGTATCCGTTTGAGAGATATATGGGTATACTGAAAAAGAAAATGAAAAACCGTCGGCGTCCAGAGGGAAGCATAATTGAAGGGACAGTAACAGAGGAGGTAGTTGACTGGAAGATATTCTACGACCATCGCCGGACTGAAGAGTTTAAGGTACTTTTACAATTTTTTTTTCTTAATTATTTAAGGAATAAAATTTAACAAATATTTTTATTATTATGTATAACTTACAAATATACAAATTTTGTAACAATTACGTCAAGAACAAGCGAGACGTAACCGGGCGAAGAATATATATATAAGCACTTCATGGGGCGAGCTGGATATACGGGGTGCTTGGAAAAGTGGAAGAGCGAGGGCTTACTGACGAAAGTAAATGAAGACGACACTCAGTCAGATATTGATAATGTTGACGATGCAAGTAGGGTGCAGACATATATGCTGGGTCGCATGAAGAAAAATGACGAGGGAGTATATGTGTTACCGTAGAGCGAGACTGCTGAGTTGGCTTCAAAGATTGTAAGTATATATTTTTAAAAGTTGTTGTTTACTAATTAGTAAGTTCATTTCTAATATTTTTGTAATTTAAAATAGTCTGGATCTACTGAGCGATGGGAGATGGTTCCGGCCCCTCCGTCTCAGGATGATCCAGTGAATAAGGCCCTTGGGCAAAAGGATCATTCAGGGCGAGTGCGGGGGCTTGGAGGGGAAGTTCACCAAAAAGATGTGTTTCATTCGTCTTGATCGAGAGTACCACAGGCTGAAATGATAGAGAGAATGGTGGATGCACGGGTGCAGGAGTCGGAAAGACGTCACTCTGAGGAGCGTCAAGCCTACGAGGAGCGCCTGCGAAGACGAGGCTTTAGTATTGGGCCAGGTGCATGCTCCTACACCGACACCTACTCTTACACCGGTGTCTGCTCCTACCGCGACGACGGATACACCGACAGTGGCCGACGATCCTACACCGACACCTACTCCTACACCGACATCTGCTCCTACCACGAAGGCGGATACACCAATGGTCGACAGTCCTACACCGACGTCTGCTCCTACCGCGACGGCTGAACGTCCGATGGTCGATGATCCTACCCCTACTCATCCTACTGCTTCTTTTTCTACAAGAGACACATTTCCTTTGAAAACCTTTCGGTTTGTTATTTATTCCTCCTTAGTTATTTTAACATTATTTTTAAAACAATATAATTTTATTAGCTTGCTTACTGTTGTGAGTTGATGTAGGTGGCTAAATCATGCCATCTGTTGCAAGTGTTGGATGGTGGGACTGTGCATGTTGTATACAGTCGGGTTTTACAGACCGGACCGGACGCTGTAGTACATTTCAAGGTCATCCCACCTCTCCACGCTCGTGTGTTGGTAGACGACATCGTGCGTGGCCATGAGAACTCTCTGCTTCCATTGGAGTGGAATCAGTGGAGTAAATAATTCAAGCACAATCTTCAGTTGTTCCTTGGCCATATTCTCTCACTGATGTCAGTGGCAAGGTAAACTGTTTACATGCTTACTGTTTATTTTTTAACTTGATTGTTGACTGGTATGTTTATTATTTAAATTTTGTATACTATTAGATTGATAAGGAAATAAGAGAGGTTAAGAAGAGGAAAGTGGATAAGGGGAAGGAAGTGGTGAAATCAAATGTGGAGAGTCAGAGTGTGAGAAAGGAAGTGGTGAAACCTTTCGATATGACTCCTAGGAGATCCCCCATTCTGACACCCAAGTTTCTGAAGAAGTTGACAGACAAACAAAGAATTTTGTATGACTTTTTCATGACGAGGGAGCAGTTGTCACCAACTTCAACATGAAAGTGTCTCAGCATATTTTCCACTCCCCCGAGCCCAGAGATCTGATGATTACCGTGAGCGATCTAAGAGAATTTTCGATGGGAGACCTGCTTAACATCTCTGTGATTCAGGCCTATTGTGTGTAAGTATCTTTTAATTTTTTAAACTATCTTTCATTTTTTTAACATATCTTTTGAAAAAATGTTGTTTAGGTGTTTGACTACTAGACTAATATCGAACAAGAGATTATCTGCCATCACTTTCTTGTGTCCGCAATTGATGTCAGCAAGTCAGGCCGCATTGGATGAAGGATGTGCACAACACATGAGGCAAGGATTTTGTGCTGCAGTCTCAAGAGGAAGCAAATATATGCTGATCCCATATCATCAGATGTAAGTACACAATAACTGGAATTTTTTACTTCCTATTGCATTTATGTGATAATTAAATATTGTTCTACAACACATTCTTTGTTTTACCTGTGGTAGCAATCATTGGATGTTGATGGTGTTGTGTATCGACACCTCATGCTTGTTGATACTAGACCCATTAGACGCTGATGACCTTCAAGAGATCGCTATAGAGAAATTTTTGAAGGAGTGAGTATTTGAAATTAATGCATTTTGTATTTATTTTAAGCTTGTCCTGGATTATTGGCAATAAATGGCTTCATTTTAATATTTATGCAAGGGCCATAAGCTTAGTTTAAGTGATACGAAGAAACCATTCTCCATCTTGAACTTCCAATACATACGTGTAAGTAATCATTTAATTTATGCATTTTTGTATTAAAGTAAACGTTTAATTTCATCATTTGTCTAAAGTTGGTAATCCATGGATGGTGTGATGACAGTGTCCTAAACAACCTGATTCACGGAGCTGTGGTTATTATGTGATGTGGTATATGTATGAGATTGTTCAAAATATTGACACGCTTGATGATGACGACAAGGTAACCGATACCAATCAAAGTTGTAGTTAAAGTTATTGCATTTAAATAAAATTGTGTGTTACTAATGATGATCAGTTTCTTTTATGGATAGATTGTTTCTTTTTCACAAAAGCACGGGGCATGTATTCCAAAGTGGATCTGGACTTTGTAAGAGATCATTTATCGCAGTTTTGGTGTAGAAATTACTTGTCCTAGTGTAGTTAGACTTACACTTTTGTTTGTGCTAAAGGAACAACTCTCAAAGTTTGTAAAGTTCAACTCTCTCTTTTTTTGAAAGTTTGAATTTGTTTGCAATTCGTTTTCGATGTTGCAATTCAAATTGGCAACTTGTTTTATAGTCATATGGTGTGGTTGGTTACCAAAGGGCAATACCAGTTGGATGCCCTGTACAGGTTTGTATATATTGGGTTGTGTTGGAAAACACATGGTAGAGGCTAAAAAAAAAAAAACAAAAAAAAAACCACGGTTAAGTAAAACCTTGGTTTAAAACTCAATGGAACGAGGTTTTAAACCACGTTTTTAAAAAACCGTCGTATAATGTATGCTTTATACCACGGTTCCTTTCCAAACCGTCGTATAAAAGCACTATATACCATGGTTCTCTGGCCTGAACCGCCGTATAAAATCGGTCTCCCCGCGATAGGAACGGTCTTTAAACGATGGTCATAACAAACCGTGGTTTAAACCTCACTTTTAAACGACGGTTTTAAACCGTGGTATATAGTTATTTTCTATATGCGACGCGAGTATAAACCATGGTTTCTAACCGTGGTATATAGGCAAAATAACCTGGTTAAAAACATTTTCTGCACTACTGTGTTTGGCAAGTGAGACCATCTAGAATTCCCTAAATTTCAGCTTCAATAATGGTGTACATTCCCATTTGATGAGTGAAGCCGGAAAGCCATTTCCCCTTGTGATCCCGGATAATAACAGCTACTGCCACTGCACCATTCTCATCCATAGCTGCATTAGAATTGATTTTGTAGAAGCCTTCTGGAGGGGGTTCCCATTTAATATTAACCTCTCCCGCGTCTGAACTTTTTTTAAAACCAGATTAAAACACTTCATATTGAGAAAATGTTACTTTAATGGATTGAAATCACCACCCTTGTGATACCAAAATGGATCCGGGCGATTTCCATGATGGGCACATCCGCACCGATTATGGTGCAATCGTCTGATGTGGCAGTCTCAGTCAGCTGCTGACCGGACTGTTTTGCTAAGTGGACTGCATTTTTATTATATTAACTTAAATGGTTGTAACTTTTAATATATAAGTCCAAAATGAAAAAAAAATATCATTATTCATCTAAATTCAAGCTCTTCAAAACAAGACCAGTCATGGATATGTTTTGACAACTTAAAAAAATTATTTTTATATGAGTACGACACTAAAATCACAAATATAAATCATTAAAATTAATATTATGATTAGTGGGGAATTAGATTATAAACTTGAGAACCAGATAATAATATTATTATTATGTAGTGTATTATTATTGTTGTATGATGTATTTTAAACCTTATATGGTAAATCATGTATTTTTCTTACGTACCAAAGATTGTGTGTTGTATCATTGTTTAAAATTGTTATTTTTATATGTTACTGATGATACACTAAAATGATGTTATGATTTATTATGATATATGATTAATTAACTAATAAGTGAGGAATTAAATAGTAAACTTCAGAATCGATAAAAATTATTATTGTATTGTAGTGTATTATTATTGTCGTATGGTGTATTTTAAACCTATGGTGAATCATGTATTTTTCTTACATATCAAATATTGTTTTGTGTTGCATTATTGTTTAAATTTTTTATTTTTACATGTATATGATGGTACTGAAATCATAATATGATTCATTAGTTTTGATATTATGATTCATTACAATTGATATTATGGTTCATTAATTAATAAGTGGTGAATTACATAACAAACTTCGCAACTGATTAAAATCATTTTTGTTTTGAGTGTATTATTATTGTTGTATGGTGTATTTTAAACCTTAGTGAATCGTGTATTTTTTCATACATACTACCTCCGTCCCGTCATAGTGTCCTGTTTGCTTTTTGGCACGTTTTTCAACCTCAATATTAAACATATAAAATAAAATAATTTTATAAAACTAAATTTTGTATTATATAGTTTATCATGTAAGGAATCATATGCAAAACTTAAATTTTCAAAATTAATTTATCTTATATGTTAAAAATTGAAGTCAAACGACATGTCCAAATAGTAAATAGGACGGTCAAGGTGGGACGGAGGGAGTATCAAATATTGTGTTGTATTGTATTATTACGTAAAATATTTATTTTATATGTTTGTGATGATACACTAAAATAAAGATATGATTCATTAATTTTGATATTATGATTCATTAAAAATGATATTATGATTTATTAACTAATAAGTGATGAATTAGATAACAAATCTCGAAACCGATAAAATCATTATTGTTTTTTAATGTATTGTTATTGTTTTGTAAATAATATAAAATTTTAAAGTTGTCAAAATATATCTATGTCTGGTCTTGTTTTGAAGAGCTTGATTTAGATGAACAATGGTATAATTTTTTTCATTTTGGACTTATATTTTAAAAATTACAACCAATTAAAATTAATATAATAAAAACAGCCCAGTCATAAAACAATCCAGTCAGCAGCTGACTGGACTGTCAAATTGACAAGACTGCACCGATTTATACACGGGCAAACCGCAGCGTCGATGGTCTGATATGCTATATGTTTTTTTTTTAAACAAACTTATGATTTCTTATTCATTCAGCAAATATACAATGTCGATTTCTTCCCCTCAAAATTTGAGCATTTTGCATTCTACCCCTTTTGGGCCAACATGTGAGTTTTCACATTTCTTTTTTTTTTTTTTCAAAATAAAAAGCTTGAATTATATTAAACGTAGAAATAAAATATATAAACATTTTTATCTTATAAATATACCAATTATAAAGCAATGTAAAACTATGCCTTAATTTGTATTCTTATATATATATTTAAACAAGAGTAAATTACTCAGAACCCCTTTGAAGATTTGGGATATTACAGTTAACTTCCTTGTGTTTATCATAATTATTGGTAACCACCCCAAGGTTAAGGTATCTTTGACTACGAGCCCCCAACTATAACTCTGTTATTAGAAAGTTAACTACGTGTTGATCTATCAACTTAATCACAATAAATAATGCCAGACAGGACAACAAAACTGCTAATCAACATCGTCTAACACTTTCTTAACTCACTTTAGATGCATTTTCGAGGCAAGGTTGACGTTTTTAGGAAATAACAATGTAGATTAAGTAGTGTTTTTTATCCAGTCTGACATTATTAATGTGATTAAGCTGATAGGTCAACCGTAGTTACTTCCTGAAACAAAGTTATAGTTCGGGGGCTCGTAGTCAAAGATACCTTAACCTCGAGGTGGTTACCAGTAATTATGATAAACACAAGGGGGTTAACTATAATCTCCTAAATCCTTAAGGGGATTCTGAGTAATTTACTCTTTAAACAATATGCGATGCGCGTCGATAACATCTTCAAATTTCAATTTTAATGTGGGTGGATACATATGAACAAAAGAACCGGCTTGATGGGTAGGATTTGTACTCATGACTCAGCCCAAATCAGCCCCCCTCCGCCGAACGATCGATTAATATGGACTTGTGCTACAGATGAAGTAATCATTCATGAACTAACATGCACAAGTGCCATTAGATGAAACTAAAAATGGTACAAAAATAGTACCTTCAAAGTACAAAAACAGGGGTTTCTATTAGTTGAATCGTTCGAATTACTCAAAAACTGAAATATTTTCCACTTAATAACTGGAAAACTAAATTAGTTACGTTTATTCAGTTTATCAATTTATATAAAAAAATTTTTTTTATTATCATATATATTTTAATTAAAAATTTAATTTAAAATAACGTATAGATTATTCACTAAACTGAAATGGTTTCTGTGAAAAATAAATCAAAATAAAATTAATTAATCGAAAACTAAAATTTAAAAAGATAGTTAAAAAATAATTTTAAAAACAAAAAAACGATTTTCGCTTATGACCAGGGACAAAAAAAATTCACAGCTGGAGTGATACAAATAACTAAGGATTCAGCATTTTTGGCACGTCCACCGGATGATATTGTACCACTTGCATCAATGGTAAACTAGAGAGGTCCTGGTCTATATATGCATGAGCATGCGTCGTTCCACACTAAAAAAAATGTAAGGAAAATTCATAAGAAACCACTGTTTGAGTTTATAATTCATAAAATATCACTGTTTTTTTTATAATTCAACTTTAAACATGTTTAAATGTTGTCCAAAATAGTTCATCAATTTGATATTGGATCAAAATATAACACTTTAACATCGTCCATGTAAAGTTTCATCAATTTTGGATAACATTTAAGCATGTTTAAAGTGAATTACGAAAAAAACAGTGATATTTTGTGAATTATAAACTCAACCAGTAGTAGTCAAAAGCAAAACGTTGCGCCCTTCTTGTTACATTATCGTGCAGGTGTCAGTCTCTTTGTAGGGGTGTCCATTAGGTTCGGTTAATTCGGTTTTGACTGAAAACCGTTATTTTTTCGGTTATTTTTGACCGAAGTTTATAACCGTATTTTATATTTCGGTTATACGGTTAACCGAATAGTAATTCGGCTCGGTTTTTGGTCTTGACACAGTCACTATTCGGTTAATCGTATAACCGAAATATTCTATGACTAAACACATCATTCACTTTGTAGTTTGTTTAGTTTACGGTTGATTATTAGGAACTTAGGGTTAGTCACTCTCTTCTCCTCCAATAGTCCCGTCCCGAGTCCCGACCCATATCTTCCTCCCCTTGCTGATTCCTTTACGCCGACGAACAAGCCCCCGACCCATCTCTTCCTCCCCTTGCTGATTCCTTCACGCCGACGAACAAGGAACACATTCTCTTGCACTCTCTTCTTGTCCCACGCCAGATTTCAGTTCAAAGTTCAAACAAGGTAAGATCTGCTCCCTTGTGATTTATGTTAGTGGTTTCGAAAATAAATTCGAATCTGACTTACTCCTCTTCGTTCCCTTTTTCCTTTGCAAGTTTGGGAACCAAAATCTGAAAAAAAAAATGGTGGTGGTCTTCTCTTCTAGTTTGAATCGGAACAAAGAGGTAAGAGTGAGGTTTTTTTCGGTTTTCTTCTCCGAGTTCCTTCATTTGCTCAATCTTACTTCTCTTCATTCTTTTCTTTGTCTCGTATATGGATACGGAACAGAAGCTTCGGTTTCCTTGTCAAGATTTGACAAACTTGAGGAAAAACCGAGAGAACCCTAGCCGGTTCGACTCTTCTCGACTCTCGCTGTAACAAGCAAGGAAGGAACGTCAGTTGCCATTTTGTTTTTGTCGCTCATCTTCCTCTTCAGATCCCGATTCCCGGCTATCTGCGCCTCTGAAGGAACTCCAGTCCAGAGCCGGTAATACTCGAACTCCCTTCAGTTATCTCTGTTCTATTTGATTTATTTTGTTGCACCATGACATGAGAAGCACTACACCGGTAGCTGAACCGCTCAAATTCTGCTCCTCTGTAACTAGGAACTCCTGTGTAACAAGGAACTACACCATGATTTATTCTGCGCTCTGTAACAACTAACAAGGAACTCTTGTGGAACCGCTCAAATTTCTAGCTAGCACTGCACAGCAGATTAACGACAGGACTGGAATTTCAGAACCGGTAAGACTCAAACTTATCTTCTCTTATCTTTTGTTCTATTTTATTTATTTTTTTACTTCGGTAATTGGATTTGTTGCACCGACAGTTGATTCTTGTTCTAGTCAAGGTATTAGCTTAATGATGGTCATGAAAAAGGCAAATGGCATACTTAACTTGTTAGTTGAGCATTTCTGTTTTTAGGGTCAAAATCATACTGTGGAGAAATAAAGATAGAAAAGTGAGTGGCTGGAGTTGGGTAGTCTAGTTGATTCAAGGGAAAGTTCTGAGATGTTCTGGTTTTATTTGATTTCTATTTGATCTCTCTGTAATGATTTCTAGTGGTGTATTGATGAATTGTTGCTTCATATGGTGAACTCTCCTATTTACATGTTTGAGATGTTCTAGTTTCCCGAAGCATAAATTAAAAATAGCTAGTTGATTATTTGATTAATTCTATTTTATCTTGTGTTACTTGTCTGCTCACTGCTGGCACAGTTTCATACCTATGCTTTATTATGGTCGACTTCAAGTTCCAGTGGCATTATAATCTATTTTTCTTTTACTATACTACTACATTATCCAACTATTGTTGTTTTTTTAATAATTCTTTTGGATCAATTTAATTTGGTAACTACTGTTATGTATAAGCATGTGCCCTGTCACTATCTGATTTGGTACTACAGTACATAGTGTGCTGATGCGTTAGATATATCGCTCTTGTAATCTCCTTTAACCAACCATATATATGAAGTCTAATTTTCTAATACATTCTTATAGGTCTGCAGGTACAAAGATGTTTATTTTTTTGAAGTTTATTTTCAGTTTTTTGTAAATAAATCAAACTTTAGCAACTGATCTTATTACTAATAACATAAAGCTCATGTCATTTCTGTAAATGGATCAAACTCTAGCACTTGTCATATTACTAATATCTCTACAGTTGGTTTGCTGATCTCATTATCACTCATCTCATTTTTTTATAAAAAATAAAAGAAGAATAAATTACTATGACCAGTTCCTTCCTCTTTTCCATTTGTATTTATTTTCTACGTGTTCTTCTGCAGTTGGTTTGCTTATTTGTATTTATTTTCTATGTGTTCTTCTACAGTTGGTTTACTGCTATCTTTTTGATGTTTTTTCAACAGTTTTCCTTCAACATGTTTATTTTTTTGAAGTTTATTTTCAGTTTTTTTGTAAATAAATCAAACTTTAGCAACTGATCTCATTACTAATAACATAAAGCTCATGTCATTTCTCTAAATGGATCAAACTCTAGCACTTGTCATATTACTAATAACTCTACAGTTGGTTTGCTGATCTCATTATCACTCATCTCAATTTTTTATAAAAAAATAAAAGATAAGAATAAATTACTATGACCAGTTCCTTCCTCTTTTCCATTTGTATTTATTTTCTACGTGTTCTTCTGCAGTTGGTTTGCTGATTTGTATTTATTTTCTATGTGTTCTTCTACAGTTGGTTTATTGCTATCTTTTTGATGGGTTGTTCTTGTTCTGCTTTGTTTTTGTTTGGCTATTGTTCTTTGCTTATGACATAGTAATAATTTCTTAGGTGTATCATAACTGAATTTTAAAATTAGTAGACATGTTTCTAATCTGGCATACTTAAATACTGCTGCTACATGATAAAATTTGACTTAAATACTGCTGCTACATGATAAAATCAGAATATGGCTTATGCTGGGGCAGTGCCCATCTGTGCAGCAGCCTATTCTCCACTCTAGTTCTCCATCTCTAATATCTGATGTGATTTGTGATTTATTAATTTCTTTTTGCTCATTTTTGCTGTAGATGGAATCTACTAGTGGAAACCCAAATGCTATAAGAGAATCAGTGTCATCACGCACCCCGCCCAATCCTAATGATGCCACCTCCGGTTCTGGACTCCCAAATCATCCAACTGATACTCAGACTGATTTAGAAGGAGCATCAGCTTCAGTACCAGCTAGGGGAACTATGCCAAAAAAGAGAAAACCGATGAAACCAAGGTCGGATGTGTGGCAACATTTCACCAAGGTAACTGATGCTAATGGGAATTTAAAGGCTAAATGCATGCATTGTAAAAAATTATTTGCATGTGAGTCTAAGCAAAGTGGTACAAGCTCATTGAGAGCTCACGTGAATTCTTGTCTTAGACGTATAGGTATGGATAACACACAATCACAGTTAATTTTCGGACAAGATAATTTAGGAGAAGGTGTGTTTCTCATTGGAAATTTGATGAAGCTCATTCTAGGAAGATGTTAGCTCATATGATTGTTGTTGACGAGCTACCCTTTAAGTTTGTGGAGAAAAATGGTTTTAGACGCTAAGTTCAATCATTGAATCCTAGAGCTCATATTCCATCTAGGCAGACGGTTGCTCGGGATATATTTCAACAATATGAGGAGGAAAAGTTGAAATTGAAAGATTATTTAGTTTCCTCTAGATAAAGGGTTTGTCTAACGACGGACACATGGACATCTGTCCAAAACTTAAGTTATATGTCATTGACAGCACATTACATTGACAAGGAGTGGATTTTGAATAAGATAATTTTAAACTTCTGTCAAATCACTAGCCACACGGAGAGGCTTTAGGAAAGGCTGTCGAGGAGTGTCTTCTTGGGTGGGGAATAGACAGGGTCTTCACAGTAACAATGGATAATGTTAGTGCTAATGATGTTGCCATTGCTTACTTAAGAGAAAAAAAGAAATTAGAAAAAAAGTGGTTTGGATTGTAAGTACTTGCATATGAGGTGTGTTGCTCATATTATAAATTTGATTGTTATGAGTGGAGTAAAAGATAATGAAGTTGAAACTGCTATCAAGAAGATCAGAGCTGTTGTGAGGTATGTTAATAAATCTCCTCTTACACTTGCGAAATTCAAGAGTTGTGTCACAAAGGCGATAGAGAGTAAGGCACTCTTGAGATTAGATGTGAGCACTAGGTGGAATTCCACATACCTAATGTTAGCAGCAGCTGAAAAATTTGAAAGAGCCTTTGAAATTTATTCGGAGGATGATAGAAATTTCAATGATGATCTGATTGTTAATGCTGGTGGTGTTCTTGTTGAGGAGGATTGGATCATTGCTAGAAGGTTGAATGGTTTTTGGAGCATTTCTATGATGTGACTAATAAAGTCTCTGGTTCTTTGTATGTCACTTCTAACAACTTTTTTGATGAGATGATGCACATTTCTAATTTGCTGGATGAGTCTTGTGCTAGTGGTGATGTGTTGTTCAGATCTATGGCTAGGGGGATGAGGGAAAAGTATGAAAAGTACTGGGGTGGTATGAGAAAATGAATATGTTGTTATACCTTGCTTGCATACTTGACCCGGCCCAAAAGCTCAAATATGTTGAATTTGTTGTTAATGAGAAGTTTGAGTCAGAATTGGCGGAAAAGATTTGTGCCCAAATCAGAGAATCCTTGAATGAAATGTATAGTTGGTATGAAAGCGAGTCCAGACCAGTTGCCTCAAATGTTGCTGATGAAGTTTCTTCTCTCCCATCTTCTTGTTCTACTTCTGAAACTTCACTTGGGAAAAGTAATATAGAAAAAGTTTAAGACAATGTTAGGAAATGAAGAGGGCATGTCAGATCTTGTGAGGTACTTGAAAGAGGAGCCAACAGATGATTCCATTGATGTTCTAAAGTGGTGGAAGATCAATAGTGAACGTTTCCCCATACTAAGTGAGATGGCTCGAGATGTGTTGGCTGTCCCTATCTCTACGTTAGCTTCTGAATCAGCGTTCAGTACCAGTGGAAGGGTACTTGATGATTTTAGGAGCTCTTTGAATGCGGATATGGTCCAGACTCTCATATGCTTGCAAAATTGGCTAACAAACCAAATTATTTCAACCGGGGTAGAAGAAGAACCTGAGGAGGTGGAAGCACTGCAGAAAGGTATTTACATTAGATTAATTAAATTAGTTTGTATTATGTTGTTGCACTTGTTCATAATAATTTATTCTTATCTTTTCTTTTACAGAAATAACTAACCTTTCCGTTGAATCAACAATATTGGGAGTATGAAAGATGTGGATTAGGGTAAGTTTTCTATACTTCCCTTGCTGTTTGAATAGCTACTATGAGCAACATACTTTCACTCTACTTAATTTCTTTTTTTATTTATCTCTTCAGCTCTTGATTTTGGTGACAAACTGTTGTTTGAAGGAATGTCTTATATAGATCATTGTTGAATGGGTGTTGCTGAACTGTTGTTTGAATGTGTGCTGCTGTATATGCCTCCCCCTCAGCCTGACATCTCCCTCCCTGTGTTGAATGTTGCTGAACTGTTGTTGAACGAGTGTTGCTAAACTGTTGTTGAATGGGTTTTACTGAACTGTTTTTGACTATCAAATTGTTGTTTCCATGGCTACGTAATTCTGTTTGTTCAGAGTTAGATTTGTTAGTGGAACGCTTAGTTGGTGCTCATGCAGACTTGATTCAAAAGAAGAATATGCAGCGGTCGGGAGTGAGGTATGTGATTAATGCAATAATGCTCGTGGTTTTTTTACTTGTTTGCTGTCTCTTCATTTCACAAGGGCTGACTGGTTGACTTGAAATTGTAGGGCTAGTTTGGCAAGTGTTGTTTTGGTAGCTCTTATTCATTGGAAAATAAGTCACTACTGTACTGTTTCAGATTCCCTTGCCTTTGACAGATTTTGGCAATATCAGTCCCATAGAATGTTGCTCCTATTAAAGACGATCACCATGTAGGAATTGACGCAAGTACTTGGCTGAAGCGCATTCATAAATAAGTAGTCATGGTAAAATAATGCTCTTTTCATGTTATATTATGGGTGGAATTAATTTGTTATGCTCTTTTCTTGTATGGTGTTGTTCAGATTAGAAATTCTTGTGAGCCCCTCTACAAGTGTGGAAGGGAGATGGTTACGGTTGTCTTGCTGACTTGCTTTGAAGGAAGAGATGATGGAAGTGAGACTACCACTAGTTGAGCGTTAAGAGAATGTTAATGTTTAATTAGACTTCACCGTGTAACAAAAACAAATCAATTACTTTTTTTTTGGTAGATAGTCATGTGACTAAGATGATTTGAGGTAAAATTCCCCATCTTTGGCTTCAACAACCATCGCAATGTGCTGTTGTGCAGCAATTACAAAATGTAGTTCGGTTTTTTTTCAGGATAACTCATTTTACTTATATAATTTCAGTTTACATATATATTTTGATTTTTAATCATTTTTTCAGTTTATGCGGTTATTCAGTCAAATCCGTTAATTCGGTTGGCCGAATAACCGAAAATAGATTCGGTTCAATTACCGGTTATGCGGTCATCTAAAATTTTGGTTTTCGATTAAATCGATTTTCAGTTAGTTCAGTTATTAGAATGTAATTCGGTTAGACCCCCTGTGGAGCACTATGCAAATACACGGCCTCAACCTATTGGTCACCGGGTCAGCCACTAGTAAGCGTGATAAGTGTTCTCTGATGGCAGCAAAGTGGAAATCACTGGCATCTCTGGTCCTGCACTCACGTGAAGATAACGCTGCTTTTACCTTCTTTTGTCCCCAGATTCCTCGTTCCATCCATCCCCTAGTTATTCGTCTTCTACACATATAATTGGGGAGCTAGGCACATAATTCAGCAGATTCCCCGGACCCAAAGTAAATTCCTCCTGTTTCTATAGCCATGAGATCTCAACAATTCTGAAGCAGCGGTTGAAAATAAAACCAATTCTGAAGTAAATTACTTGCGTACATAAGTTATAACAGATTGATGGCAGACAGAAATAACCCATTATTAATTCCATTACTATTAATTATTGCTGGTTAAGAGTGGTTAATTACCTTCTTCCTTTCACCAGCTAAACGCTATCAATAATAATCAAAATTGCATATTGGATTTACTGCTCTTGCCTTTTTAGAATTTCCAATCATGATTGTTTTTTGTTTTTTCCACTTTTACCCTTTCGAGACAAACAAAGCACGAGCAAAATGCTCTCCCTAGTGATGGAACCCGATAGAGAGTGGACAGTGACGTTGCCTAGCTAGCCATCTTCATCGGTCTTCGCTCGCGTCTCACGACTATAAATACTCTTTCCCTCGTCTCGCGCAGTCCCACTCCTTGTTTCATCCGAAAAAAATAAAGAAAAACAGTTGAGAGAGAGAGTAGAACAACAGAGAATCTTACCCTCCCTGCTTCCCCTCATTCTGCTGTCGCAGAGTAGGGTTTAACCATTGAATTGAACCAAAAGACGACGACGTAGAACCGACAAACAAGACCGGAATCGAGATAGTTTTCGTGGGGATGGATACCTACGCGCTGCATCTGGCTATGGCGGCGCTGGTCGGAGCCTCATTCGTCGCAGTGTCGGCCTACTTCATGCACAGGAAGACGCTCTCCCAGTTGCTGGAGTTCGCCAAGGCGATAGAAAAGGAGAGGGCCGCCGAGGAGGACGGCGAAGTCGACGGACAAGTCGTAGGAGATGATGATGATGACGAGGAGCTCTCTGCTCTCAGGCCTTACTCGTACAGGTACCGTAACGCCAGAAGTGGTGGAGGCGGCAGTTCGAGGAAGAAGTTTGGGCGTGCGTCCGCGTCGTTGCCTGATTTTTCGACCGCGATTTCCAAGGAAATTGACAGTGTAGGTGAGGAGAAGAGGAACGGCCCGTTTCCTTCAGTGGACGGTATTCCTGCTGGACTTCCGAGGCTTCAGACGCTCCATGAAGGTATGACCTTGATAGATTATTGGATAGAATATGAATTGTAGAGTCCGAGGCTTCAGCTTCAAATTTCATGTGTGCGCGTATTTAGAAAATGTGTAGTTCCTTTGGAGGTTATGATCGCTTTCGGTTTGTTAGTCCTTAGCATTGGTTGGTTCCGGAGTAGCAGTTGGTGAAGTCTTGAAGAAGCAGCTAAGACCAATGAGGAGCATAATAAGAGAGTGTCTTTATGAATTACAACTCATGTAGTACAGTAGTACGAGGAGCTATTATTGTACTGATATTCTCAAGTATACGGATCAATAAAGTGTATCAACCCCGAGAGGGCATGTATAATTGCATATAAAGTGTCAAGCTAGGCATCTCCATCTCATGTAAAATCCAAGCCTATTTTCACCTGACTGAAGGGCTTCTTATTTAGGTACCAAAGATTCGTAATTTATATGGAAATGGTTTCCTGTGGTCAAGTTTGGCTGAAAACTGCGCTTCTGGATCTTATGTTATTTTTATTTTTTTTGCATTTCATGTTTATTCATATATGCTAGATTAGGGAAATAGCTTTGGGGAATAGCTTGTTCTGGTATTCAGCACATATTGTCCAAGTGTCAGGAGGATTGTTATGAAAGTAAATAATACTACTTTCATATATTTGAAATACAATAGCAAGGAGCATATATATGTAATGTTAGCTGTATATTAGACATTGTGTGATCGTCACAATGGTCTTCATGTCAGTTTTTTATCATGACATGGACGACACAATGGTCTTCGTGTTGAAGTCCAACTTAAGGTTGATTGCATTTTAAATTGTGCTGTGAAATTGTAAGAATTTTGTTACACATTACTGTGCTTTTCGTTTTACTGGATTTTTATCATGAACTTCATATTAAATATTAATCCTTTATATTAAAGTTAATGCTAAAACACATGCTCAAACTATTCATTCTCCTTTCCTCCCTTATTTTGATGGTTCACGGTTCACACTTTTTTCTTTGATCGGATGATTTTCCATGAACAAAAGTTTATCTAACAAATATGCGGGATGTGTTGCACAAAAGATGATTTTGTCAGCGTGTATATCAAGAAGTTATGGATTTTTCACTGACATATTGCTACAATTCAATAAGTTTGTTAACCTCGACAAATATCTAAAATGACCACGTAATTCGACAAGAAGATGTATTGGTGAATGTTTTGACATGAATAGCTCTTAAAGTCGAGCACATATCAACCCATTTTTGTATTGTGTCGAGTTTGGGTGACTCATCCAGCACAAACATGCATCCCCCCCCGATACTATAATATGCAGTCTTTTGGTTGTTTGTGCAGGCTTCTTGTCTTGTTATTTTATGTTGTGTGTGGAACAATAACGCTATTAATTTTTATGTGTTGTTTATTTTAGGTTTGGATTCTGGTCGTCTTGTGTCATATGTCAAATTAGAATTACGAAATTTTATGCTCCTGCCATGTTGTGGTTGATTCTTACTAACTCAAGTTGGGATCAAATCTATAATTTTCAACTATATGCGCCTTGTTCTCTTACTCAGCTGAAGCGGGTGGTTGCAAGCTTATTTAGAAAGAGATAGAGAATACAAGTATGCTAGAGAAAAAGTAAGAGGCTAGTTACTGTAGTCTATGTCTGTGACTTACAAACAGAAAAAGTTGGCTGAAAGCGAAACTAGCTAGTCGGATGGGGCCATGTTTTGATCTTCTGATTATGCTTCTGCTTGTATTTGTGGTGTGCGTAACTTGTCCATCCCTTTTGATGTGTCTAGAACCAATGTTGCCATTTTGAGTGTTCATGTTTATTTTCATGATTTGGATGAATTTTGAACTGTCCAGTGAATGGCCAATGATATCGGACCATGAGCTGCATATGCTCCTTTTTTCATGGTGGAAAATGAGAGATTTCTTTTACATTTGATTGCCATATGGAAAGGTTCTTTTGTAAATATGAGAGAAGATGCTAACTTAGACAGATTCATTTCTTGGGCCTTAACAAATCTGAAAATAGTAATTTTGGGAAAGAGCTCGAATAACTAATCTTGAAATAGGTGTTGATTGCCAAGTATACTGGAAAGCTTTGTGTCTTTAGCTTGTCCGTGCTAGATGAGCCAACTTGTTGCACCCAAAGGATTTAAAACTGGTACTCAATTTGTAACGCTGTTTGCTTGAAAAAATTGTTGGCAAAACTGACTATTGTAGATTAGGTATGCTGCTATTTCAATTGTCTACTCTTCATTTGTCTGCATGGACTCCATACAAAGCTATTTCATTGAAGATAAAGTGTTTCTGTTGATATTAAGCTCTTCCAATAGATCGCAATGGATTGCTGCAGTTGTAAAAACACTTGAACTTCGATAGCAAGGTGCCAATGTATATGACATCAGTGAACTATCGTTGAGTGCTTTACAATTTCTCCAACCTAACTGTGCTAGGTAGAAGTCAACTTGCAATTTAAAGTCTGATGTATGCTGATGTGGCTATTACGTGCCTTGTGTACTGATATTGTGGTAAATAACTTTATTTTGGGCTTCCCTTCAAGTTTCATTGTTATATTTATATCCTCTGATGTCATATCAATTCATTAAATTGAAGTCCATGTAGAGAATGTATGGAGGAATTGCACTATTACGGTAATAGCGCTGCAGTTTATTTAAAGAGTTATCAGCCTTGTGACACTGTCTGTTTCTGAAATTGTCTGAATTGTAGCTCCATGTGCTTACCTACATGCAATGGAATAATATACTATGTGAGCAGGCAGAATTGTTTGTTTCTCTGGGTGTATATTGTAGTTACATATCCTCTTCTGCTCTACTTGAAGCTTTATATTTTATTGAGTCTGTCAACTCCAAGTTAGGCTTCTCTTCCAACTTGGTATCATGTTGCTTTATCTTATATATCTGAGGCTAGTTTTCTTTGGATTAAGCAATATCACATGAAGTTCCATGATGTATCTAGTTTTGGTAATTTAAGGTTTAGGTCTTTGAGGATGGTTTGATGGAAAGGCATCCAAAATGGTGAAAGAAGGGTATTGGGAGTGCTTAATATGCAGAACGTGAACTAAACAGAGCTAACTTTTAATAGAATGATTTTCGTCATTTGTAATCATTCTGTGTTGCTTTCTGTAGTGCTATCCAATTTTCTGTTAGAGTTGGTTTTGTACTACTTTTCTATTGTTGCGTTAGAAATTTGTGCTTTCTAATAGTTAGAGTAATACACTGTATGCGTCATTTTGTTTTTTTTACAAATTTTGTATAAGTTATTTAGAATTTAGATAGGTCATTGTTTCATTGACAGTTGGTTCTTGATTGATACTTGGTCTATAGATACTTACATATCACATGTTGAAATTAAAATCATTGCTCCTGTCTAGGTTGAAGTGTCTTGCTGTGAGGAAACATATATTTTAAGACCAATTGGCCTAGCATCTGATTTAAATTACCATCCATCTTTTGGACGTGAGATCTTAATCTACAGTTGCTATATGCTTGCCAGTCTCTTTTCTGGTTTTGTAATATTCATTCTAATAAGAAGTTTGCTCTACAACTGTGATTCCTTTTTTACAGGAAAATCTGGTAGCCACCCTAATTCAGCCAATAGATCTGTTCACGTTGTTAGACCTATTTCCCCAAGATCTCCCAGTGCCAGTGCCTTTGACAGTGTAGAGGGATCAGATGATGAAGATGTGTGACAGAAAATGATACTCTCGACCCGGCATATCTGAAAAATAATGAAACTAATGTAAGTTTAATTGCTTTTTTGCTCATTTAATTTATGAACTAGGATACATACGCCATACAATATTATCTACCCTTGGAAGTTACCAAGACATTTATTGGACACGGAATTTGACCTCCTATGACCAGGGTGTTTCAGAGAATAATGATAATGCTGAACAGCTGTCTCTACCTGCTCCAAGCATGATTCGATCGCATAGTATCTCCGGTGACTTGCATGGTGTTCCACCTGACCCTGTAGCTGCTGATATTCTGAGGAAGGAACCTGAACAGGAAACTTTTGTGAGACTAAAAATCACTCCATCTGGTACCCGTCTGTGTTCCTTTATATGCTTTTTTGTTATCTTGGTGCCTTTTGTTATCTTGGTGCCTTTTGTGCTCACCTCTATAAACTTGTGTGTTCCTGTATTCTTCTTCTGGCTGGAGCTTTTCTTGTTGCTCTTTTCATTTCTTCATTCTGTTGGTATGAAAATGAAGCGGTGCCTAGTGTTTGTGTCAATCTCAATTTAATGCTTCCTAAGAGTGGATGTATATGATGTGCATGATGGACCTAGGTAGGTGCTCTTGATATAAGAGAGACTTGTTGTTGAGTTTTCTTTAGCATCGGTTATTGAAGTTTAGAAGTGGTGCTTCCACAAGTTGATGATGTTACCTGCCTTTGTTGTTCTTCATTGTACATTTTGTTATGCTCAATGTTGACATTTTGATTTATTGAAAATTGTTTTAGAGACACCATCATCCGATGAAGCAGATTCCTATAAGGTCATTCAAGAATGTCTCGAACTTAGAGATCAGTATATATTTAGGGAAAAAGTTGCTCCATGGGAAAAGGAAGTGATATCTGAGCCTGGCACACCGAAGCCTAATCCAAATCCATTTCATTACTCTTCTGAGGGTAAAAGTGACGTGAGTTTGTTATTGCTTGGTGTAAATGTTCTGAATATTAAAATTTGTCGTAGATCATAATATACTGGCACATTGCATTTATAAATGCAGCATTTTTTTCAAATGGAAGACGGAGTAGTTCAAGTATATTCAAATAGAGATGGTAAGTTGCTGAATAGTTCATTCTGGCCCTTTTTTCCCAGCATGTGAAGAAAAAATATTGGTTTACAGGTGAAAACACTAACTCTGTTTCCTTCGCTCAATTTCTTCATTCTAGCACGAGACAGAGGGGCTAAGCTTTTCCCTGTTGCTGATGCTACAACATTTTTCACCGATTTTCATCACATCATCCGGGTTGCAGCTGCTGGAAATATTCGCACTTTATGCCACCACCGTCTAGTTCTTCTGGAGCAAGTAGCAACCTTTCCTTTTTTAACTTCAGAATTGTTTGTATCTCAAGTATTGAACAAACTTGATCTATGTTGGTTTGACACTTCTTTCAGAAATTCAACCTACATTTGATGCTTAATGCGGACAGAGAGTTCCTTGCTCAAAAGAGTGCACCACATCGTGATTTTTATAATGTTAGGAAAGTTGACACCCACGTTCATCACTCAGCTTGCATGAATCAAAAGCATCTTTGAGGTTCATCAAGTCAAAGTTGAGAAAAGAGCCTGATGAGGTACTTTTTGCACTTGAGTTTTTTTTGGGGGGGGGGGGGGGGGGGTTCTTATTCACGTACATGCTTAATATGTTTGAAATTTCATGAATTTTTCTTGCTTTTTTCTTCCTTGTACGGCAGGTTGTGATATTTCGAGATGGCACGTACTTAACTTTGCAAGAAGTTTTCCAGAGCTTGGATTTAACAGGGTAATCTAATGTCATTCCATTTTAGACCTTGTTCTGTTGTCATGACTATTCTGATTACTTGGCTTTTCTGTTTAAAGTTGATCTTACTTGTTTTCCTGGCCAGATATGATCTCAACGTTGACCTTTTAGATGTACATGCCGACAAAAGTACATTTCATCGTTTTGACAAGTTCAATCTCAAGTATAATCCTTGTGGCCAAAGTAGGCTTCGTGAAATTTTCCTTAAGCAGGACAATCTTATCCAAGGTACCTGTCTTTTTACTCTGTTCATGATTTATACTGAAGAGAGTCTCATGCTGCATCATGTTCTCAGCTTTAGTGAAATGCTAGTTTTTTATACTATTATTTTCTTGCCAAGGACATTCAGACATGAATTTCAGAAAATTTGAGAAAATTGTTTTCACAGGTTGAGTTTAACTGCCATGAACTTGGTATAATTTGTATCCCCGAGAACAAAACATATTAATCCAGTCATACATGAATATGCGGCAGCCTGAACCTGAAGGTTTGTCACTCAATTGAACCCGAGCAAAACATGTATTTTTCAATTAGTTCAGTTTTCTAACTAATTAGAACTGTATTAAAGGATCACAAAAATCTTCAAGAATTATACAGCTATCAGCTGCAAAGAGCAACTTCATCATAATACTGTGCTGTCGAAAAAAGATTTGTATAACGTCCTATTGTTATCGGGTAGACGAGCTGGGTACACACTGTGAGCTTCAACAAGTTCCTCCTGCACCATGTGCTTTCAAATAGGATATTAACCTCCCCAATGTTTTTTTTTTCAGACAATAATCGTTTACCCATTTGATACACATAATATCAGCTTTCTTACTTACCGCTGGAATTGCTTGAAAATGGTCACCTTATTCCAAGTATCCAAGCATATGATGCCATATACTTCACTTGTAACTGCAGACTCGTACTATATAGAAGTTCTACAAATAGTGAATTGTATCATGAGTGACTTTCTTAGGGAGTGAAAGCTAGTCTCCCAAAGCACTTGCATGGAAAGCAAAGCTGATTTTATGAGCCGAAGTCTACTGGCATAACTCAGGAATTTAAGTTGCCAGCTTTTGATCTTCTCAGTGTACCTATCCAAGCTGTCCTTTTTCCAAACCTCTGAGAAGGGGCTGATTATACTCATCACTTCCTTAACTACCCCTTCTCTGCCTTCCTGATTATGTGATCATTTGCAAAGCACAGATGGGTAAGTTTTCAATTTTTCACTCATAAGATGATTCTGAATCTCTCTTAGACATCAAACTAAGTAGCAGCCATAGGTCACCGTGCCTCAACCCTTCTTTCCGTTGCAAGAAGTTTCGTTTCTATATCTGACCCTAAAATTAGTAGATTATTAAATCATTTTTTTTCTATATCTGAACCTTTCTCACATCACTTTATCTAAAAAAAGCTAAATCATACCAACGATTAGATGTAATTCATGAGGTTTTAGTAAATGCATTTAACATGCATAAAAAAGAGTTGGGCATGTTAAACTTGCATAGCTTTGACTTGACACAATATTAACATATGCCAACCTGAAGACGAAACGTCAAATTAACCCTGCCAAAATCGTCACTTAAATATAGCTTCAAGTTTCATTTGTGTTGGATTGTGCTAAATTCCCAAAATTCACAGCTTTGAGACAATGTAGCAGATTCATGGCGTGCTATAAAAGTTCTAGAATTGGTTGTGACAATGCTCAGAATTTGTGAAGCATGACAGAGCTGATATCTTGTGTTATCTCATGGATTCTTGCATACAAGTTATTAACTTTTGGTTATGCTTATTATGATTGATGGAAGTAGCTGAATCAGATTGCCATCATCTTTTGAAAATATATGATCTTTCCGCGTGCTGTGCTTGATAATATAGGAGTGCTCTACCATATCTGATTGTTATGTATTAATATCTCCAACATTTTTTAATAGGTCGCTTTCTTGCTGAGCTGACAAAGCAAGTTTTTTCTGATCTATCAGCGAGTAAATATCAGGTACTCTTCCTTGTGGTTTCTCATTATTGTTATTTGGTAACAAATGAGGTCGCCAACTTGAATGTGGTGTGTCTCAAGATGGTATCTGTTAGTGTTTCAGTGCAGCGAACTTCCATAAGCTGTCACAATATGTTTTCTTTCTCCCTCTATTATTCTGCGACTGTTTTCATGGCAGATTTATGGTTGATCGTTTTGGGGATGCTCATAAGGATTCATGATTTCACTTGGTGAATGCTGTTACAGATGGCAGAATACCGGTTGTCTATTTATGGTAGGAAGAAAAGTGAATGGGATCAACTTTCCAGCTGGGTTGTGAACAATGACTTGTACAGTGAGAATGTTGTCTGGTTGATCCAGGTAAGTTTTGACTTGCTAATTACTACGCTTGGGAATTAAGCCTGTGCATTTGATTTTTGAACCTTAAGTGAGTATGCATATCGATGGTTGTTTTGAAGGTTACTGGTAGAGATGTCATTATCAGAGGCCAAAAGCCTTATTTATACTGCCTTATAGGCAAATTCTAGGGATCTTAATTTCAGCCTCTAGACCAAGTATACATTGATACTTGTCTACATATTTACTCTATAACATAAATAATACTCAAGAAATATTAAGGAAGCATTTGTTTTTGGGTAATCAGGAGAGAGAATCATAATGATTTTGTTTCCTGCTGTTTGTATAGATAGGGAATGAATTATCCAAAATCCCTAACATGATTCCCCACCCCCACTAGGGAATGGATTTCCCTTTCCCCAGTCCACTTTGACCGATAATCAGTGACCATTGACCGATGACCAAAGACCATTGACCGGTGGATGTTGACCGGCAATCAATGACCTTTGACCGGTGATTTATTTCCTTTCCTCTGCACAAACAAACAACCAGAACAATAAAAAAAAAATCTTTTTCATTCCCCACCATTCCTTTTGCTGATTCTATTCTGTTTCCTTTGCCCAAAACAAACACCACCTAATTGTAATATAGAATGCTACATATACAATGTAGAGATTCTTCATTCTAAGCTTGGAAGCTAGGGAGTTGAAACTCAGACCAAGCAATGATTTTTGCAGGTCATCTGTCTGATATTCTGAGGGAATATTACTCAACACATCCTGTTCTTCTTGTAGTTTTCTATTGATATAACATGTCTGTCAATCTCTATATTCTTTTTCCTGTCATGTTGCACAGGATTGTGCAAAACCCTTAGGGCAGGGTTGGCTGGAGGGAATGGGAATTAGTCTATGGAAATGGGAGTAAAACAGTACCTATTACCATGCTTGGTACATGAATTGAAATCAAATCCTACCTATACCCATAGATAGATCACCAGGGGGAGTGGGTGTAATTAATTTTCATTCCTTCTATGCACATCTTTGCTTAATCATTTGATTAATTTATTTCTCTCTTTTCATGGGCTTTTTTTTGTATAAACATAAAATTGTCTAGTTATCTTTTTTTGTACTTTTCCAAAATAAAAAACTTTTTTATTAAAGGTTTTTTTATTAATGATATTTTGTGAGATAATTTAAATATTTATATTTAATTTCTAAACAACTTATGTTGTTTTTGTTATTTATTTAAATATAATACATCATATATTTTTAAATCAAAACAGGTATAAAATATATATTAATCCTTACAGAAAATATACGTTGAATTAGTGAATTTTTTAGATATAGTTGTAAATACAATAACATAGTTTCTAACTATTGTTAGTAAATACTTTTTTTAAAGTAATATTGTTGGACTACTACGTTATTATTTTTTCTTGAAAAATAACTATATTTAAAAGATAATACATTATATTAGCTATTTTATATTCGATAGATGATATTATAATTTAAATAATTTAATAAACATCAATTTTTTTACTAGATATAATTGATTATACCGTTTACCCTTTTGTTTTATATGTTAACTTTGAATTATTATTTTATATTTAATAGCTATAATCATTTTTTGTGAAATTTTATTTAGATAATGATATTAATCAAGTTTTGTAGATTTAGTTTGCCTTATTTATCATAGAAAGTTTGAAACATAGAAAATATGTAAATTATGATTAAAGCATACATCTTAGTTGAAAGTTTGTCATGAGCAACAAGCGTATGGTAATATTTGTTCCCATACCCTTTGATTTTTATGTTCCCGTTCCTATACCCATTGTATCTATACTCATTATCATTGCTCGTTAACAAGCAAGCCCTTGTAGTCTAATTGTTATTATCACTACTTAGCTCCATCAATGCTGCAACTCAACTCAAAGATCAGATAGATTTATCTTGATCCACAGGGTCTCTCATGGCTTATGTGCTAAGGACCTGAATTCAGATTCAGTTAAGGACTGAGCCAGAACACTAAGCCACTTGTTTCGTGTGTGACATATTTCTCCAAGAAAAACGCAGTAGCTTGTAGATATCTGCTAGGAGATCAACTTCTTCTCTCATGCAAACAAAATGCTTTTCCTGGGGCTTCTTTATGATACTTTGTGCAGTGGTATTTATTGCCTTTACCTCCTTGTATAATTTGCTGAAATAGGGTCAAAGAGGTGATCCTGAACTTTTATTGGTTGTTCCAGCTGGCATATGGTATTATCTTTAGTGACAAATTTACATTTTGCTGTGGGAACTGATAATGCAAGTTGATCTTCTCCAGATTCCTCGACTGTACAATGTCTACAAGGGAATGGGGATCGTCACATCATTCCAGAACATGCTTGATAATATTTTCTTGCCATTGTTTGAGGTCACTGTTGATCCAGATTCACACCCTCATTTGCACCTGTTCCTGAAACAGGTTAGTGCGCTTAAATTTAGATAGTTCACATTATCAAGTATCTTCAAATATTATGCTGGATAGGTTTCCATTTTACATATGCCGGAGTGGAACAGGGTGCCATTTACGGATATGTGAAATGTAGAGGCTGTGCAAGTATGTGGAGAACATTTTTCCATCAAATAATTTGAACTCTGGTTCAGATTCAAGAGTGATACTTGTAATGATTATATCCTACTGTGAGATTTTTGGGCATTGCCGTCATAGAAGAGTGATTTTTGATTTGCAACTGTTAATCAATTTCTGTCGTTTAATTTATTAATGTATTCATTATCTTGAATCTGTTGAATGTTAAATGCAGGTGGTCGGTCTAGACTTGGTGGATGATGAAAGCAAGCCTGAAAGACGCCCAACAAAACATATGCCAACGCCGGATCAGTGGGATATTATATTCAATCCCGCATTTTCCTATTATGTTTATTATTGCTATGCCAACTTATATACCCTAAATAAGGTATCCTGCTAATTTGAAGTACAAGCCGACTCATACCTTCTCTTTACACGAAAATAACTTCTCCACTTCAATATTGAGTATTTTTCTGATGGCTGAGATCTCGCTCATGAAAATTGGGTTTTACTCTGCAGCTGCGTGAATCAAAGGGCATGACAACCATAAAGTTCCGTCCACATGCTGGAGAGGTATGCTTAGAATTTGTAGCTAACTATGGTCCAATTGAATGTGTGGTATCTGCAGTAGTAATTCTTGAATAATTTTTATGTTTCTATGATACGATGCAAACTATAACTTATCCTTAGACGACCAGTGATCATGAGTCTTTTCCTTGAACATCAATCTCTGCCGCCTATAGGCCACTAACTAGCTTAATTTTTCCAGGCCGGTGACATTGACCACCTCGCTGCAACATTCCTGACAGCTCATAATATCGCACATGGAATCAATTTGAGAAAATCTCCCGTGCTTCAGTATCTGTACTATCTTGCTCAGGTGAACTAAAAAGTGACTTGTATTTCAATTTTTTTTCTTTTGCTTTCCATAGGTATTTCCATTCACTTGCCATATTTACTGACATTGATATTCAGATTGGATTGGCGATGTCTCCTCTCAGCAACAACTCATTATTTCTTGATTATCATCGGAATCCTTTACCTGTATTTTTCCATCGAGGGCTAAATGTATCTCTATCGACTGATGATCCATTACAAATCCACCTTACAAAGGAACCGCTTGTTGAAGAATACAGTATAGCTGCTTCTGTGAGTTTCCTGCTGTTTCATGACTTGCTAAGGACTTGAGATCGTCTATATGATAGGTTAAATTATGCTGTTGCTCCGTCACTTGTTAGGTATGGAAGTTGAGTGCGTGTGACCTATGTGAGATAGCCCGCACTTCAGTTCTCCAGTCTGGTTTCTCCCATGCTTTTAAGGTAAAATAATTTTGCAAGTTTGTCAAGCAAATTGTGTCTGAATGTTGTCGCTTTGTCCACAGTTCATACTCATTCTGTTAGTCAAGTCTACAAGTGCCGTGTATTCTAGTGTTTTATCTGGGTTCTGGAGAATGGACCTCTTGACTGTTCCTCACGTAACTGTTTTCAGTCCCACTGGATCGGTAAAGAGTACTACAAAACAGGACCGGACGGTAATGATATCCACAAGACAAATGTCCCTCATATCCGGCTTGAATTCCGTCAGATGGTAATTAGCCAATTCTTGGAGATATTTCGCTTTTTAATTGCATGGTAGTACTATCGTTTTTTTTAAATCTAAACAGACCTTAAAAACTACCTCTTACAGATATGGAGGGAGGAAATGCAAATGGTTTATCTTGGGAAAGCTAAGATTCCCAAGGAAATTGATCCGTAACTAATGAACCTTTTGCAGTTCTTTCCGCCTTGTAAGTCAGATTTAAAGGTACTTGACACACCTTATACTCAATGTCTCAAACTTCTCCTGTCAGTGTTTGTAACCAACGTTGTTCCATCACTTCAGGTTTACCCTTCAATTGTTTCACATTGTATGAATGCGCCCGGGAATTTTGTTCGTGCGCTCCTTGAGCTGGGCGAAGGAAGGGGGTGTAATAGGAGAGAAGAAAGGGCGAGGTCAGCAAGACGCGTTGCTGCACTGTACGTTAGCACCAGGGTCAGATGCACTAAAATGGGCGCCCAAAATAAAGTGTGAAATATCGTTTGTAAGCTTTATATAGCCATATATGATATATCCTGCTCTGAATTTTTGAGCAATAAATTTGCAGCGCAGAACAGGTTATAGATTGGGCTTAGTCATACATCATTGTAGAGATATATATATATACAGAACTCAGCAAATTTCTTGGCCCACTGCATGGGTGAGGGAAGTCACTATTTTGCTGTATATCATTTGTCATTTGATTTCACAACTTCCCAGTTTGCGTTGTGGGTTGATTGTCGAAGTCAATTTAATAATGGCGAGCATAAATTTGGGTGTGCTTTGTTTTTATCTGAATATTTCGGGAGTATTTTGCACTGGTTTGTTGCTGTTACACGACGCAACTATACGATTCTTGGTACTTGCCAACTTTTTTTTTTTTGGATAACTGGTGTTTTATTGAAGCAGCCACAAATGTACAGTTTGTCTGGGTTGCTTTGGGAGCTACATCCAAAGTGTGTCTTTTAAACCCCCCATAGACAACCTATGAGGCTTGATTACAATCCTGTTACTAGAACCTTCAAGTCAACGTGAAAACACTCTGCATCCATCTTTGAAAATCAGATTGTTTCTACCACACAAGCTTCTTTTGATAGATAGTGGCTAAAGAGCCCAAAGGTTACAAAATATTATACTTTATTAATTAAGGTCTGTTGTATATATGTCATTTTAGTTTTTTGATATCATTTTTCTATTTTTTTTAATAAGTTTAGGGATATATGCGTCATTTTTCTACATTTAGTAAATGTAGAAGTTTCTAAGATGATAGATATTATTGAACAAAGGGAGTAGATTTCATCAACTTACCTAATATATACAACCAAAAGATACAAAACCATCTTACAACGACAACCAAAAACTAAACTAACTTAGTAGGTATAATCACACTTTTAAGCTTCAAAATTTGAGCATCCTTCATCTTGCCAAAGTATTGGCTTTTTCACAAAACCCAAAATCTACAAAAAAAACCCTTAGCACCTACATTAGTCATTTTCTTACTCCTCAAACAATATGCACCTTGCATCTATCTTTTACCTTACTCCAGTCGTGCGATCTCTCCAACATATTCTTTCATTTCCCTTTCCTTGGTTTTAAAGTGTGTGCATAATGTACGTTTGATGCGAATACGATGTCTTGTGACCACCCCTTCGCATCCATGGTAGCGAGGCGTTTTTTGTCAGGATGCGGCCATGATGCGCCCGATGTGACCCTGATGCGCTCTGATGCATCATGAGTTTGCGTAAACTTGTTTTTGCCATAACTTCTTCGTTTGATTTTCGTATTTATTGTTGTTTGTTCCTAAATGCACATATATCATTCTAGTTTGACCCTATGAACTTATTGTTGGATGATGTGTTGCAAACTAGTTTTTGAGGGGAGGACAGTTCTTTTTTAAGTGACCATGTTTGTTGCAGTAGAAGCAAGTGACAGAGTTGAAGGTTTGTTTAGAAGGGTTAGAGAATGATTGACTCTGTCAATTTGGCTGATTACGCATGAATTTGTGAAAGTTATTCACTATGAAGACAAAGTCTTCCATAGTTTCAGCTTCATTTTGTTCAACTATAATGTCCACTCGTTCAGCCTTTGCTTGCCGGATTTGATTGTCAGTAATATAAGCACCTTTTTGACCATATTGGGGTGTATTGACCTGCAAAGTTTGATCATTAATTGTAGTAATTTGGCTAGAATAAGAAGGTGTATTACCATACTTCTTTTTGACGTTCTTCTTGTACTTATCCACCGACTGTAGATAAGAGCCTAAGTCCTGACATCTCCACTTGGATAGATCTTTGCAAGCTTTTGTGGAAATTATTGTTTACTCTTCTCTAAGACTGTCAATGTAACACCCCAACCCGAAATCCAATAACCTGTACAACGATAGCTCCCCAAGATAACTGGAAATGCAGCGGAAAATATATACATAACAACGGGTGGTGCTACAACGCCGCTAGTCACCCACGTGACTAACAAGGCTAACTCCAAAATAACTTACAAATGCTACGGTCTGAGCGCTGAATACAAACCTCTTAAAAACAACAAAAGTCAATAATAAAAATACAGTACTTGTAAAATGAATCCGGTGATAACAGTCCCCTGTCTTAATTCTACCCCGCCTACACTCGGTCGGGTAATCACTTCATTCTTCAGGTACCTGGAATTGTTTAGCCATGAAATGGCTCAGCAAAATAATTTGCCGGTATGAAAAACGTGCAGCCCACAAGCTACTGGGCCACACCAACTATTTTGTCGAATACATGCAAGTCATTTATATAAAGCTGTAAATAAGCATCATAACATAATCATAACAAGCATCCATACAAGGATAACAATGTTACACAGAACAAGACTGCAGAAGGTCAAGTTAGATGTCCTGTAATTATTCATCGGTAGTCAGATCCTCACAATGGGACTAACATGTATATAAGAGTACCTCACAGCAGTGGAGGTATAGTGACCTCGTTAACCTCCTTCGTGGAGTAGATCGGGTATGAAACCCTTAGACGAGATGGGACTCTCGTACATTAGGTGGGTAATTAGTCCCTCAGAAGATAACGTAGTTAACTCTTGTACTTTAGAAAGGTGGGAATCGAACCCTCGAGAGGAATAAAGTCTTCCTCCCCACTTGAACTGTTGGGAATCGAACCCTCGAGAGGAATAAAGTCTTCCTCCCCACTTGAACTGTTCCGGTAGCATGCATGGCCAGCTCCAACTGGGCTCCTCGTTCTCGTAGTATAGAATTGTTAAATGTCACTCAAGGATGATAATCAAGAACACAATGTATATTGTCAGTTGTCACATTTAGGACAACGACGTTTGTTATAAAGTAAAGTTAGTGAGAAACTTGAGTACAAGTTCTTGGTATAATAAAGCGCAGGGTATTTAATCCACTGGTAATGTAGTGTTGTATGCGTGGGACATACACGTTACAGTTAGCAACATCACGCACATAGAATAACACAACAGTGCACAAGAGTAATACAACATTTTACAACAATTATCTTGGTCGTTATTTCAAAACAACATAGCACACAAGCCGGTGTAATCCGGTAGAAAGCAGACTGCAAGAATTCCATACCGCTCACCGTAGACTGTACTTGTTTAGTTCCCGGTCAACGTCTGGTCAAAACAATGTCCTAGAATAGGATTAATCTGGGAGTGTTAATTTATGTAACTCTCGTATAATAATTTTATTGATTCATGAAACGATTTCATATTCGTTATTTCACGTGAGGTTTATTCCTTTATACTTAGGTAGTTTCTTTAACCCCTTTCCCTTATTATTAATTAAGGTACTTATATATTTCCAAAACTTGTAGTCCTAATTTATAAGACTTATATTGTGTGGTAATTTCTTTTAATTACCTTATGATTGGATGTACAACTTATTTGTCACTCCTTGTGGTTTATTTCTAAATCTTTTAATGTATAAATATATATACATATTTATTCATGCACTATATTTGTTATTTATTTTTAATTGTCTAGGTGACATAACAACTTTATAATTTCTTAACTATATTTATATGTCCCACATGGACATTATATTCTTATAATTCTTTGTTATTCTCCTCTTAACCATAAATAATATTTATTGGTTACAATTAAATTCCTTATAACTATGTAACCCATAGTTTTAATCCCATAATTCCTTATATTCATTTCCTTTTGATTTACTTGAAAATCTAAAATATATATATTTCACACACATGTATTATTTATGTTATTTATATATAATCGTCTTAATGACATAACCATCTAATAAAATCTCAGATTATATTTACATGTCGTACATGGACATGTTATTCCCATATCTTTTATTAATTACAAACTAACCCCAAATAATATTATTTCTTTTACAAGTAAATTACTTGTACTTGTATATCATATAGTTTTAACTTCATAAATCCTTAAATCATAATTTTCTTTTCTAAATTCCTTAAATATCCATATAGGACCTACATATATTTTTAATCTCATAAATACATTATACTTTTTGATTATCATTTTATAACCTCATTTATTTCATAAACTTTACATTATACTCCAAATTACATTATAGTACATAGTCTTATTTCCTTAAATAATTAATTCACTAAATCACCACTATAAATTTAATAATTATTATTTGAACACTTTAACTTTCATAAATCACCAATTAGCCACATTAATTTTCGGTCTTGCCTTAGAATTTCTTATATTTATATTTTAACCCCAAAAACTTTTCATAAATTATATATTCACTTATAAACTATGGTTTTAATATTTAATTTCCTTAATAACCAAGTGGACACTTATATTTCCACAAATTGTGAATTTGCCCCATATAAAATCTTGTTTTATATTTAAACTTTTATAAATTACATATTCACCCCACAACTTTTATAAACTTAATATTTTATGTCATAAATCTTTTTAACCTATAGTTTTCGGTCAACACTTTGACCATAGTCTAATTTCATACTTAATACATTAATATACCCATAAACTTATATATTTCTCGGTTTTACACCAATCTTTCCAAGAATTACAAAATAGCCCCAAAACTTAATAAATTGTTATTTTAACTTCTAAACACTTATTTAATTCAACCAAAATTCATAATATTAATTCTCACACCATATTATATTATAATTATGCCAAAGGCACATCTTATTTTCGGTAACTATATATCTTGCACCAAACTTTATAAAAACTATATTTTTACCACATAACTTATTAAACTAGTCATTTATACACTAGTAATTATTTTTAACTTACCCAAATTCATAGTATATATTCATATACATATTTAGCTCATTAAAATTTATTCTCACTATTTGAATTCGGCAATTATAATATATCCCCATATAGTTTCTAAAACTTGATTTATAACTTATAATAATTGTATATAAATATATATGAGTCATATAACTCATGTAAAAATTATTGTAATGTCTTAGATATATTTTCATTTCAAAATGGAGCATATTTCTCCTAGACAATTCGGTATGTATTTTTGTAAGCTTACTATAAGTGTTATAAATTATACTTTTGGTATGTATTACCATATAGTTTCGGTCTTAATTAATTAAGAAGGTGTACATAATTTTTGTGCAATTTTTAAGAGCTTAAACAAGCTTAAAACATTAAAGATTTGCTTAGTAAACTTACTCTTAATAAAAGATGATTAAGTACTTGAACTCCTCTTGAATTCCCAAGCTTCCTCCAATGGTAAATGATGTTCCTCTTCGGTTTTAATGCAAGAGAGGAAGGGGTATAGGAGCTAGATCTTAACAAAGATCTTAAATAGATTTATATGTAGTTTTCCAAGGTTTTACCTTAGGTTTTTCTTCATGAATTTTTGGCACACCTAGGAGGGATGGAGCATTAATTTCCTTCATGAAATTGATGAAGAAAATAGCTTTAGAAGATGTAGAATCTTGGATACACATAAAATGTGTTTTAAGGATTTTCAAGCATGAAAAATACCTTAAGATGATCTTGGATGCTCCATGGATTAATGTTGATTTAAGACAACCTCCTTGGTGCATTAATTGGTGCCGAAATCATGTAGATGTGCTAGGAAGATTTTTGCTTCAAGACTTGTTGAGAAATGCTAGGAATTTACCTTAGAAATGAAGATAGAAGTTAAATCTCCATTAATGGACTTAAGAGTTTCAAAGGAAGAAGATGAAGATGAGAAGAGAGAAGCTTACCCAACCGGTGGTGAAAGGCAAATGGGAATGAAGCTTACGTAGAACCTAAGAAGATTGGAATGAGAGGAATTTCTTTTGACAAAAATAATGTCATTTCATGTATTATTTTCCTTAGTTTATTTACTTGTTTATTGGCTCAATAAATGGCCATGTACCATGCACATTCTCGGCCATGTGACAAGGAATCAAAGCATGGTTTGTTTGATAATTGAAAGAAGAAGACAAGGCATGAGTGCTAGGAATTTAGGTAAGGTATTTCTTTAGAATTTTCTAATCTAACTTGTCCTTGTTCTCTTTGTTTCTTACGGTAATGTACTGCTACTATCACATCTGATTTTTGATGATTAAAGCATTAGAACATGGCTAGGTTAGCTAGGTATTTTATTTGAATTTTTATAAGGCAATTCAGCCTTCTTTTCACACTCATTTTCGGACATAAGGGCTGCTCCAAGACAAGGAAACTTTGTTTATAGGCAATGATATATGTATAGTTAGGTAGTGTATTCTTTTGACTAGTTTAGTAGCAATCATCCTCCCTCTTTTATGTATATAAATCGGCAGCCTACATGTGATAACATGGCTGTTTTGTTTTGTAGTTGCACATGGAATAAAGCTAGATGCAAGTTGTTACTTTTGTGTTTTTATTTCATTGTTATAATATAAGCTAACCTTCTCTTTTTTTTTGATGCAGGAAATCGGTGATGTAGCCTCCAATTGACTGATTTTATTTGACATATTAACATATAGCACATGCTAGATGAGTCACCATTCCATAAGACAAGTTACAAGTTCAAAACTAGCTAGAAAAACACCCCAAAAAACGCATACAATGGAGGTCAAACGTGATTGATTTTAATTTGGTTTTTGTTACACTATATTGTACTAAGACCATAATAATATGTGTAATAGGTTCCAGAATTTATTTGGTACATTTACCCTATGGTAAAAGATGAAAGTTTTAAGGTAAAAATGCTGATTTCCAGTACCTTTTTGATGATAAAATCGCCCCCACTTGTGCTATGAGTTTAGCACTGGCATTAATTGATTTAGATGCTCAATTTATCACCTTTTAAGTTTATCAACTCGTGGCTCCTCAAAAACTTCAAGGTAATTGCGTAGAACGCATTTTCGTGACACCCGAAGGTGCATTTTTGTGCTTTAAGGATTTTCTGAAAATTAAGCAGTCGCTATGGGTTACAAGTGTTTATTGACATTTTTTATAGTCAATAATAATATGTTAAGGTGTTACATTGAGTTATATGGGGTTATATTAACCCCAAACACCACTCCCGGGCTAAACGGGGCAAAAAGGAGCGTTAAGAAATTCGTCCGAGCACTTTGTTTATTTTTGAGGAATTAGCTCGAGCGTTCTCTTTAGAATATTAAATAATGACCTTAGGAACTCTAAGAATTAATTTTATAGGAGTTCGTGCCACCTTGGCACTCCTCCGGGGCATTCCCGAGGGTTTATGGGACCCTCATAAGGCATCTCCTAGCACTTTGCGTTTAACTGAGAATTTAGCTTGAGGAATCCATCTTATATATTTAATAGAGTGTTATGGTGCATTTGTAATGAAGAGTAATGCTCTACTTCATCCTATAATGTATTTCCGTGACTTTCGGGCCTTAAGGGCCTTTAAGGGAACTCCCGAGCATTTTGTATTTTCGCTCGGTTTTAAATGAGGTCCTGTGTTCTAAGGGTCATATAATGATCCTTGATTATCTTTACATGTAGTTTACAACTTATATAACTTGTTTAACTTAAGGTCGGGCTTTAACGCACGTTTCTGACCTTAAGGAATTTAAGTGCGTTTTAACGCCTAAATGTTTATATACTTTCTTTTAGGGTTTAATAATCCCCTAAATAATACTTATTTATCTATATTTAATTATTTTAATGTTAGGGGTATTTCAGTCAAGTAGTTTGTGCATGACACTCTCTGTATCTGGTAGGATATTGATTTCCTGTATGGTAGTTGTTAGTCAGTAAAATCAATCAAGGACATCTTCTTCTCATAATCCATTCTGAGCTCTTGAGCCTTGCATTTCTTGAGCTCATTGACTCCTTCGTTTGTTACCTAAATAAGAGTCCAAATTTCATTCATCGTATTGCAATGATTGACTCTTCTCTACTCTGGAATGGACAAACATGTGTAGATGGCTCTGGATGCTTGTTGATTCAACTCATACCTTTTACGCTCATTAGCAGTCCATGCAGATCAATCTGGATTGACTTGGAGGTCTCCTCCAATGACGATCTTCCATAATTCAGAGTTGACTGACTCGATGTGTTGCTTGATTTCATTCTTCCATTGATCGTAATTCGTGGAAGTGAGTCTAGGATGTTCAAAGTGCATTTTGTTGTTTTGGTTGGTGAAAAGATCTGCCATTTTCTAGATGGAATGTCAGCTAAACGAAGCTCTGATACCACGTGTAGGATCGGACAACTTACTCAAACCAACTCAAGGTGTGAGTCTGTGAGATGGTTTGATTCAATCGAACTAAGTATGTAGAAGTAATAGAGATGTGGCAACACTCGATCGAACTAAGTAGAAAATGTCCTCAAAAGATGGAAAGACTTAAACGAACTCAGCAAGATACAAAATATAAGTTATCTTTATTTCATGGTCAAACAAAAACAACTTACACTGCCACTAAGTAGAAGAAATCAACTCAGTGGTTCTCACTCACTTATTCAACACAATTTCTAATCAGCACAATGATAAGTGTGATGAGACTAGGACCTACCGAGAATGACTCTATCGATGTGAACAAATGAATTTAGTACTTTTTTCTCTCAGTATAATACAAACACAACTCTCTAGGGTGTTTCTCATAGAAAATTCTATCAAAAAGCGTAAAGAGACAAATGGTATTACAAGCCTCTTTATACAGATGTTAGACTTGACCGTTGTAGAGAGTTAGTTCCTAAAATTTAGGAACTAACTCGTTCAAAGCGTGAAACTTGGAAACACGAGCCAAGTCTTCAGATTTATGCTTCGTTGAGAGAATTTCGGTCCAAGTCTAATCGTTGGGGACCGTTAGAAGCTCGGTATTGTTGCTTCTTTATTTTTGCAACTAATCGACGGACTCTCTCGAACTTTGAAGGTGGATTGACTCTGTCTTGTTTTGAGAAGTGTGATTGACTCAATTGATGTGGTTGACTATCTCAGCAACATCTTCATGCTCCAACACCCCCTCTTCATCAGCGTCGACGCCAGTGTTTTGTTTCTCTCGTTACCACCTGCCTTCTCCCATCGCTCGTCATCGCGCCCCTTCTCTCATCGCCCATCGACGCACACCTAGTCAAGCGTCACATTGACGCCAGCCCCTCTACGTGGGCGTCAACACCCGCCTCCCGGTGATGCTTTCTCATCCTGTTTTCATACGTTATTTTACACTTTTTTCTATTTTGATATATTTTGAGTCTAAATCTACCAAAAATTGTAAATTAGGAAAGAAAATGATCCTTGGACAAGTAAATTTGAGCTGGTGTTACCCTAAGTGCGCCTTCCGCTCCCGTTTCTGTCCCGTTGAAGTTAGAGGATATAGAGAGATAGAGAGTTATAAAAATTTGAAATGAGTTGGAGAGATAATGAGGAGTGTAAAGATGTATATGAAAACTTTTAAAAATTCAAGATAGAGCAATATGGTAGAGTTCTTTTAATACTCGAGTATTAAAAAAACAATGTGACGTGTCATCCTTTCTCCCTTCGACATCCTTGTAATCGTTTTGTTTTAGCTAAGGTACCGTTTGATGGATGCAGGCCAAATTTGGGACTGGATTAATGTGGCATTAATCTGCTTTTGAAAAGCCCACCAACTGGTGTAAATTTCTCATGGCCGTTCGTTTGGCACCTTAAATATTTGTGAAGTTGACAAAGGCAATATACAAGAATACCCTTTGATGTTTCTCCTTTCCCCTACCCGTCAACCACTGTAACGCCCCACTCGATAATCTCATAATAAACACTCTCGTATGATCACTGATGTAGCATAATTAGAGACGTCTCACAGCGGAAGTTAAACTACATTAATCCTCACTTGGGTGTCACATGCCATTACTCGCCCGTGCGAGTTAAGAAGCATAATCGTAATCCAACAATTAACAACAACAACTAACCGCAGTGATGAACGATATATTTATTACATTATCCTATATACAAACCAAAATCTATGACAAGTGAGCATTTAAAGAGTTCCCAGAATTTCAACGTGCTAACCGAAACCTGCGATAAATAAAAGTCGAGGTCATCTACCCATATCCCCGCTCTCCGGCTCACACCACGAACATGTACCTGTAATGGGGTGTCGTATGGCTCAGCGAAACGCTGAATATGCTAAAGTGTAATCCTAGACCCTTTAGGTTACTTAGGTCAATTAGCCATCTGAACATGAGGTTGATTACATGCTGGTTCATTTTACAGTTGTGTAACAGTAGTAAATAACATACATAAGCATACAGTAATCCATCAAGTGACAATCCATACATTACATACAATCCACAACATACCAGGTACCATGTACTGTAAACCATACATTCACACAAACGTGTAGATATTTCCATCGAGATGTTTGTAGTTTTTTCCTTCAACTTATGTTAGCCACCATTAAGTCTGACTCTCAATATCCATGGGTGTCGTGTTGGGATAACCCGTAAATAACCTCATTGGACAGTAGTCCTCCTGCGCACACGAAGAGCTCATTGCCAAGGATCATTCGATCCCGGGACTTCCACTTGCCTAATAAAGGCGTCCATGAATGGACAAAACCGTGTGCCAAAAGTGGCACTCTTATCCAACAGTCTATCTAGACTTGTCAGACTATAGCGGGAGCCAGTCCGATCCGGACGTGATACTCTGGTGATCACCGATACACAACCAATTAGTCGAAGACTAATTGGAATTCCATACCATATACCATAAACCAATACTCTCCAATATATGATTAATTCTTAATCAACTACCCTAAGTAATATCTTAGGTCATGGAGAAGTCTTTACCATTATAATTACCTCTGAAGTCTTATATACTTCCCTAGAAATAATCTAGGTCATAACCATGTTCGAGTATCAAGCTTTAGAGACTGGGGATCCCGAGTCTCGTTCTTAAGTGTTTTACTTAGGTCAATATGGAATAATATTTTTGGATATTAGTATCCCAATCATACGAGAAATCATAGTAATGTTATCTGAAGACGTCGCGCACAATAATAATCGCGAAGAAAATCAGTGTTCAATCCACACAACAAGCATAGCAAACATATCGCACTTGTCAAAAAGTTAAGAAATACCCGAACCAAGGCTTCCCTCAGAGGTTCGGACCACAAAATGAACAAACCGTACACCGTCGAGCGCTCGCGTACAATCCCAGCGTAGTCTCTAGCGCTCACAATGCTCGCGTCTAGCAACTTGTACCTCTGGTACACTACAAAAAAAATGCCATTTACTAACACACAGTTTTACTAACACATAGTTTAGTGTCTCGATAAGTATATTTTACTGACACATTATATGTGTCTGTATAAGTTAAATAAATTTTACCGACTCATTTATTAATGTGTCAATACACACATATTTTTACTGACATAAGATAACTATTTTACTAACTTATAAAATTTAAAGTTAGTATAGTACGTAAGTTATCAATATCGGTGACTCTTAATTTGTCACTCAATCCCATTAAAAGAACAAAAAATTGGCGGTATACACACTGAACTAATTAGCGCCAATATCTAACTTCTCCCCTTCTCATTGACGATATCGATAACGCAAAACCCTTCAGTTTCTTCTACACCAGCGAGCGAGCAAGAGCAAGGGATTGAATGAATTTGAAGGCTTCGAATCCTGGAAAGAATATGCGTGGATTGAAACAGGTAATGATTCTCGACTTTCCCCTCAATTTCTAGATTAGGGTTTATGATATTCACCGTATTTCCTATTTCGATTCATCAGTCTCCTCTTCATCTCGTATATTGTTGTTATGATTATAGCAGTGCTGATTGTCAGACTTTCTACTACCACCATCAGCTATTTGATTTATCTCTGGTACTGACGAGACTCTACTCTAGTACCCATGGTATGTTGTTGCTATCATCCTCCTCCTCCACTGTCCTTCATTGTGTTCTGGTCTCGCCCTTTACAATATTTTCTTTCTGGTATACGTGTGAGAGGACCTGGACTGATCTCTATTCGTAGTTTGAGTAATTGCCCTACTTTTTTTCTTACTGTTATACGTGTGAGAGGATTCGTGCTATGTTGTAGTTTGTCAGTTGATTGATTTTTCTTCTTAACCGATTTCTCTTATTCTTCTGTGTGTTGATAATGCTTTTGTAGTGTAATTGCCCTACTTTTTTTTGTTTTGCTGAAACGAGTATCATAAATATTATTTCTGTTGTCTGTGTTGTATTCATATCCTTTCATGATCTCACACTAGTTAATGAATGTACTCCATGAGGAAGTAATGGCCTTTCTGGCACTACTGTTTGATATTGCACTACCTAAAGTTATAGAGTCAAGCAATTAACTTTTAAATTGTCTCTTCCATAGGAAACAGATTTGGCAGTGCCAGTATTAGTTCTGCAAATATTAGGATTAGGTGAATATATAATTAAATGGGTTTGAGAGAAACTGATTAGTAAAGAGATGTTAATCAGAATGACTACGAGTTTGGGGAGCAAAGAATGGGGAAGTAAGTGATAAGGGATGGGGACAAGGAAGCACTCGACAAACAAATATTAAATGTGTTTGTTTCTTAAAGTTGTTCTTTTAAACATGTGTTTGAGGGAGTGTATTAGACTATGGAGTATATTCTGAAAAGAGTAACATGGAATTTCTGAATGGTGGTTGTGGTTGTGTGGAAATTAAAAAGCGCAGCTTCTTGGTTTGTGTTTGGGTTAGGTTGGCCATGTTAATCACATGACACACTGTTCTAGTACAGATAATTAAACAAACCTTTCTTTGTTTAATGTTGTGTGTGAGCTGATTAGTACTTTGTGCTTTGTTACGGGATCAATGAAAGAGGGCTTCAGGTTACTATTATTATTGATAACCATGACAACAGGGAGGAGAAACATACATGTGGACCGCCATAACATGTGGTTTGCTTCTGAAACTGTAAGAGAATGGTCATATTAGAATGCCGAGAACTTGTATGTATATTTTTGTTTATTATATTTGGTGCAGAGCATTCACTCCAATTGAAACATTAGAAAGTAACTAAATAGTACTATAAATAAATTTTTATTATATCACAAAAGATGATGACAGATCAATTTATCGTTACCTCGGAAGCTGTCATAGAGCACTAACATGTCTAAAATACAGCTTAGGTAATTGGTGATAGGCGTAGATGCTTAACCTTTATACTTCTAGAATGATTGTATATTATGCACCACCATCTTTTTTGAATATACTATCAGCTGAAGGAAGTTTCATCTTTTTGGTGGCTCTTTGTAGAAGTTATCCCCATATCATGTTGAGTATGTTTTACATGTTGAGAATCTTTTTGAGAATATACTATCAACTGAAGGAAGTTTCATCCTTCTTTATATTTTTTACATGTTGAGTATGTTTTACATGTTGTGGCAGTTTCTTTTACTTGTATTCTTTTATATGAACAGGTGATCCTAATGTTTGATATTGCCTTTTGCACATGAATAACATATCAGCATTTACATGTAGATTTTGTTGTGAGTAAATATGGCCGAAGATTGCCTTTTTTACATCTTATTGTTTGTTTGTGTCACTCTCTTACTTTATGATGTGGTGTTGTTTTCTTATGGCATGTTCTGCTTGTAGTAAGACTGTTGGAGTAGCTTGCTGGGGTAACAATACACATTCTAAGATTAGAAGTTCTTGTATTTTAGATATGGAGGACTACATCTCTAATCTTGCATCAGATTGAGTGTTGTGTCCAGAATAGTGTTTGGATGTCCGATGAACTATATCAATGTTACATCTTTCTTGTTTTACTGTGAAAAATATGTCTGATAATACAGCAATGCCTCTGTAACATTAAGATGAATGTTGTGTCAAATTAAGAGCTTATTACATTTGTTTATATGTTTCAGGTTCCAAGTGATATCTCTACTAGTACGAATCGCTCAGTTGGTGAAAATCTACTTTCGTTGAGTAAAAGAAATACTAATGGAACTCTTTCTTGCTGTGAGTTCCTGTCAAAATACTCCTCTATCTATTAATGCCGCTATAATCACTTTTGATCCATCTTTTTGCTGCTGTTCTGGAATATGAGATAATATGTATTTATTGTTCAACCCTTGCTGTTGTTATAAAGCATCTTTCAAAAAATTTCCTGGTCATGATCCTTACTTCATTTAAACACTAGTTAGCGATGACTTAGCTTTAATTTTCTATCCAGTTTTTTATCTGATCTAGCTGTTGGATGTTTCCCCATTTCTTAACATATAGTAGTTAATATGGTTGGTTGGATGTGGCCAATTAATATTGAGTGGACTACTAAATGGCATGTGTTGATGAGCATTAATATTGACTTGAGAATTCCTCGCATGAGCATCACCTTGAAACATTAATATGTGTTCAGCAGCTTTTTGATGTTACTGCTGAACAACCCGGTCTTGCACATGATAGTAATTTCAGCAGCTTTTTATGTTACTGCTGTGTTATTATACTGCTGAACAATTATCAAGCTAAAATAATACATCTTGAAATACCCCAAATCTAATTAACATTATAAAACCATTATTTAATGGAAAATAATCCAAATATAAATCATTTCACGTACGCATGCAAACCCATGCATGAGAACGTACGTCACAATAGCCGTTTCTCCATAAAACGCTAAAACGCCTTAGAAGCATATGGTCAAACATGACCTTGTATGACCCTCTAATATTCAAACCAAATGGTCATACAATTATTATATGAATATATAAACATATTCCCTAAGCTATATTTAGTCAAAAACGCAAAACGCTCGGGAGTGCTCACGCACGCCCCTTAAAGCACGAAAAGTCCGGAGGAGTGCCGAAGTGGCACGAACTCCTATAAAATTAATTCCTTGAGTTCCTAACATCATTATTAACCATTATAAAGAGAACCCACGAAGTGGTTTCTCAAAATTCAGCAAAAACCACAGGAGGATTTCTTAACGCTCCTTTTTGCCCGGGTGTGTCCCGATGGCCCGTAAATTATGTCATGGGTCGATATAACCCCATATAACCCAATGTAACATCTTAATATATGTTTATTTACCATAATAAGTGTTTACAAACACTTGGAACTCATAAAAACAATTTATTTCCCAAAATGTCCTTAGAGCACAAAAACACACCTTCGGGTGTCACGAAAACGCGTTTTACGCAATTGCCTTGTACTTTTTGACATGCCACGAATTGGTAATCTTAAATAGGGTTAAAATTACCTTCTAAATCAGTTGGAGAGGCTAGTCAACAAGGCACTCTATAGGGGCCGATTTTGAGAGCAAAAACTAGTATAAAATTTGCTCTTAAAGTTTATAAAAGGCTTAAAACATGGTGACTCACCTTCCCATGTGTTATATTACTTAATGTCAAAGTATGTAGGTCTTATTTTACCATCAAACTGTCGAAATTATGCAGAGGAATAAGGCCATGTGAGCTAGGAAGAAAACAAAATGTAAAAAGGCAAAAGTGGATCTAGATTCCACCTTTTTTGATTCCTTATAATTCAATGACCTAACAAGCTTGTCCTAAGCTCTTAATGGCCGGTTGATAAGCTCCATTCAGCCCTTAAAATCGTCCACCTACAAGGAAGAAGAAGACAAGTTACAAACATTGAAAAATCAAAGGAATAAAGCATTACTTTCTTACCTTGTCTTCTAGCTCAACATTATTTCATTCCAACTCATGCCTTGTCACACCACATGCCGATTTAATGCTGGAAAGAAGGGCATTTATTGAGCCAATAACTCATGTAATAAACTAAGGAAAAAGTATAGTCATTTGACATTAAAAATTAACAAAACAAAAATCAAATTCCAATTGCCTTCTCTTCTTACGTGAGCTTAGTCTCATTTTCCTCCTTGCACTCTTCATCACCGATTTGGTAAGGCTCTATCCTCTCTCTTCTAGCTTCATCTTCTTCCTTTGAAACTCTTAAGTCCATTAATGGAGTTTTAACTTCTATCTTCATCTTTAAGGTAATTTCCTAGCATTTCTTGGCAAGCCTTGAAGCAAAACTCTTCCTAGCACAACCATAGCAATTCGGCATCTACTAATTCTCCAAGGAGGTTGTCCAAACCAACATTAAACCAAGGAGCATCTCAAGGTTATCTTAAGGTAGTTTTCAAGCTTGAAAATCCTTAAAGCACATTTTATTGTGTAACCGATTTCTATCTCTTCTAAGGCTCTTTTCTTCTTCATTTTCATGAAGGAAAACTTGTTCTTCATCCACCTTAAGTGAGCCGAAATTATAAGGAGAAAAGCTTAAGGTAAATTCTTGGAAAACTACTTACAAATCTACTTAAGATCTTTATTCAAGATCTAACTCCTAAACCCCTTCACCACTTGCATATAACCGAAGTGGAGCATCAAAATTTCCTTGGAGAAAGCTTGGAGATTCAAGAGGAGTTCAAGCACTTAACCACCTTTGTTAAGAAGTAAGTTTATTAAGTTAATCTTTATGTTATAAGCTTTGTTAAGCTTCTAAAAATTATACAAAAATTATATACACCTCCTAGGTTAATTAAAACCGAAACTACATGGTATTATATGCCAAGAATATAATCTATAACACATATGGAAAATATTTACCTTAAGACACATTTTTGTGTCACAAAATTTATTTATGTTACATATTAATTCAAGCCGAAATGTCAAGGGCAAAAATACTTTATTTTGGGCTAAGAATCAATATAGGACATTACAATAATTTTTACATGAGTTATATGACTCATATGAGTTTATGTACATTTATTATGACATATAAACCCACTTTTATATACTATATGGTGACTATTTAATTATGGCCTAATTGTCTAAGTGAAAAATAGATTTTTATGAGCTACTTATGTATATAAACTTATACTACAAAGTTTAGTGAGTTAAAAATATTTTATTAGTGCTTAAATGGCTAATTAATTAAGTTATGTGGCAAAGATGTAATTTTTACAAAGTTTGGTGTATATATTGTGAAAGCCGAGAGTTAAGAGTATCTTTAGAGTAATTATGATATAATATAAGGTTAGGAATTAAGTTTAAGAATTTTAGATAATTTAAACAAGTGTTAAAATACATTTTATAAAGTTTTGGGCTATTATGTAATTTATAAAAGTTGTTATGAAAGTTTGGAACTTATTAGTGGGCGAATTCATAATTAAGAGAATTATTAGGTTCACTTTCGAAATTGTAAGGAATTAATATAGTTTATAAGTTACTAAGTAACTATTATAAAGTTTTGGGGTGAAAATGTAATTAATGGAAAGTACATGACCAAGGCCGAATTATTTTGGGTTAGTTTGGTAATTTAAGAATTTATATATGTAAATTCGGCATTTATGGAGAATTAAAATTAAAACTATAGTTTATAAGGCATTATGTAAAGGTTATAAGATTTTGTGGTTAAATTGTAGTTATAGGAAATAAATTATTAAGGCCGAGAATTTAAGGGGCTAAGTTGTAATTTTTGAAAGTTATAATATTTAAAAGCTATATACCAAAATATTAGCGTGACTTTGTAAGTTAGCTAAATAAGAAGTTAAAACTCTATAATATAATGAGATTAGAATTTAAATATAAAGTTTATGTATTAATGTGGTTGTTTTGTAAATAACCAAAATATAAGGGTAATAATTTAGATTTAAATAAATATAGGTCCCATGTGGATTTTTGGAGGAATTAAAAAGAAAGAATTTTGATTAAAGGAATTATGAAGATGAAACTATGACTTATATAGTTATAAGGAAATTAAAGGTAACCAATAATTATAATTTATGGTTAAAGGAGGAATAATAAAAACTATAAGGATATTATGTCCATGTATGACATAGAAATATAGTTAAGAATTTATAAGTTGTTATGTCACCTAGACAATCAAAATAAACAACAAACATAGTACATGAATAAATAAATACCTTCATGTACATTAAAGGATTTATAAATAAATCAAAGGAATAACAAATAAGTTGTACATAAAATCATGAGGTAATTAAAAGAAATAAACCTCACATGAAATAACAGATACGAGATTTGCTAAAAGATCCAATAGAATTATTATATAAGGGTAACATAAATTAACCCTCTCAGTTAATCCTATTCTAGGACTTTGTTTGACCAGACGTTGACCAGGGTATAATCAACTGCAACCTACGGTGAACGGTATGGGATTCTTGCAACCTGTTTTCTACCGGATTACACCGGCTTGTGTGCTATCTGTTGTTTGAATTAACGACCAAGATATTTAATGAAAAATGTTGTTTTTTTTACTCTTGTGCACTGTTGTGTTATTTTATATGTGTGAATGTTGCTAACTATGACATGTATGTCCCACGCATACAACACTACAATACCAGTGGATTAAATACCTGCGTTTCAGTATACCGAGGACTTGTACTCAAGTCTCTCACTAACTTCACTTTATAACAAACGTCATTAACCTAAACGTGATAATTGACAATACACATTGTGTTCTTGTTTAACGTCTTTATATGACATTTAACAACTCTATACTATGAGAACGAGGAGCCCAGTTGGATCTGGCCATGCATGCTACAGGAGTTGTACCTGTCTCAGGTCGTCTCCTATTCAGTTATACGTCGCGACGGAACATTTCAGTGGAGAGGAAGACTTTATTCCTCTCGAGGGTTCTATTTCCCATCAGTTCAGTGGAGAGGAAGACTTCATTCCTCTCGAGGGTACGATTCCCACATTTCTCAGTACAGGAGTTAACTACGTTTTCTTCTGAGGGACTAGTTTCCCAACCTTTCAATCTTAACGAGGTCACTATACCTCCACTATTTAAGATATTCAGTTATACCAGTCAGTCCCATTGTGTGGACCCGACTATCATTAAAAGATTGTTGTTCAGCTAACTTGACCTTCTGAAGTCTTGTTCTATGTGACATTATTGTCCTTGTATGGATACTTGTTATTATCCTACTATGTTTGTTTACAGCTTTATAAAAATGAACTGCATGTATTCGACAAAGTAGTTGGTGTGGCCCGGTAGACGATGGGCTGCACGTTTTCCATACCAGCATTGTTTGCTGAGCCCCTTTGGGGGCACCCCCATTTTTCAGGTACTTGAAGTTGAGAAGATTACCACACCGAGTGTAGGTGGGGTAGATTCAAGCTATGGGAGTCTTCTTCTAGATATTTGTTTTTACTTATGTATTTTACATTTGAGTTTGATTCCTAGTATCTCGGATTGTATTCGTATTCAGACCGTGACTTTTGGAGATTGTATTTGGAGTTAGCCTTGTTGGTCACAAGGGTGGCCAACGGCATTGTAATACCGCCCGGTTGTTGTATTTATTTCCGCTGCAGTTGTATTTTATTTGGGAGTGATCGCCGTTCAGATTATTGGATTTCGGGTTGGGGTGTTACAAAAAGTGGTATCAGAGCGTAGTTACGCTCTGGATACAAGGATACACCGAGATTAGGATTTCTAAGACTTTAGGTTACGGGTTGAGAGATAGTATTGAAAGGAGTTTAAGTTAGTTTCTTCTTAGACTACTATCCAAGACCAAGATTGTGACCACAAGTATCTAATATACCTCAACATCCTGCAGATGTCAGGAAGAGGAGGACGCCGTGGACAGGCCGATGAGGAGCCAGCCGTCAGGCTGGCAGACATTGCTACTTTAATAGCTCAGGCATTTGCACAGGCGGGGGTTGCACAGCAGCAGCAGCTACCTCCACCACCACCGCCGAGAGAGAGGGATTGGGTGAAGAGTTTGGCTGATCTGAGGCCAACTGCATTCAAGGGACAGACTGACCCTGCTCACTTGGAGACATACATCATGGAGATGGAGACAACGTTCGAGACACTTGCAGTCCCAGCTAGGGAAAAAGTAAGGCTAGCTGCCTTTTACCTGAAGGATGCAGCGAGAGATTGGTGGAATATGGTGAAGGCCGACCACCTGGATGACCCAGCTTTTACTTGGGGACACTACACTGCACTACTGAGGGGCAAATACTACCCGGCCCACACCAGGATGGTGAAGACTAGGGAGTTTGATGCCCTGGAGCAGACGGGGAAGATGTCAGTGGATGAGTACTATGCGAAGTTCACTTCGCTACTCCGACTACTACCCGGTATAGGATACTCGGACCAAGTGTTGGTCGACCGGTTCTACGGGGGACTGAGCCCTCGACTCCAGTTTGGGATGGGACCAGTCATTCCCACCAGCTTGCAGGTAAAACAGGAGAAATGTGACCAGATAGAATTTTATTACCTACTATACCCCGTCATGTGAGATTTGGAATTGATACCTTGAGATTTCAGGAATGTTACCATGCTGCCTCCGTTGTGGAGATCACATGTAAGAGAAGGGATGCTTTGAGCTCCCAAAAGAGGAAGGACCTGGTGGCGAAGATGCCAAGCAGGGGAACTCCAACAGAAGGAACAAACCCTATCAGAGAGGCCAGGGGCCCTATCAAGGGAAGGGGAACCAAACTACTGGGAACCCCAAGTCAGGAACCTACGGAGCGGCAACTCCACAGAAAACCTACCCATCTAAGGGTAGGCACTCTAATCAAACAGTTAAATTTGAAACTTTTGTGATTACTTCAGTACCATTGGAATGTATAATTGACCTTGATTGTATTAGGTTCTGGATCTGGCTCAAACACGGGCCAGAAGTATGTCCGTCGTTTCAACTGTAGACAGTGTGGAAAGGACCACCCCGGCATGGACTGCCAAGGGGAGAAAGTCCAGTGTCGCCACTGTCAGATATTTGGACATCGGGCCTTCGAGTGTATCCGGAACCCGGAGAGCAGGAACTACCGCCCGGGAGCAAAGGCAAACACCGGCCCTAAGAATGGAGCTAGCGATACTCGCCCTCCACCAACAAACCAGGCTCAGGGAAATAAGGGCAAAGGCCCAGCATCGGGACCCGCCCTGCATGTCATGGACCGCTCAGATGAGGCTGGTCCTTCTACCAACCCAGGTACTTCTAAGCCCATGTGAACCTAATATTGAGCAATGGATGATGTGAATGAGTGCTTGCATGCCTTGATTGCCTAGTTGCATAGGAAAGAACTAATAAGACTCACTAGTAGAATTTTAAACCACGTAGGAAGCTATAAGATATGCTTTCCTATCCCCTCACCGCCCTCCCTGGAAGAAAACATTATCAAAGTACAAGAACCAGGGAACGAACAATGTAAGGTTATCCAACCAGGTTTGATATTACTCAAAGGATACCTAACACCGGAGACACAAATTGCAATCATCAGGAGATGTCACGAATTGGGAGCAGGACCAGGAGGGTTCTACACTCCAGAATTTCCAGGAGGATAAAAAATGAAGCTGAAAATGATGTGCTTAGGAAAAGATTGGAATCCTTACTCAAAGACCTACCAGGATACAAGAAATGGAGATGGAGCGCAAGTACCAAAAATCCCAGAAGAATTTTTACAAATTGTGGAACAAGCAGTTAGTACGGCTCAGCAGCTAGAAGAAGATCCAGTTCCCAACTTAAGGGCTGATCTATGTATCATCAACTTCTATGAAGAAGGAGGCCGCTTAGGACTACATCAGGACAAGGATGAAACACAAGGTTCCCTCGATCAGGGGATACCAGTATTGTCTTTGTCAATTGGAGATGACGCAGAGTTCCTTTATGGCGAGCAGAAGCGTGTGGACCTTGCAAAGAAAATCATATTGAATTCAGGAGATGTTTTAATAATGGGTGGAAAGTCAAGGTTGCTATACCATGGAATTAAAAGGATTAAACTAAACACAGCACCTTCGACAGTGATAAACACCACTCACATGAAACCAGGAAGATTAAGTTTGACTTTTAGAAAGTACTAGTATTGTAATTGTTTGGACATCTGAAAGGAGACCATCTCATCAATGAAGCATTATTGTTATGAAAGTGAATGTCTTTAGACCCTATCATATATCAAAGTACTTACTCAGATTCTGTTATTAGGTTGTGCTAAGGAGACAGAAGGTGCCTTAAGTATACTTACTGAGGAGGAGGCCAGCAAGGGCGGCGCGATCCTCACTGGTACCTTTCCTGTTAATGGAGTGGATGCATTAGTACTGTTCGACTCCGGAGCCTCACATACTTTCGTTTCGCCTTCGCTTGCAGGGAAGTTGGGGCTAGACGCTGTAGAGTTACCTGATTTTAAGGTGGCACTCCCGTCTAAGGAGAAGATCAGTTGCACTCGTCTTCATAGAGGAGCCACTATCCGCATTAAGGAGGAGGAATTTCCTATTGACCTTATTGAGTTCAGAGGTCTAGGATTCGACGTTATAGCCGGGATGGACTGGTTGGGGCGGCACAGAGGCCGCATTCTTTGTGCAGAGCGCAGACTGTTACTTAAGAGCCCATCAGGAGTGACAATATCCTACCGCCAGAGCCCTAGGGCACCATCAATAAAAGTGATATCTGCTATGTCCATGTACAAACACGTCAGGAAGCAGAAGGAAGTATACTTATGTTATGTTCAGAATGTAGAGCACGACCCTGATTTTGATCCAGCTATGCCAGTAGTGTCAGAATTTCCAGATATTTTTCCTAAGGAAGTTCCAGGCTTACCGCCACCCAGAGAGGTAGATTACCACACCGAGTGTAGGTGGGGTAGATTCAAGCTATGGGAGTCTTCTTCTAGATATTTGTTTTTACTTATGTATTTTACATTTGAGTTTGATTCCTAGTATCTCGGATTGTATTCGTATTCAGACCGTGACTTTTGGAGATTGTATTTGGAGTTAGCCTTGTTGGTCACAAGGGTGGCCAACGGCATTGTAATACCGTCCGGTTGTTGTATTTATTTCCGCTGCAGTTGTATTTTATTTGGGAGTGATCGCCGTTCAGATTATTGGATTTCGGGTTGGGGTGTTACACATCTGAACTTGCATTTTTGATGTTACTGCTGTAGATAACTCATTGTTGCAGACATTGTTTTTTGCTACTCTGTCAGAAAACTTTCAGCTTATCTTTGATAACCATTTTACTTATTCATCTTCCATTTTGTGATGATATAATCTTTTTGGGTGCAGGTGCTGAGTAAAAGAAATTATATGAAGTCCAGATTTTATTTTAGAAGTATGAGAAGTATGAAGGAGGAGAGTGCTATGTTTCACTCCTAAGTACTCGTTCAAGAACAATATTGTATTTTTGGCTAAATTGAAACTTATCTTGATGTTGAGTACGATACTTTTGAAGGATAATGATGAATATTAGTGTTCAAGCTGCGCTATTGTAATCTCTTAAAATTTTCAATTCCATTGGAGCTTATAAGTTACTGTATTTATTGTTTGAGGATTCAGAGAATCTTATGAATAATATTGTATATTCAACATTGTACAAATAATAAATTGAATTGAATATATGTTTTTGTGTTAGTAAAAGTTTCACTAACATAATATTATGAGTTAGTATAGATGCTACACGATGGTAGATTTTGGTGGTATAAACGGTTGTTACTAACACAAATTATGTGTTAGTATAAATGCACAGGCTATTACGTCAGTTAAGAAAAGTGATAGTATAGAGTTTATGTCTTTACTGACTAAGAAAATAAGTGTTAGTAAAAGCTCAAAACCCTTTACCGACACACACTGTAAGTGTCTGTATAGACCTATAGTATCTGAAGTTATACCGACACTTTTTTTTTGTGTCGGTAAAGGTCAACTGGGGCTATACTAACACTTTTTAAGACTATACTGACACAAAAAATGTGTCTGTAAATGGCTCTTTTTTTTGTAGTGGTACATACGTTGTTCTAATATTAGTATATATTTATATAACTTGAACTTATTTAATCTTCCTAGATCAAACCCTTACTCCCATCCCATAGCTAACCCTTAGTTGATCTCTTGTTCAACTCGGTGTTCGTTAATCTTAGGGATTTAAATTTTAGTTACTCGTTATAGTCTACGAGTGTGTAATTGTTGCTACAACAATAATACTTGTCACATGAAAGTTTTGTTCACAATTTGTTTACTTATTATCGGGTCGCATGCATGCGGAAATTAATGTTACGTGCACGCGCACATGCATTACATTTAAACATTTCGTTGTATTGCGTAATTGTTATTAGGAGCATGTATGGCGGTTGAATAATTATTCACGTACGCATACATCATGATTGCTATCTCCACCGAGTTTCCATCTCGCTTTGAGTCTGTCATTGAGAACGTGCATAGGGATAGTTCTGCCCAAAAGTTTCACGATCAAAGCGTTCCGCCATGAGAGCCTAAATTTGAGTTTCTGATCTCTTGTTAGACAGATTGACGGACATTTTGGATCCTCTTCATCCATTTCGTCCTCCTCATCGTCAGAGATTTGCCCATACATCTCCGCATCTTCCCGTGGTGGTTCCTCCACAGTAGCCCCAAAGACTGCCTCCTTGTAATTCATGGCCGCGTTACCACCAGCCCCCTGATGATTTGTCGCTTCACCCTCACTAAATTCGCCAGAGCTACGGGCCTTCTTGGCCAAATTGAGTGAATCCTCCAAGGTATCGGAAATTCGTCCTCGTCATACCCGCCGCCATATTAGTCGATTGGGAAACAGCAAAAGGCAAAGAAACTGATAGACACGAGATGCGTCTACCCTCAATACTAGAAGATTCAACCAGAAAATGCTAAACCTAAAACGAAAACCGAGATTCAAGAAGGTCTCGGAAATTCGACTCTCATCCTCCCATCCACTCTTATGATCCTATCTATCTTCATCCTCCACGTACCGACGACACAAGTAGAAACCGAAAAGTAGGCATCTCGTTCTCTCTCCCCTCCCGGTTCCAGTGTTCTGCCATCTAGTTACCACTTCGAGTGCGAATTTTTCATCCTTTCTGGATTGCCATGGCGATTCTTTCCAATGGTACGTGTCAATTTATGTTCCTCACTCTTCAGATCAGAAGTCGTTGCTTGATAGGGCGGGTGATAGAAAAGAAGCGAATCGAATACGGTCATGCACAGATTGTTGATTACGTGTTTGATAGGACTTGTTCGAGCTGCTAATTATTGTTTAACTGGCAATATCAACGTTTAGATTGTGGTGATAGAACTTTTGGAGTGATTACCACTTCGATTGAGACGATGAATCGATGATGATAATTTGCAATAGTGGATGAGAAGCCGGGGGAGGGGGGGGGGGGGGGGGGGGGGGGGGGTGGGGGGAGTGTTGAAGCGATACAACCTAATATTCATGCTCACATAAACAGATACTGCTCCAGATTTCCTACACAGTTATGTAGCTCTTTTTGTGTGAACTATTCGGTCCGAAAGAGGTGCAAAATTGAAGGATGTCGATGCTTACATTCATGGCGATGTTCTGTATTGTATGCCTGATGCTAGTTGACTCGAAGTTCATATTGTCAGTAGACATTGATTTTGAACTTTGATCCCTCTAGATGATTGATTGCCTTAAATTTCTCGGTGCATTTTCCTGGTAATAGCAAACACTCATTTATTTTGGTTGTTTGGTTCAACGCCTCCCAGAGTACGGTAAGACTGCTGTTGGTTGTATTATTGAAACTGCTGTCGCTGCTTTTGATATTTCCAACTCATGTAGACGATCTCCTGAAAGAACCAAGGAGCTCGTACTTTCATTTACCTCCTCTTGATGTGCGGCAGGCCTTTCCCCAGGCAACACCTGCTTCCACTTTTCCACCTTGTGGTGAGATATTCTTCTTCTTTGTATTCCTGTATATATAGCTCTGTAGAACATGGATCTGGAAGCTGGCATCTCCTGCTTTTCTTGATATACGATGGATGTTTTCCTGACTGTTGAGATGAGCATTAACCTTTTCGACATCTCTCAGATTTTGATCAGCACATCATGATTTTGTCTTTGCGAAATTTCAGTATCCGACTATAGTTCGATGAATGCTGAATCAAGAGGAGCAAGCTATCCGTATGAATGTCAGGGCATGTATGGAGAAAGAAATAGCTCCAATCATGGCAGAGGTGTCTGATTTATCTCTTATGATGTTTGGCTGTTGTGGTTCTAGTGTTATTTTGAGACAGTTTACGTTTTTTTTCGAAACTCTTGCGGTTTTACCACTTTCTGAGGTTGCATTTGTTATGTGTGGGTTTGTCATCTTTTAGTTTTGGGAAAAAGCTGAATTTCCTTTCCATGTCATACCAAAGCTTGGAGAATTGCATATTGCCGGTGGTACAATCAAGGTAGTGGATGCAAATTTTTTCTTCTACATTTTGGGGTAATCACAATCTCGGCCATGTATATATTTTTTATACGTTCTTGTTATCAGGGATATGGCTGCCCTGGGTTCTCCATAACTGGAAGTGCCATCGCTACTGCAGAAGTTGCTAGAGTTGATGCTAGCTGTTCAACTTTTATTCTTGTGCATTCTTCTTTAGCGATGTTAACAATAGGTGGGTTTCATCAAGATATTGATTACCTGAGCACCTGCAAATCACTGCTGCATCTGATGATTGACTTTTTTTGGTGAACATCTGGGGCCATTTGGCATAGCACTTCTTGGATCCGAGGAACAGAAGCAGAAGTATCTCCCATCTTTAGCACGGCTTGATACTGTAGCCTGCTGGGTAAGATAGATACTGATCAATAGTGATGAATACTGTAGATATGGATCCTGTTTTTGGTAAGAAATTTGATTATCATCCATGAATGCATGTCATAGGCCTTGACAGAGCCGGATTATGGAAGTGATGCAAGTTCTTTGAAAACAACAGCTACAAAGATTTGTTCTCTGATTGTAATTGATGTATGCACAAAAAAATTAAATTGCCACACATGGCATCAAAATGTCCGCATTGTCTTTGTGACGGATAGGTAGATGGAGGATGGATACTAGAAGGCCAGAAGCGCTGGATTGGAAATGGCACATTTGCTGATGTGCTTGTTATCTTTGCCAGAAACTCGACAACAAATCAAATAAATGGGTGAGAGTAGTTGCTCTGTAAACTGTTGTGAGCTTGCAGTGTTTTCTTACACAAAATATGATTGTAGTAAGAATTGATCTGAATTACATCAACAAAGCTTCTTGAATATTTATTGCTGATATAGGCCGCACTTTGCTCTAAATGATTACTTACAATTCTATCGTTTCACTGAATATTATCTTCATGTATATCCCCGCTGCTCCAAGATGCTTGTAGTGAGTTTTAATCTGTTATGTGAATTACATCTACACAGCTTTATGAATATTTATTGTTGATATAGGCCACACTTCGCTCAAAATGATTATTTACAATTCTATCGTTTCACTTAATATTATCATCATGTACATCCCCACTGCTCCAAGATGTTTGTTATGTGAATTACATCAACAAGGCTTTTTGAATATTTATTGCTGATATAGGCCACACTTCGCTCAAAATGATTATTTACAATTCTATCGTTTCACTGAATGTTATCTTCATGTATATCCCCGCTGCTTCAAGATGCTTGTAGTGAGTTTTAATCTGTTATGTGAATTACATCAACAAAGCTTTATGAATATTTATTGCTGATATAGGCCACACTTCGCTCAAAATGATTATTTACAATTCTATCATTTCACTGAATATAATCATCATGTACATCCCCGCTGCTCCAAGATGATGATGAGTCCATCATCTCAATTTATCTTATTCTTCCCATCCTATCTTTCTATTCCCCATAAACTACCAAAGCCCCACCATAAAGTTTGGCCTGTAAGTAGTAGTATAATGCTATCAGAGATACATTCCTGGAGGCTGGAGAAGTATTAATTGCTGGGGATTGTGTTAGTATCGCTTAACATGGAACATGGAAATGTTCCAGAATTAGACTGCATGAACATTATTGGGTACCTGATTATGCTCAGTACACTGGTACAAGGTATTTGATGCTTAATGACTTTCTAGATGTTGTATGCTAGTTCAGCTTGCTTACTGTACCTTACTTTTGGCTGATTGTTTCATCAGATATATTGTAAAGAAGGACATGCCTGGTCTTACTGCTACCAAGATAGCGAACAAAATTGGTCTCCGAATGGTTCAAAATGCAGATATTCTCCTCAAGAAAGTATTTGTTGCCGACATGGATCGGCTTCCCGGTGTCAACTCTTTCCAGGACACAAATAAGGTGTGGAAAACATGCCAATCTTGTTGGACCCTTTGTTTATCGATCTACCATTTGGGTCTTTTTCTTCTGGCTGAATGTCTCTTATTACTTGTTCTATTATTCTCATGTGCGACGTAATTTAGATAAAATCCAGGATGTCATGTGAGGAAAAGAGTTCCACCTTGTTTTGACGCATCTGTATTTCCATCAATCCATGTTATTCAGAGTCCATCTTATACATAGTCTATCATTTGAATTGAGTCTAGAGTGTATTGTGCTATTCTATCTCAGCATTTATTATCACCAATGGTGTCAAATCACTTTCGTTAACTGCAATTTTGCTTTCACTTGATACTGCCTGCGGGGCTGCAGGTGCTTGCCGTTTCACGAGTGATGGTTGCTTGGCAGCCTATTGGCATATCAATGGGAGTCTATGATATGTGTCACCGGTAATGAGGCGACTGCTATTCTGTTCATATAAAATTATCATTTTCTAATATGAGGAATGATTCATCCTGCTTAATGAAAAGGTATTTGCTAGAGCGAAAGCAATTTGGAGCACCACTGGCTGCTCTTCAAATAAATCAACAAAAACTTGTTCAGATGCTAGGTAATGTTCAGGCAATGATTCTTGTTGGTTGGCGCTTGTGTAAGTTATATGAGAAGGGGAAAATGACTCCTGGCCATGCTAGCCTTGGAAAGGTAAGAAATGTATATGGTTGAGCTTATCACTCCTGGATCTAGGTCTAAGAATATTGTTATCTTGACAATGTTGTCTACGAAATTTGCAGTCATGGATTACGTCAAAGGCTAGGGAGACTGTTGCTTTCGGGCGGGAGCTGCTTGGGGGGAATGGGATCCTCTCTGATTATTTAATTGCCAAGGTAGATTTCAGTATGCCCAAGTGTTGTTAGACCTCCTTAACTATGTAATGGGCCTTGGGCCTTATTCTTTTATCATTTTTCTTGTACATACTTAATAAGGGTATATTTGTAAATTAGGCTAGTTAGCTTATTCTTTAAGCCACATTTCCTTATAAATAAGGTTGTAATTCTTCTTGTTAACATATATCAATAAGAAGTATCTTCTAACTACATGGTATCAAGAGCCAATTTTTTTTCCAAAACTCAAGCCTCCCTTTCTCAAACCCTAACCCTAGTCTCCTACTCTCTAGACTTAAAACCCTAACTAATACCAGGACGGACACGCCGTTGACGACGCTGGACTGATGCGCCGTTGACGATGCCGGACTGACGCACTGCTGATGAAGCCGGACTGACACGACGCTGATAATGCCGGACTGACTCACCGCTGATGACGCTGGACTGACGCGCCGCTGACGACGCCGGACTGACACGCCGCTGATGACGCAGGACTGATGCGCCGCTGATGACGCCGGATGGATGAGCCGATGACGATGCGGACTGACGATGCCGCTGATGACGTGGGACTGACGATGTCTGATTGACGACCTCCTTTCCAGCAGACTGCGTTCTCTTCCTCCTCACTAGTCGACTGTCCGCTTGCACAGTGCAACTGTCGTTGCCCTTCTTCGACTGTACCATCCTCCGCCATCTGTGTGCAAGGCGTTCTAACGGGGGTGATCTTCTGTCCGTCAATATCTATGCGCCTTCAACTGGTTCAAAACAATTTCTTCAAACTGGTGCTATTAGGGCTACCCTAAATTGGTTCTGCCTCAACCAAGTTCTTCTAAGGGTTTATTATATCCGTCTTTATTGTTGTGTGAGTCTCTCCACATCGGTTTCCTATCATGGCAAAAGATTCTTCTTCAGATTATGGTGTTACTAATACCTTCACCACTGCTATCAATCTTGCTGAGTTGAATAAATATCGCATGATGTTGCAATCTTTTGAGATGTCTACTAAATCTGGTCATAGCTCACTTACAGCTCCTTATTCTCTTCATTCATCACACCACTCCTCTACTCTACAATGGATTCTGGATTCTGGAGCTACCACTCATATGACATATGTTTCTTCTCTCCTTACTATCGTCCTTGCTATACTCCTGAGACCATTACTACTGCAAATGGTGCGTCAACTATTGTCGCAGGACACGGGGATGTTGTCTTATTGGATAGCATTCAACTTAAGGAAACCTTGCATGTTCCGGGGCTTGCTATGAATCTTGCTTCCATACACAAACTCACCATTGACCTTGGCTGCTTTGCTGTTTTCTTTCCATCTTATTGTATCTTGCAAGATCTATGCACGGGGAAGGTGATTGGAACTGCTAAGCAGCAGGATGGGTCGTACTACCTCAATATACCTGCTGTCCTCAGTGTTCCAAAAGCTCTTGTCACTACTTCGGATACCACTAATACTATTTGGCTTTACCATAGGCATTTTGGTCATCCATCTTTTCATGCCCTAAAGACAATGTTTCCCAAACTATTTACTAATATCAATGTTTCAGCTTTTAGTGTGATGTGTGTGAACTTTCTAAACATTCTCGAACACAATTTGCTCCAAGTAATACAAGAAGCACCATTCCTTTTACACTCATTCATAGTGATGTGTGGGGTTCTTCTGTTGCTAATATCTCAGGGGCATGATGGTTCGTTACTTTTATTGATGACTGTACTCAGTTTATGTGGGGTTTCTTGATGAAACACAAAAGTGAGGTCAGTACTATAATTTCCATATTTTGTACCACGGTTCAAACACAGTTTTCCACCAACATAAAACCTTTACGCACTGATAACGCTACAGATTACTTTAATCAAACCATCACTTCCTATTTTCACTCACAAGGTATCATTCATGAATCTTCTTGTCCTTACACTCCTCAACAAAATGGGTTAGCTGAGCGAAAGAACCGTCACCTTTTTGAAATGAGTAGAGCTCTTCTTTTTCAAACTCATATGCCTAAACAGTACTGGGGTGAAGCTACTAAGACCGCATGTCATCTGATCAACAAATTATCTACTCGGGTACTTCAGAATAAATCTCCTCTGGAATGTCTTCAGACATTTTTTCCATCACATAAAGTTTCTGCTGATCTCGACTTACGGGTGTTTGGGTGCATTGTCTTCACACACGTTCACACACCTCACAGAGGGAAGTTGGATCCTAGATCGACCAAGTGTGTCTTTTTGGGTTATTCTCCTACTAAAAAAGGATACAAATGCTACGACCCCACTACAAGAAAGCATTATGTTACTGTTGATGCTATCTTTCATGAACAAACACCTTTCTACTCATCTTCATCTACCCCTGATCCTACACATATCGAACCTCTCCAACAAAATCCAACTTATACTATTACTCTTCCCCCACCAGCTCCTCAGAAAATGTCACCACCTCCTCAACAAGATCAACCACCCTCGCCTGACACTACCCCCAAAGATGAGCCTTTGGCTCCTCCGATTGTGCGGGTATATTCAAGGGATCACTGATCCACACCGTGGCTAACACAGGACCAATTGTCCCCCCTCAGAAAATGATACTACTAATACTTCCTCTCCCCCTATTGCCCTACGCAAAGGTGTTCGTCAATGCACAATAAAATATGTTTATCCTCTGGCTAATTTTGTGACATTTGACAACTTCTCACCATCTCATGCGCTGTTTGTCAAAAACCTTAATAATATTCAAATACCCAAAAATGTCTCTGAGGCACTGAACCATACTGAATGGCGCAAAGCAATGAAGGAAGAAATCAAGGCTCTGGAAAAGAATCAAACTTGGGTTATTGTTTCCAAACCTCCAGGCAAACGCATTGTTGACTGCAGGTGGATCTTCAACCTCATGTACAATGCAGATGGATCTCTTAAGCGGTACAAAGCCCGGCTTGTGGCTAAGGGGTACACTCAAACTTATGGGATAGACTACCAAGAGACTTTCATACCAGTTGCCAAACTCAACACTGTTCGTATTCTCTTATCTTTGGCTGCCGATTTTGATTGGCCACTTGCTCAGTTTGATGTTAAGAATGCGTTTCTACATGGGGAATTGCATGATGAGATATATATGCGAGTTCCTCCAGGTTTTAATGATGCATCTGACTCTACTAAGGTTTGCCGCCTTAAAAAGGCTTTGTATGGACTCAAACAGTCTCCTAGAGCATGGTTTGAGCACTTCACAAGTGTGGTCTGTTCTGCCGGATACCAGCAAAGTCAAGGCGATCGTACTCTCTTTATCAAACACTCTCGCCCCGGGGGGTCACTATCCTGCTGGTATATGTTGATGATATTATTGTCACATGCAGTGATTCGTTAGAAAGAGAACACTTGGAGAAACAACTCAAGTCGAAGTTTGAAATGAAATCTCTGGGCTCTCTTAAATACTTCCTTGGAATTTAAGTTGCTCGGTCATCCCAAGGTATATTTATCAGCCAACAAAAATATATAACAAATCTGCAATAAGCATAGCTCACAATCCAGTTCAACATGATAAGACCAAGCACATTGAGATTGATCGGTTCTTCATCAAAGAAAAGGTGGAGGGAGGTCTCATCAACCTAAACTACATTCCTTCTGAAGACCAAGTTGCTGATGTCTTCATAAAACCTCTACATAGTCCTAGGTTTAATAGACTTATCTCCAAGTTGGGAATGCAAGATATCTACAAACCCAACTTGGGGGGGGGGGGGGGTGTTGTTAGACCTCCTTAACTATGTAATGGGCCTTGGGCCTTATTCTTTTATCCTTTTTCCTGGACATACTTAATAAGGGTATACTTGTAAATTAGGCTAGTTAGCTTATTCTTTAAGCCACCTTTCCTTATAAATAAGGTTGTAATTCTTCTTGTTAACATATATCAATAAGAAGTATCTTCTAACTACACCAAGTTCTCTCATGATGTGGCATTGGAAGAATGGGTTAAACAACCGATGGTTTTAAGATGTGCGTTCATTTGAGGCATGTGAGGTAATTTAGGGGATTCCATGTTAGTGAATCATTTGATAGGAAGATTAGGAATGTTTTGGTTAAGTCATTGTAACTTTTAAAGCCGTATTGCATAGACATTAGTAGTGTGTTTGGATTGGGTTAAATGGGGTTAAACATGGTGATGTTCACCTCGGTGCGGTTAAATGAGATGAATTGAGTTGACAATTTAAAATCGTGTCTGGCTAGTTTATGAGGTTAAATGGGGTTAAACAGGAAAACAAGATTTGCTCCAATCAGTTGATGATCTTGATAGGAGCTGGTAGGAATAACCTACTCACATACACACTAGGTAAATAATCCCCAATTGTCATTGATGCAATACGGACAAGTCAACATACAAAGATAGATTGCCAAATTTGGCTAGGCAATGAAACAGTCACCCTCTCCCAAAGGGAGACTAAGTTACTCAGGGTAGAACCCTGCCGATTCCACAGTGGCCAAAATGGGTAAAATTCCAGATGCCTAACCTAGCTAACTTGCTGCCTACTTATAGTAGTTAACGACAAAAAGACGCAAGGGACTGAAGGAAATTTCTAGGAAATACAATAAAGCATAAAGTAGATAAGGTTGTTGCTTGCTGGTGGTGGTCCCCCTCACGCAGGTGGTGGTGCTATTTGCTGCCTTTTTGGTCTCCTCTCGTAAACTCCATTGCTTTCCTTGTGTGGTCCCCCGTCTCTATCATCTCTCCCCCGAAGAAGAGCCACCTTGTCCTCAAGGTGGAATTCTGGAAACTGGGTCTGGATGAGAGCATATTCCTCCCAACAGGTCTTTGTGCTGGGGAGATTATCCCATTGGATCAGGACCTCTTCTGAGTTACCCTGTTGGCGCACCTGTAGGACTGCATCAGGTAGAATAATCACTCATATCTTGAGTAAGATCCTTGGGCAGGGTGGGTATCACTGGTGAGGTGGGTTGGGCTTTGCGGAGCTGTGAGACGTGCACCATATGATGTATACGTGCATCAGGTGGCAGCTTAAGTTTGTAGGCCACGTGGCCCACTTGTCCTACAATCTTGAACGGCCATCTCCTCTGTATTTTCCGTCTTCTGTTCTCTTTATATTCTCTTCACTATAATTAACTCTCTTCATTTTTCATCTTCATTTTTTTTGAAAAGTGATACTTGATTATTATATTAAGAGCAAATCTTGAGTACAAAGTCAGGAAAGTCAAGAGCTTTCCAACAACAACTAAGAAGTTGAGACTTTCTAGCAGCTGTAGCTAGGTTATGAGCGATTAGATTGGTAGAGGGAATATAGAACTAGACACATCGTCGAAACATGCCAAGCCAGCCAAAACTGAGTGAAGGATGGCTGCTGATTCCGCATGTAATGAAGTCGTGGAGCCTCGGAGATAACGAATCATTGGCTCGCAGTCAGCGAGGACGTGGATACCGGAATGACCTTCTGAAGCTGCATGTCGAATGAGAAATTGCAAGGCAAGGCATTCAACAGTAGAGGGAAGCAAGTCCGCTGTGAAACCGTGGACCCCAGCAGAAAGATGAGTATTAGCTCGCTTAATATGAAACACCACGCCTAAACGCTTATGTAAATCAATACCGCCATCCACCGCAATGTCCACAAAGTCAGGGTGAGAAGAGTGATGCGTAGCAAGAGCCACCGTATCGGATCCGTGAGCAGCTGAAGCCGAACTGAGAAAGGCGTCTGCGTGGCACCACCCCCAGGCGAAAGAGATGGAAGAATTATGAGTAGCCTGACAACGTGCATACCATATGCGCCAGAGGAAACATGTGAGATATGATAAGGCTGTAATTGAGCGAGTACAATATTCATGATGAAACCAATCAGAGAAAGCCTTATCGGTATTAGGGATAGATGGGGCAAGCAACGCCATCATTTTCCAATAACCTTGGATAGTAGGACAGTGAACGAAGGAGTGGATGAGAGTTTCAGTGTCCCCACAGAAAAGACAGGTGTTGTCCGTGGCCACATGAAGGCGGCGCTGCAGAGTAGCTTTACATGGTACGATATCCTGAAGTAACTTCCACCCGAAAAGATGAACACGCGGGGGAATAGAACACTTCCATAAGTGTTTGGATGCAGAATCCCTTGAAGACGGACTGCTAGAGGAAGCATTTGAAAACTCAGCAAGATGAAGGGCAGCATAATAGGCTGATTTGACGGAAGAACCCCGTAGATGTAAGACCCCAGGTCCAGGAATCATAAGGTAGAGGACCCTGTCGCAGAGGGACCTAAAGAATGGAAGCAACATCATCCCTAGGAAACCATTGATGGAGTAATGGAATGTTCCAAAGACCCGAGCCGTCCAACAGATCAGCAACCTTCCCATGATGGAGCTGCGTAATAGGAAGCTACCAAACAAAAGGCTTACCACCTGGCTTATCCAGAAGCCAGGGAGATGAGATAGGAGTAGTTAGACCATCAAAGATACGTCTACGCTTACCAAAATGGATTAGATCTCTAACAGTCATTAACGCTCGCCAAATGGAACTAGTGGTCGAAGAGAGGTTGTGCTTCTAGAGATCATGCTGAGCGAGATAATGAGCATGATAAAACCTAGAGAGTAGGGAAGTAGGGTGCTGAAGAATGCGCCACAATTGCTTGGCCTAGAGTGCTCGATTGAATGATATCAAATCCCAAAACCCTAACCCCACTGAGGCAATATCAGTGCAAATAGTTCACCATTTACACCAATGAATGGATTGAGTGGAAGGCGACCCAGACCACCAGAACCATGCAAAGAGTGACTGCAACTGCTTTAAGAAAGAGCGTGATAGAGCAATAATAGACATGATATAAGTAGGGATGGCTTGGAGAACTGATTTGATAAGGACGGCGCAGCCCGCTTGAGAGATCTTCTTTTTCCACGATTGAAGCCTTTTGAAAACCCGATCCTTAATATACGCAAAAACAGCATAACAGTTTCGGCCCACATAACTCGGAAAATTCAGATACAACCCCAAATCAGATACCTGGCAGGCCTCAAGGATTTGAGTAATATTATAACGAAGGCCCTGCCCTAAGCTGTTTGAGAACATAATGGCTGATTTTTCATTATTGATCCGCTGCCCAGATGCGTCCGAGAAGTCCAGCAAAAGATGACGAAGAGCATGCACATTCGAAATAGAAGCAGAGCCAAAGAAGATATAGTCATCAGCAAAGAGAAGATTGGTGATAGGAATACCTAGGCCCCGTACCTTAAAACCGGTGTAAAGACCTGTATGCGAAGCTAGTTGCAGAGTCGATGAGAGGACCTCCATACAGCAGATAAAAAAAAGGCGAGCCAGGGGATCATAGCCAACCTCTTTATTTTACTTTTTCTTTCGTCATAAACATTAATATGAGGAACATAAATACCAGCACCTCTCTATTTTCTCTTCATTTAATCTCCTTAATATTCTCCTCACCTACGTAACTGACACATACATGCTCAAGCAGTGTAGTCTCATATGAAGTTAGTTATCTTTAAAAGTTATTATTATCATCTTGTGTGGACTGACTACTTCAAACTTGTGTTTGGATGTTTTTGTTCTCTTATGTTGTTTGGATTGAATACTTTGACACTTAATTACTTTAGACTTTTGTTTGAAGGTTTTTATTCCATTGTGTCAAAATATTACTTCATATATAAAAATGTTGTCTACAAAAATTTAGATGTGATTTTTTAGTAAGCATCGCATCACCAACGAGATGCGCTCGCATCAACGCCTCACGCATCACGCATTGCTTCTGGAGCTTAATCGCATCGGAGCGCATCACGCATTTTAAAACCAAGTCCCTTCCTATTCATTTGAGTCGCTAAATTCCAAACATACAACTTTGATATTCTTCCTATCAAATATTGGGATGATATCATCTCCGTATATACCATTTCATTTTTCATTCGTGAGGAGGTATCAAACAGCATAAGAGACACATAATATCTTCACTTTCTTTCTTCTTTAGCCATAAATTCCACACTTTTACCTATCACATGACCCTTCACCTAAATCTCTTGTTCATCCCAAGATATAACCAATCTTCCTATTCTCTATCCAGCTTGTCTACTGCCCCCTCCCCTAATTTACTTGCATTTTACCTCCCACTTTGGCGCTAACCTGATTTTGACTGGACCCATCATTGAATTTTCAAATATCTTATCCTTCTTTGATTGATTTCCTTTACCATAACCCCAACCCCCAATTTTCTGGAACTCTCTAACCGCAAATTACTTAATCAGCAATATCTCTGAATAGCTCATCCCTCATAGTTCTCTGTAGAATCCCTTTGTAATTGTTGGAAAGACCATCAACATCCACAATTCTGATTGATAATGGCCTTGCAACCGCAATGCATTCAACAACCTCGTTATTAAGGAATTTTCTAAAATGGCTTTGCCCCGAGTCAGCAACTCACCTTTCTATTCTCCTCACTTTCCTTTGAAAACATTTTATTTAACCCTAAATTTGGCACATCATTACTGAGGCCCGATCTAACAATATTTTCACTCTTCTTTCTTCCATACACTAGCCTAAAAAAATTAGAATCTTGCTAGGCCTTATCTTCTTCCAGCAGCAGCCCACGACCAAGGTTGGAACTTGGGAATCTGTTTTTTTCTTTCTTGTGTATACCATATTTGGTGACTTGGGGCTTTGCTGATCTGTTTCATTCCCATCACCCGGCCCAGATTGGTTAGGAGAGGCATAACAAATACAATTATTACTTCAATCCTTAGCCTCTGATTTTTTTACTTTTCTAGGTCTAGTCTATGTCACCTTTTGCAAGATCTGACTATCGTACCATATTTTGATTAAACTTTTCCTCCAAAGCTCTTCTCCCAATGCAACTGCCTCTTTATGGCTACCAACTCCACTTGTTTCTGTCTCTTGGTAAGGTACCCCTTGAGATTCTAATTCCATCCGCTCTCTCTTCCTACTCTTCTCATCGTCACTCTTTCCATTATCATCACCTTTTTTTATTATCAAACTTGACACTCTGACAACGTCTCCCCTTCCTTGCTTTTCCTTCCTTTTTGTACTTTCCATGCTTTTTTGAATTTTCCAATTCAGCTTCCTATGTTATGGCCTTTATTTCTCTTACATCTTCATCCTTTTGGTCAAGATCCGATGAGTGGATTTCTTCCTTACTTATTTCTCCTCTCCAAATGAATTCTTCTATTATCACTATTTTGTATGTCTTTTCTTCATATACAGCCTCTAATTCTTCTGCAATTCTTCCTATCTTTTTTGTTTTGATCAGTGCCCTTGGTAGAATATCACCTGACCCCATCCATTTGCATTCAAAGTTTATACCTTCACCTACAAGAGCAATAATATTGGCAAATTTTCATCTTTCTAGGCTACAAAAGGCATGCCTCTAATTGTCACCCACATCAGTCTCTCCACAGTTCTCTCTTCAATCTCCCATCTTCTGCACTTCACCCCTTATGGCTCCTCTCGTATGTTGCTCTCGATTTTCTTCATCGATTCCTTAGAGTCCAAAATCACAATTACTTTCTTGTATGATAGAGTGATTACCCCTTGAATGTGATTACCTTCTACATGTTCACCATTTTCAACTCCTCTAGCGATTCTAGTTTCTTTACTTCAAGGATTAGACTTCTGGACATTTTCTCTTTCATTACATCACTTCGCTTTAGCCTTACCTGCCTGAGATATCCATGCACCATTGGCCAAATATGGCAAACATGAGCTTCATAGTTCATGGACCTTGCTCTATAATGGGGAGTTTCAGTTATTCTATTTGCACCAGCTGCAGGTATGTTGAGTCTGCCACCCTAATGAATTTTCTAGTTATCTCCTAGTTGGTTGTACCTCACCATTATGGAAAACAATTGTTTCCCTTTGATCATTTTACCATTAATCAACTGCATTGTTGTAACAACTCCCCATAGGTCTTCCAACTCCATGAAAGCAAAGCCACAAGATCTTCCCACACTTCTTTTTCTACAGATGAATAATCTTTTGATCACATTCCCACTTCCATTAGATACTATCTTTATTATCAGCACGTCGATGGTGCAGCCTGCCCGCATCGAGTTAGGAGCGGGAGTGCCATTTAGCAGTCCCAGTCAGCAACTGACTGAACTGTTTTGATGATTGAGTTGTCTTTTTACTAATTAACTTTATATGATTGTAACTTTTAAAATATAAGTTCAAAATGAAAAAAAATTATATTATTGTTCATCTTAATTCAAGCTCTTCAAAACAAGACCAAACATGAATATGTTTTGACAACTAAAAAATTAATCACAAACAATAATAATACACCACAAACAATAATGATTTTTTATCAGTTCCGAAGTTTATTATCTAATTCACCGCTTATTAGTTAATAAATCATAATATAAATTTTAATGAATTATAATATCAATTTAATGAATCATAATATCTAAATTAATGAATCATATCATATCAGCATAAAACATATAAATAATACATCACAAAAAAGTAACAAAAAATAATAATTTTTGTTGGTTCCAAAGTTTCTAATATAATTCACAACTTATTAGTTAATGAATCATAATATCAAAATTAATGAATCATATCTTTATAATATTGTATCATTGCAAACATATAAAAATAAAAAAATTAAACTATAATACAACACAAAATAATATTTGGTATGTATGGAAAATACATGATTTACCATATAATGTTTAAAATATACCATACAACATTAATAATACACTACAAAACAACAATGATTTTTTGTCGGTTCCGAAGTTTGTTATCTAATTCACCACTTATTAATTAAAGAATCATAATATCAATTTTAATGAATCATAATATCAAAGTTAATGAATCATATCATCATTTTAATGTATCAACGTAAACATATAAAATAAAAAATTAAACGTAACACAAAACAAGTATTTGGTATGTATGAAAAATATATGATTCACCATATAAGGTTTTAAATACACCATACAACAATAATAACACACTACAAAACAATAAGTATTTGGTCTTGTTTTATTTTATTTTCAGTTTATTTGGTTGTCAATTATTTTTATTTTATCTTATTTTATTCTAATTTACTTTATTTTTACTTTATTTTATTTTTAGCAATTTCGTTGTGTTTGTTAATTTATTCTCTATAGTTTTAATTTAGTTATAATTTAATTTTTTGTTTCTTAGTTTTGTTTATATTTAATTTGTTTTATCTTGTTTTGTTTTAGTTGTTTTCTTAAGTTTGTTCTATTCTATTTTATTCTTAGTTTATTTTGTTTTCAGTTATTTCTTTTTTTCTTTGATAGTTAGTTTCTTTCTTGTTTTATCTTAGTTCTAATTTTAGTTTTTTTTTCTTTTTATTCCGTTGTTTTCCCTCCTTTTTTATTTTTACTAATTTTGGTTTATTTTGTTTTTAGATTTCTAACTGTTTTTGATAATGACATGTGAGCTTGATAGATTGCTGGCAGAAGTGAGATGTGGCACCGATTGAAAATGACCAATGAACGCTTCCTTTCTGAATTTCAAGGGATGATGCAAGCTTTAGGACAAACTTCTATTCAGATAGTGCAACATGAATCTTCTACTTCATTTGTTCTATTTTCCTCTGTTTGGTGCTGCTCGCAGTATGGGGGAAATCACGAGTTCAAAGATTACCCCAAAATTGAATAGATGAGGCTGATTGAGGAGCAATTCGAACGGGAATGATCTTATTCACAGGATATATATTGCTCGTATTGTGGAGGAGCTCATGATTTTGATGACTGTCTCGATGTACAAGAGCAGTTGTGGTTAGAGGATCAACCAGACTATCTGCAGCGAATCGCTCTTTGACAGCAACCTAGAATCTTGAACAATGTAGTGGAGCAACCTGTTGAACTCTCAAGTTGCTCTTCCTCTGTACCCGTGGTCCCAGATGAAGAGAATGTCCACATCCTAGATTTTGAAAGGGAGGAGCCACCCCCACTTTGCCATTATCACGGTCTCTTTAAGCCTCACCTACAAAAGAAGGATGTTTACATCCTTCAATTTGAGGAAGAACAACAATCAGCACCTGGTCTTCTGCTTGAGACCTGTTATTGTCCTTCTCAAACACCAGGTTTTGTAGAGTATTTATTTTCCTATTTTATCTACTGATGTAATGTCTTGCTTTGATCCAGGTGGCTTATTAGTGATTGCAGTCCACTTCTTATCGCCGTTGACGCCATTCTCAACTTCTATTTTTGATCCAGGATAATGAAGCGAGAGTCTAGCCAAAGACTATAAAGACGGATAACTGACAGGGAGGCAAGATATGTTTTTTTCAGTTTAATTTTCTAGGTTTTTTTTCATTTTATTTTAGTTAAAAGTGCTGGTGGTGCCCATGCTACTAATGCAACTCTTTAGCGTCATTTGGTATTTATAAGGTGTGTGCAGGTGCAATCTTTTTTTATCTCTCTATCTCTCCAAGGCTGGACACTTGCTTAGACGTAAATGTGTGGAACGTTTCTACCCTGCTGTCCGAGCTTAAGTGTGAGGAAGGGAACCTTCCTCAATCTAAAGATATCAGGGGAGTTTCAGTTTCTCAATCTTTATTGCTTTTGTACAACCTATCATGCTTATAATGCTTATTTCTTTTATCAGTATGTGATGTTCTGAATGTATCCTTCATTATTCTGGCATATTTTGAAAGGTCTTTTGCTTGATTTTATTTTGTGAACAATTTTATTTTGTGAACAATGAGGACATTGCTCCTCTTAAGTGTGAGGAAGTGGAGACCTTTCCCTGAAAATATGCCAGTTGTACTTGATGCCACACTAGTTTTTTATTGTTATTTTGCTATGTTGGATAAGCTTCTTTTAGTGCCAATAAATGTTGATTTTTGGGTGATAATTTTTGTGGAAGTTTTTGAAACCGAGCCTGATGGCAATAATACAGACATCTTTTATCTGGTTATTAAGTCCTTGAGGAGCTTCATCACCCATTTACCTAAGGTCTCGTGATCCGGGATAGAAGGCCTAACACCATTACATAGATAAAGAGAAAAGTCTGGGGGATGAAACAATTGTGCGAAATGAGAAATTATTTATACAAAGAAAAGGAAGCTCTTAATGTTGAATGTTATTGGAAATTTCCTATTCTGATCATGAGTGAGTGGTGTTGAAAGATATTACAAAATAAGGCATCACTTCACATCCCTTGTCATCCGCAGGTTTGAGGAAAAAAATAAGTAGAAGGTCCCAAGCTATTTGTGTTCAGTTTCTGCAATCTAACTTTTTCGTGCTTTTATAAAATTGTTCTTTATCAATGTTTGTGTTAACTTACAACGAAAAGAAATATTATTCTTTTGATTGTCATTTTGCTTGATTTCCTTCTTTGCTTGTTTAATCCTAAGGTTTGATAGTACGACATTTGAGATAGTTTTATTCTTTATTTGCTTGAGGCCAAGCAAAGGTTAAGTGTGAGGAAGTTTGGTAAGTTGATATTTTATATACTTTTATTTCATTGTCATTATTACCATTTTCCCTTGATTTTGTACTTAAATGAATTCCCTTCCTATATCTAAAAGAATCTACCTAAAAACAAATTTATTTAATTGTTTATATGATTTAGGATGGATATATGGAGAATTTGGAATTTTGTGAAGGAGATAATAAATTAAACTACTGACAATAAAACCCTATTTATGTGCAGGTTACTCCAGAGCCTTCCAAGAGTTATGATGAAGAAAGATCATTCAAGAGAGTAAGTTAGATGAACTTGAAGGCCTCCATTAACTTCGCGAAACTGAAGAAAATTAAAAGATGACATCAATGAACAAGCGAAGAGCCTTGAATTTATCTTATAAATAAGGAAAGCTTTGGCAAAGAAAGAATCCATCCATCAATCCATCCATTCATGTAACATCAGTTCACTTCTTTTTTTAGCTTTAGCTTTGAGTTTAGTTTTTCTTTCTTTTTTTCTCACGCAAAGAAGAACGCAAGCACCGTCATCTTCAACCTCCAGTCTAGTAAATTGTAGTTCGTTCGTCCTGCTATCCAGATCTGCAATTTACTGGATTGGGGTGCTTACGTTCTTCTCTGTGTGAGAAAAAAAACTAAACCTAAAGCTAAAGCTAAAAAAAGAAGTGAACTGATGTTGTGTGAATGGATGAATTGATGGATGAATTCTTTCTCTTCCAAGGCCTTCCTTATTTATAAGATAAATTCAAGGCTCTTCGCTTGTTCATTAATGTCATCTTTTAATTTCCTTCAGTTTCGCGAAGTTAATGAAGACCTTCCAGTTCATCTAACTTACTCAATTGAATTATCTTTCTTTATTAATAACTCTTGGAATACTCTGGAGTTACCTGCACATAAATAGGGATTTATTGTCAGTAGTTTAATTTATTATCTCCTCCACAAAATTCCAAATTCCTCATATATCCATCCTAAATCATATAAACATGTAAATAAAGTTGTATTCAGACAGTTTCTTTTAGATATAAGAATGGACTTCTTAAGTACAAAATCAAGGGAAAACGGTAACAAAGACAAGGGATCTTAAAAGTAAAAGTATATAAAATATCAACTTATTAACACCTTAGTTTCTCTGACCACTCTTTAATTTTGGACCCCTCTTTCTTCGCACCTCTCTCCTCTCCCCCTAACATGTTTTTCACAATTTTACCGCAGCATAGAATGTTGATCTTCATATTTTATTTGTTTCTTTCCTAGAAATACCGCAAACCAGTCATGGAAAATTGTTGAGGAGTATTTAAAATCAAAGCTAACCTTGCACCAACCAATAAGCTTACTATATATCTTCAACTCATCTTCACAGAAGAAGGTGGTACAATCAGTTGTTTACATCACTCTAAGACATCTTGGGCATAAACTCTAGCCTATCAGGATAATATCCCGTTCAAACAGAACCTCGGGTTATCATCCTTCCATAAATCATGAACCACAACATTAACTGTACTCTTGGTTCAGCCAACCCATCCCAAAACACCTTAAAGTCTTTCCTACTTACCATCATGATAAGTGCGGAATTTATCTATATTTTTATGCTTAATGTGACTAATATTTATTGGTTTATATGATAAATTCCTTACTTATATGTTATTTTATGTTATATGCGAAGAACTCCCCTTACTTGTGGTTTTGTGCTAAAACAGATAAAAACACTGAAGAAAAGGGTCTATATCCATGTGTGAAGAGGTTAAGGATCAAAGCGGGACCAAACAAGAGCAAAAATGACTATTCTAAGAAATTTTGAGTGTGGTTCGGGTATGTGTCCAGATAAATATACCCAGACCAACATGACAGACCCAAACCCTAGCCGTCTTGGACAGCAGTAGAGAGCCGTATATAGAGGACGGAACAGACAACAACGCAGACAGTCCGGAGCAGAAGATAGAGACCAGATTCATCATCGGTTCTACAATAATTAGATGGCATTTTCTTGTCTCTTTAACATTGTTATTATTTCTTTGTCTTCGATGTCTGAGTAGTTGCTAGAATTCTTGTTTACTATGGACAACTAGTTTATTATTTTGCTTCCTGAGTTGTTGAATACTAATTCTATATACATTGTAGTTTTGTTCCTAGTTATTTATTGAATTCTCTTGTGCTTAATTATTGTTTGAGTTTATTTGGTATGAATTGCTTACAAGTGAGAACTCCGGCGTTCATTAGACCTTAGGAATATTACCAGTGAAACTACAGATGGCAATTCTTGGGGATTAGCTTACTAGAAACCAGATGATTCGTTAATGCTACTAGTTGATTTGTAAATTCGTAACAAGAGTTAGGATTTGGGAATTGCTAGTAAGGATCTATCTTGCAAGAGACCGGTTTTAGATTAATTTAGATCTGAGGTTGCAATCTTGAATTTAGAAAACACTCAGGAAGGGAATTAATAAACTAGGAAGAAGTAGTAAACCAGGATTCATCCTTTTAGATTTATTAGATAATCACTTTGATTTGTTTTCAGTTTATTTAATCATTTAATTCTGCAAACCAACCTCCAATTATTGTTGTTATATTTCCTTAGTTAATTTGTTAGATTAGGGTAGAGATTAAACTAGACACTGCCTCCTTGGTTCGATAACCTAGGGAATACTTTCTAGGAAAACTTGCTACGACAGACCACTTGCTGAAATACGTTTCATACCGTACAAGTTTTTGGCGCCGTTGCCGGGGAGGCACGGTTATTTAGTTTAGTATTTATTCTATTTTTTTATTTCTTATTTCTTTTTATTTTTTTAGTTTGTTTTTAGTTGATTTTATTTTTTGTTTTATGTTGTTTTTTTATTATTATTTTGTTAGATAATTAATTTTATTTGTTTGATTATTTTTAGTTATTGTTCCGTTTAATTTTGTTCTTATTAATTTTATTTTTGTTTTCTTTAGTTCAATTTTATTTTATTTTCGTTTTTCCTTAATTTGTTTATTTTTATCTTGGTTTTGTTTATTTTATTTATTTTTCTTTTTATATTTATTGATATGAGTTTGTTTAGTTTGATTTTATTTTTGTTTTCGTTCATTTTTGTTTTTATTTATTTTTCTTTTTGTTTTTAGTTTAATTTTCTTTTCTTTTGTGTTTTGCTTTTTGTTTATTTTATTTTTATGTACATATTTTTTTTTTTTCTTCTTTATGTATTTAATTAAT